>JAKTYD010000006.1:0-600154 GCA_030564645.1 Insectozyma morakotiae
AAACCGTTGCTGTTGGTGTTATCAAATCAGTTGAAAAATCAGATAAAGCTGGTAAAGTTACTAAAGCTGCTCAAAAAGCTGCTAAAAAATAAGCTTGATTGTTTATTGATTCAATTAGCTTTTTAAATTGTATAGTTTTATATTTAAAATATAAAATATTTATATAAAATTAAAAAATTGTAATTAGTTCAATGATTGTTTAGTCTTTTGCACTTTTCAAACAACCTTTTAAGTTTATCTCAGATTAATCCAACATGTACTTGAAATTCAAAAACATGTTTAAACGATCATCTAAGATTACTTTGAATCATTAACTTATATGAAATCTATAACAACATCGCTAAAAAATGACAAAATTTGAAAAAAAAAAATGATTTACATTTACAATTTTTTAATCCCATAAGTTGTTTCAAGTAATGTCAAAATTGTTTAACCAAGTTCTACATATGAATCCATTTTGTTTGAATTATACTTTTCACTCCTAATTAGTATTTCTTCTTATTACTGCAAGCTTTTATGTAATTTTGTTGTTTAGTATTTATTTTCAATTACATTAGAGATTAGAGATAAAACAAATAATATAATATATTTACAATCTCAAAATTGTAGCTAATAATAATCTTTAATTTCACAATTAATTGATAATTATCTAATTATAATATTATTCTAAGCTCACTTAAACTTACAATCGAATCACAATGTTCTTTGAATTGTGCTTGGTTAAAAAATTGTGGACATACTTGCAAGTCCACCGATATCAATCCCTAGCTTTAATTGATAAGTCCAAGTATCCTAAACATGACTTTTTAATAACGATAAGTACCAAAAAGCATTGTAATTTAGTCTCTAAATTTCCAAATACCAAACTCAGCTTTACCAATCCAAAAGCCACAGTAGTAACAATCCTCTCGTGACTGATTATCTCATATAATGTTTTGAGTTGATGATAAAATGTTATCAATTTACACCAATTAAAAATAAATTTAATTTCGTGTAAAGATACACATCTAATCAAAAAAACATCAAACGATCAAAGATAACAGATATAGACAGACATAATATAACCACCATATTCATATACACAATCACAGAACATGTCAAATAGTAGGAAGAAATTGTTGTTAATGGGTCGATCAGGATCTGGAAAATCATCAATGAGATCAATTATTTTTAGTAATTATTCAGCATTTGATACAAGAAGATTAGGTGCAACTATTGATGTTGAATTATCACATTTAAGATTCCTTGGTAATATGACATTAAATCTATGGGATTGTGGTGGACAAGATGTATTTATGGAAAATTATTTTACAAATCAAAAAGATCATATATTTAAAATGGTTCAAGTTTTAATTCATGTATTTGATGTTGAAAGTAAAAGTATTAATAAAGATATTGAAATATTTGTTAAAAGTTTAACTAATTTACAAAAATTCAGTCCAAAAGCTAAAATATTTGTTTTATTACATAAAATGGATTTAGTTCAAATTGATAAACGACAAGAATTATTTACAATAATGATGGATAAATTACAAAAAATTAGTAATCCATATAATTTTGAATTAATTGGATTTCCAACAAGTATATGGGATGAATCTTTATATAAAGCTTGGTCACAGATTGTTTGTTCATTAATACCAAATATTGATATTTTTAATAAAAATTTATTAAAATTTAATTCAATTTTAGATGCTGAAGAAATTATATTATTTGAAAAAACTACATTTTTAGTCATATCATCAACTGCATCAATCAAACAACAAGAACAAAAACAACAACCACCACAAGAAGAAGAAGAAGAAGAATTGGATCCAAAAAGATTTGAAAAAATTTCAAATATTATAAAAACTTATAAACAATCAGTTTCAAAATTAAGAGCAAATTTTTATAATTTAATAATTAAAGGAAATAATGGTAATAATTTTTATCTTGATGTTTTAACTGAAAATATGTTTATAATGATTGTTTTACAAAATAAAAATAATTCAATTTTAAAAAATGAAGAATTATTGATTCTAGATAATATAAAAAATGCAAGAAAATGGTTTGAAAAAATTGAAAATGAATCATAGAAAAAAGACACATAAGTTTTAAATCCATTAATATACAATTACATTTGGTAGTAGTTTGTGGAGTTTGTTTCCATTCGTAAAAGCTTATACGATTCACGTCTAAATTTTTTTTTTTATTGGTTTCTCTCTCCCTTCTTTCAACAAAAATTTACCACCAAAACCATGGGTAAAATTTTACAATTGTTGGCCCATCCAACTGAATTGAAAGCCGTAATTCAATTGTTGGCATTCAGACAATCATTACATCCAAAGAAATCTTTTACTACCACCAATAATCCCCAAATTTTAACCAGATGTTATGAATTATTAAATAAAACTTCAAGATCATTTGCAGCAGTTATAGAAGAATTACATTTAGAATTAAGAGATGCCATAATGATTTTTTATCTTGTTTTAAGAGCATTGGATACAATTGAAGATGATATGACATTAGATCCTAATTTTAAAGTTGAAACTTTAAGAGGTTTTGATCAAGTTTTAAATACAAAAGATTGGACATTTAATAAATCAGGTCCAAATGAAAAAGATGCAATTGTTTTAATTGAATTTGATAAAATATTAACAATATATCATGAATTAAAACCTGATTATCAAAATATTATAAAAGATATAACTTTTAAAATGGGTAATGGAATGGCTGATTATATTTTAAATGAAAATTTTAATCTTAATGGGTTGGAAACTATAAAAGATTATGATTTATATTGTCATTATGTAGCAGGTTTAGTTGGTGAAGGTTTAACAAAATTAATGGTTTTAGCAAAATTTTCTGATAAATCATTAATTTTAGATGGATTTGAAAAATCAAATTCAATGGGATTATTTTTACAAAAGACAAATATAATTAGAGATTATCATGAAGATTTATTAGATGGTAGATCATTTTGGCCAAAAGAAATTTGGCAAAAATATACAAATGAATTAATAAATTTTAATAAAAATGACCCTGAAATGGAATTTCAAGGTTTAAGTTGTATAAATGATTTAGTTTTAAATGCTTTAAATCATGTTAAACATGTATTGGAATTTTTATCATTAGTTAAAGATCCTTCAACTTTTTCATTTTGTTCAATACCTCAAGTTATGGCAATTGCAACATTAGCTGAAGTTTATAATAATCCAAAAGTTTTACATCAAGTTGTAAAAATTAGAAAAGGTACTACATGTAAATTAATTTTAAATTCAAGAACTTTACCTGGTGTTGTTAAAATCTTTAGACATTATATTCAAATTATAAATCATAAATCAAATGTAAAAGATCCAAATTATTTAAAAATTGGTATAAAGTGTGGTGAAATTGAACAATTTTGTGAAATTATGTATCCAAGTAAAAATGCTATACCAAAAAATTCAAATAGATTAATTTTACCAATAAATCAAATAATTGAATCAAGAAAATCAATTGATGATAAAATTGAAATTAGAATTTTCTTTGAAGAATTTAATACAAATATTGTATTGGGTATAACTTCATTAATCATATTAGGAATTATGTACTATATTTTCAAATGAGAAAAGAGAGAAAGAGCTTGAAATTGTGTATTAATAATAATAGTGAGTATAATTATTCGTTTATCTAAAAATAAGATCCTTTTTTTTTTTTTATCAATTTTCCCCTTTTAAATCGCGGACCAAAATATATTATTATCGTTGAATTGATTATGACCAATAATACAGAAGATACTATCACTACAGAATTAATTAAATTTCCAATCAAATTGGTCAATTGGTCATTGGATTTTTCATCCATAGGAGAAGAATTTCAATTACAAACACCAATTTTATTACAAGATAAAAATGGTCCATGTCCTTTAATTTCATTAATTAATACATTAATTTTTCAAAATGAATCCAATTTACATAAAGACATAATAAATGATACAATAACAACCACAATTGATTCAAAGTCTAATTCAGTTTTGGAATTGAAAAATTTATTAATTAAGAAATATAATTCAATTGGTTATATTGATTTAAATGAAATTTTAACAAATTTGGGTGAAATTTTATTAATTTTTATTGAAATTGATGATCAAAAGAATGGAATTGTGATAGATCAATTATTAAAACAATTACCTACTTTACATACTGGATTAGATGTAAATCCAAATTTAATAACGGGTGATTTTGAAAATAATGATTTAGCAACTACTTTATTTTCAATTTTTAATTTAAAATTTAAACATGGTTGGGTTATTGATCAGATTGAAGAATTTGATAATGATTTAACTAATGAGAATAATAATAAAATTGGAAATGAAGTGGATGATGAATATGAGGCTATGATTAATAATAATGATCTTTCTACTCAAACTGGAGTTGAAACAAAAAAGAAACAAGATAAAAGGATTGATAAAGCTATGAATAATGACAATGATGATTTTACTCATGAGATTAAAACTGGAAACGAAATAAAGAATAAAAAGGATGAAAAGATTGATAATGCTGTGAAAAATAATAATTATGTTTCCACACAGATTGAAAGTGAAACAAAAGATAAACAAGATGAAAAAATTGATGATTTTGAGAAAATTAATCATGATGATAATGTTTTTACTCATGAGAATAAGACTGGAATTGAAATAAAGAATAAACAGGATGACAAAATTAAAGAACCCATGATCGATATTGATCATTCCACTCATGAGAATCAAACCGGAGTTGAATCAAATGATAACAATTATAAAAAAATTGATAATTCCTTCAATAAAGACGATTATAATTCCTTGGTTAAAATTTTTAATAATTTAAAGACATTTGATAAATTACAAGATTATTTATTAATCAATGATTCAAAATTAATTAAATCACAAACATTAATTTCAAAATGGTTAGAAATAAATAAAACTCAATTAACTAATTATGGTTTAAAAAAATTAAATTTAATTGAAAATAATGAATTTATAATTTTTTTTAGAAATAATCATTTTAATACATTATTTAAAAAAAATTTTAATGAATTTTATTTAATCGTTACTGATTCATCATTTATTAATAATAAAAATTCAAAAATTATTTGGCAATCTTTAAATAGTATAAATGGATTAGATGATTTATTTTTCACTGGTGATTTTTATCCAATTTTAGATATAACAGATTTAAATCAACATCAAAAAGATGATAATGATAATAATAATGATTATTTATTATTAAAACAATTACAACAAGAAGAAGATGAAAAATTGGCAAAAAGATTAAATGAATCAAATAATAAAAAGAAATTACAACAACCACCACCGAAACCACAACCTAAACAATCAAAACAATTGAGTAAAAATTCAAAACCAATTGAGAAAGAAAAGAAGAAACTGAATTGTTGTATAGTTTAATAAATCAACAACATATTATAAAATTATTCGAAATTTTACAAAAATTTAAATAATCAATTAAGTTTGATTTAATGGTTTGTTACCTGACAATAGGATTCAAGTCATATAACATGTATGATACTAGTATAAGTTTGAAGTGGGTTCTTTTTATAAGGTGGTTAGAAAGTAAATGATAGTGTTAAACTTGAGTGTTGTAATACAATATTTGTCTTTATTTAGAGAAAATGAGGTAAAAGAGATAAAAAAGTGGTGAATTTTTCATTTCTATATCAATCAAATATTCTCAAATCATATCTATATAGATACTTGTCTTTCTTCTTTTTCTTTTTCTTTAATATCTTCATCTATTTTTGAATCTTCATTTACATCACCATCAATTTCATCTATATCATTATCAATTATATTTTCATCTTGTTCAGCTTGTTCTTCTTTTAATTCCAAATCTTCCAAGTCTTCTTGTTTTGATTGTAAATTCAATTGTTGTTCTTGTGATTGATCAATATCTTCTTCTTCACCTTCATATTCCATTGGATCATAATTTGATCTAATTTTATCTAAATTTTTTAATTCATTAGTTGTTGGTTCTCTTAATTTTAAATTTATACCATCAAAAGTTCTTTCATTTATAAATTTATTTAATTCAGAATTATTTGATTGACGATGTCTTTTTAATTCAATTTTACCAGAAATTGGATAATAATAAGCCATTTTTCTCTTCTTTTTATTTGGTTGTTCTTCTTCATCATTTATAAATTTTATAGCCAATTCATCATAAATATCTTGATTTTCAAAAAATTGCATATCATAATTTTTTTGATAATTAAATTGATAATTATTTAAATTTTCTTCTTCTTCATCTAATAAATTTATTGGTTTTTCACGTTCAATGGAATGTAATTTTTCATTTAATTCTTTTAGGTTGTTTTCATTTTCAATTTCATACATTGAAATCCATTCACCATCTTGAGATTTTATTGGTTTAAAAATTGATGATTCTAAAGCTAATTTATTATGATTTTTTGGTAATGAAGCTGAACCCATAAATTTTAAAGTCATAAATGTATTATCCAACATTGAAGTATCGGGTAATAATGGCCATGCATTTATTGCTTTTAAATGTTTTTTCTTTGGATGTTTAATTTTTGATAAATCTTTATAAATTTCTTCACTAACCAAGAAAGTTTTTTCAACAGCTTCTAATTGACCTTGAGAATCTAATTTATTATCTTCATTTGAAGTTGAAAGTTTTTCATTAACTTTGATCTCTTCATCATGTAATGTTGATGATGATGATTTGGTGGTTGGTTTCTCAGATATATATTCTGTTCTTCTTAAAAATGATACTCCAGGTTCTGCTTTGTTGATTTTACCTATACCTGCATCTCTTAATAATGCTTTATCCTTTTCATGTAATTCAATAATTTCTTTTGAATTATTTGGTTTATATAATTGTCCAATTGATTGTGATTGTAAATTTAAATTTGATTCATAAAAAAATGATACATTATTTAATAAATTTAATTCTAATCCTAATGATTCATCAATTCTTTCCATTAAATGATGAAAATTTTCTTTACGAAATAATGAACTTATTAAATATTCACCTTCTTGTTTTTTAGAAATTGGATTGGTTGTATTATATTCAATAAATTTGGGATTTAATGGTGGTGGTGGTAGATTGTTTGTATACCTAATTTTGGTAATATAGTCTTGCTTAATTGGTTTGGTTGATTTAGATGATTGTGAAGACATTATTAGATGTTGTTGATACTTGATTAATTGATTGATTGAATAAATTTTCAAGGTCAAAAAAAAATAAAGAAAACGAGTCACGTGATTGAGTCTATTTTCTTTTAAATATCGTCAAAAGTGGTTTTTTTTTACATCGTCAAACCCAAAGATGAATTAAAAGGTTTGTTTGACCGTCACTAGTCCAATTGCTACAGCATCTGATGTTACTTTCTAGAATAGTATACACATTATAATTACATCTTTAAAAATAACAATATTATGTTAAATATTATTGAAGCACTGTTTCATTACTTGCAACAGTAACTAAGTAATAAACTTATCCATTTTTCATATTTAAGTCATCTGTTGATATATACTTAGGTATCATAACTTGAATGATCAAATTAAAGTTTTATCAATCTTGTCGATTGGACTTCTTTGTGTTCATGAAAATCTAGATCATCGTGAAATCTATATATATTCCATAACGTATTCTATATCTATAAATACTAATGTTCATTGTTGAATAATCTCGAGTCATAGTATCTAAGAAGCCCTCGCATTGCTTGCAACAGTATTTAAATAATAAACTTATCCATTCTCAATGCATTTATCTCATCTGTTGATAATTTTGCTTAGGTCTCACAACTCAAACGATCAAATTAGAGTTCAATATCAATCTTGTCAATTGGACTTTTAGTATCATCGTGAAATCTATATATATTCTATAAGGTATTCTATATCTATATCTATAACTTTTTTAGTTCATTAATTATTCATTCATTGTTGAATATTTAAGGTAAACTTTTTCAACCAAATCAATTAATTCATTTTTTCTAATATCATCACACCAAGAACCATTAATACTATTTAAAGCAATTAATTTCCATTGATCAAAATTAAATCCAAATCTTGTATGAACAATTTTATAATTATCTAAAATATAACCACCAAAATAAGCAGGATCATCTGAATTAATTGAAAATTGTATACCATGATTTAAAAATTTTTCAATTGGTAAATCACCAACATCATTAACAACTTGTAATTTAACATTTGATAATGGACATAAAGTTAACATTGTTTTTTCTTTTACTAATCTATCAATTAATGTTTGATTCTGTATTGAATTCACACCATGATCAATTCTAGTTACATTTAAATAATTTAATGAATCAGTAACATATGAATGATCACCTTCTTCACCTGCATGAGCAGTTAATTCAATATGAGGATAATTTTTTGCCATATGTTGAAAACTATTAATAAATAAATGTGGAGGGTTTGGTAATTCACTAGAATCTAATCCTAATCCATGAATAACTTTATTGGTTAAATGATCATGGGCAAGTTTAATAGTTTCCATACCTTGTTCATTTGATAAATGTCTTAATAAACACATAATTAATTTATTACTAGTACCTAATTTTTCATTTGCTTGTTTACAAGCACGATTGAAACCTTGAACTACAATATCCAATTCAATACCACGTTCTAAATGACCTTGAGGATCAAAAAATACTTCTGAATGTAAACAACCATCTTGTTTAGCTTTTATAAAATATTCCATTGCTAATTCATAAAAATCTTCTTCAGTAATTAAAACACTCATACCTATATAATAATGATCCAAGAAATCTTGTAAATTTGAAAAATTATTATATCTTTCATTACATTCTTGTACAGATTTTGGGAAAAATGAAGGTAAATTAATTTGATTTCTTTTAGCTAATTTATATAATAATTTTGGTTCTAATGTTCCTTCAAGATGTAAATGATGTTCACATTTTGGTAATTCTCTTAAAAAATTCTCCATATGAGAATTACATTCATATTTAGCCATAATATCTCGTAAAGCCCTTCGAATCTCTATCAAAAAAAAATTTTCTATTAGATTTCTCGATTTTGTGTAATAAGAATAATATACAAATCATATATTAGTTATACAAAAAGAAGAAAGATCATCATTATCATAAAGGTCATTAATTAGGTGAATTTAAGTCACTTTATTGTCTATGATTGTCAATCTTTTTTCTTATTATTTAATTCTTGATCAGCCCAATTTGGTAAAATAAATGAAGCTTCATGAATTTGTTTATTATAATATTTTAAATTTTTTGAAACAAATTCATCATTCCAATCAAATCTAATTGGTTTTTTAACATTTGCATTTGGATCTTTACTACAAACCATAAATCCAATTGAACCAGATGGATAAGTTGGAATCATTGTATAAGCATATTCAGCAATTGGGAAAATATCTAAACAATCAGATTTCAATTTTTTAATAATTGGCATATGTAACCAAATATTTTCAGCTTGAGTTGTTATAACCCCTTTTTCAGTTAAAGCATTTTTTAATAATTCAAAATAAGGTTTTTGAAATAAAGATTCTGCAGGACCTTCAGGATCGGAAGAATCAGTTATAATAACATCAAATTGATTTTTATAATCATCTAAAAATTTAAATCCATCACCAATATGAACTTTAGTTCTTGAATCTTGATAAGATTTTGACATTTCTGGTAAATATTTTTTAGAAACTTTTATAACAGTTTCATCAATATCACATAACCAAGCTTCTTCAATTGAATCATGTTTTAAAATTTCTCTTAAAACACCACCATCACCACCACCAATAACTAATGCTTTTTTAGGATTTGGATGAGAATTTAAAGCTAAATGAGTAATCATTTCTTGATAAGAAAATTCATCACGTTCAGTAACTTGAATACAATTATCTAAAACCAAAACATTACCATAAGTTTCACTTTTAAAAACTAAAACATCTTGATATTTTGATTGTTCAACATGTAAAATTTTATCAACTTTTAATGACATTGCTTGACCAGGCCACATGGTATTTGAAATTTCAGCAAACCAACCATCTTTAATTGATGGATGTGATAACTCAGAAGACATAACTAATTAACTAATAAACTCAATTGAATTACACTAAAATGAAGAAAAACAGTAATGAAAAAATTATGAAAATTTTCCAAAGAAAATTGAAATTTTGAAATTTTTATTTCTCCCAAGAAATTTGAATTTGGTTGTTAATGAAAAAAAATTAAATAGCGCATATTTTTACTATTAATGTAAAATGTATTGGCGCATAATTATTATACCAAAACCGCTTTACTTCTTATTTATTTATTTATTATTCTGTACATTTTGCAACCAATTGAATTATGGTAGTAATTGGGCCTATAATTCTCATCTATTGATTTATAATTACAAAAATTGAATGGTGAAATATTATTGGCGAAATCTTTTATTTCTCTTTAGATTGCTATTTGCTTATTAAATACTAAGTCAACAACTTGATCCTCTTTCAAACTGTTGAATCATGGAAATCCGTCGTTGAGATTTTGACCATATATTCTCCAGAATACAAGAATTCTTCTATCAAATTTGTAAGTCAATGTATTGACCAATTAAATAAAGTAACTATTTTACTTGTCATTTGGTCATTGAAGGTTAAAATTAAATTTGGATACGAGTTGAGAGTTGAGAATTTTTTATTTACATTGATAAGCTTTTCAATTGGGATCAATCTGAATTGATCATAGAAAAACATTGAAACTCAGAGTTGTTGTTGACACAGAAATATTATGCATTTAACTTAGAGTTACGATTATAAAATTACTGAATTGAATTTTTATATTCAATTTTCTTGATATTACCATTTCTTCTTTAGTCTTTTAATCGTAAAACTTATAGATTCAGCTTTAATATTTACAATAAGTTCGTCAAGATATTGGATCAACTTGAAATACCTACAGACTTGAAGCATGAATAAATCCCAAGGTTAAACTTTTGATTAAGTTTATAACAAGTAATTGAATGAGCCTTATACCAACTCTTAAGACTGTGAAACTGATTTTCATATTGAAACTGACTGGTCTTCCAAAAGTGATACCAGGTTCACAGGATAGATCATATGTATTTCATCTCAATTAGACTTTAATCTTTGTCAAGATTTATCAATCAAATTTATTCAATTGTAAATTGAGTCATTAAACTAATTTAGAGCTCCAGTTGTAGAAAGCAAGAACACTGACCAATATTCTCAAGTAAAATTCGTCAACTATTCGTTCAATGACGAATATTAATTGATAAAGAAAGATTAAAAAATCAGACTGTATATAAACAATTTATTTGAAAATTTTCTATAACCAATATATATACACAAAGAACATTAAATTACTAATTGATTCAAATATCTAAATGACAATAACTTCTTCTGAATCATTAGCTAAGAAATATGAAGGTTTAGAATTATCACCAGATTCTCAAATACATGGTTTTGAATGGTGGAGAAGAAGTTTAGAATATCATACTGGATTAGGTTCAACATTACATAATTCAAAATTAAAATTACAATTTGAATATGATTATGTATATAGAAATTTAAATGAGAAATGTAATCAATGTTATCAATATAGAGATTGGGTATTAAAATATTCACCATCAGTATTATTTATGTTAAATCATATTGAAAAATTAAATAAACAACAAAAATCAATTATAAATAAAAATAATATTATATGTGGACCATGTGATTTTACCAAAACCGGTGGGTTCAATCCAAATTTTGGAATTTTATTATGTGGGAATTGGATAAGGAATAAATTTGAATTAGAAGATATATTAACTCATGAATTAATTCATGTTTATGATTATTTAAAATTTGATATGAATTATAATAATTTAAGACATCATGCTTGTACTGAAATTAGAGCTTCAATGTTAAGTGGTGAATGTAGAATTTGGAATGAAATTAAAAAAAGTGGATTAGGTAATTTTAATAAAAAATTTCAAAATTGTATCAAAAGAAAAGCAATATTAAGTGTTGAACAAAATCCAAATTGTGAAAATAATAAACAAGCTGAAAAAGTGGTGAATTTAGTTTGGAATTCATGTTTTAATGATACGAGACCTTTTGAAAGAATATATAGATGATGACCAAAGAAAGAAAAAAAAATATAGTTTTGTAAATAGTAAAGAAATTAGAGAGACAAATGATATAATAATCAATTACCTTAATATCTTATTGTATTGATCGTTTGAATATAGAATATAAGAGTGTTAATTTTGCAATCGAATTATAAAGTAGTCACGTGGTTAATAGCATATGTAATAGGATGGTTAACAGTTACATAATCAGTTGTAAATTGCTACACAACATTTTGAATCCAAATTTCACAACCAAAATTCAACTCCGAATTCTCCAAAATTAATCCCATTTGAACTGTCACCACTATTTACCTCGTTTATTCCAATTGGGATCATTAAACACTGACTAATAGACTATCATAATCATAATTCTTAAATTATAACTATTCCAAATGAATCCACATTTATCAATTAAAAAACATTCAACACAAGATAAATTAGATATTATCAATGATCAAACAAATCATCGCAAATTATTAAATTTAAATAATGATTATAATTATTCATCTGGTGATGAAGATAATAGTAGTGTGAATAGTAATAACAACAACAACAACAATAATATAGATTTATCAAATACTTCACCTTTAAAATCACAATTATTAGATAAAGAATCTACTACTACTTCAACTTCATTAATATCAGATAATAATCAAGTTTCAGAACCTACAACTCCAACTCAAGAATTAAGATCAAGACCAAAACCAACACCAACCACTACCAAAAACAAAAATCATAGAAAAACTTCTAGTTCAACTTCTTCCTTAACTTTAGATTCTCTTGTTGAACATGTATCAAAAAATGAAAATGGTCGATTAAATAATAAAAAAAGAATTGATAAAAAATTTCCAAATTCAAAATATATATCAAGATTTAATGATATAACTTTCCAATCATATAGTTCAACAATATTTGATTCTGATGAATTTATGAAATCACAATTTTTTGGTATATATATATTATTTTGGCTTGCAACTGGATTTATAATGTTTAATAATTTAATTCATATATATTTTGAAGGTTCAGTTTCTTTTAGTGAATGGAAAATTATTCAATTATTTAAAAAAGATATTATAAAAATTGGATTAACAGATTTGGTAATGTATTTATCAACTTATTTTGCATTTTTTTTACAAATTTTATGTAAAAAAAATTATATAACTTGGATTAGAATTGGTTGGATTTTACAAAGTATTTATAATTTATTATTTGGAATATTTTGGTTAATTTTTGCATCAAAATATTATATGAATTATCATTGGATTGCAAAAGTTTTTTTATTATTACATAGTTTAGTATTTATAATGAAAATGCATTCATATTCATTTTATAATGGTTATTTATGGTCAATTTATCATGAAGGATTATTTTCACAAGAATATTTAAGTAAATTAATCAATGATCAAGTTGAATTACCAAATGGATATGAATTTAATCAAACAAAACAAGCTTTATTAGAAAGTTTAGCATTTACAAAATATGAATTAGAGTATCAATCAAATGCAACAACAGAAAATTCAAATCCAACCAAAGATAAATTTTCAAAAGAGATTTTATTACATAAATTTGATGAAAAAAGATTCCTAAAATCATTTGAAGAATTACAATTAAATGGATTTATAAAGTTCCCACAAAATATTAATTTAATTAATTTTTTTCAATTTACAATGTTTCCAACTTTAGTTTATACATTGAATTTTCCAAGAACTTTAAAAATACGTTGGAAATTTGTTTTTACAAAAATTTTAGGTATATTTGGTATTATATTTTTAATGATTTTAATTGCAGAAAATAATTTTTATCCATTAGTTGAAAAATGTAAAATTATTTCAAAATTACCTTTAAATCAACGTATACCACATTATTTTTTTATATTATTAGATATGATTCCATCATTTTTAATGGAATATCTTTTTACATTTTTTTTAATTTGGGATGCAATTTTAAATTCATTAGCTGAATTAACATTTTTTGCTGATCGAAATTTTTATGGTCCATGGTGGTCATGTTTTGATTTTAGTGATTTTGCAAGATTATGGAATATACCAGTTCATAATTTTTTATTAAGACATGTATATCATTCATCAATAAGTGCATTAAAAGTTAATAAAATTCAAGCTGCTTTAATAACATTTATATTATCAAGTATTGTTCATGAATTAGTAATGTATGTTATTTTTAATAATTTAAGAGGTTATCTTTTATTATTTCAAATGTCACAAATTCCTTTAATTATGTTTAGTAGATCAAAATTTATGAAAGATAGAAAAATATTAGGTAATATAATTTGTTGGATTGGTTTTATAAGTGGTCCAAGTATTATATGTACATTATATTTGATATTTTAAAAAAATGAAAAAAAAATGAAACACTGAAAACTTATAGATAGATAATTATAGACAAACAAAATATTTAAATAAACGATTTTATATGAAATTGAGAAATTTAGTTGATTATTGATAATTCTTTGATTGAGCTATTGAGAAATTGTAAAGCTGTTTCAAAGTAATGTAAATAAAGAAAGCTAATCGCCAACTTGAGAACCATTACAATGTGATATATAAGATTTAATCATTTTTTGTGTTATTCTAGAAACGACGATAGAATTGATGAGCCTAATGATCACTACAAAAGTATCTTTAGAAAAGCTTTACTAAATACAATAAATACCAAATTTAAGTTTCTCATGGAAAGGAAAGAATAAGTGACACTAACAAATATAAATTTGACTCCTGGATTTTTGATGATATAAAAGAGAAAAGGATAACACGTATCAGAATCTAGACCAGATCTAGTAATAACATCTTAAAATCATAGAATGGGTTCGAAGAGTATACGAAATTTACTATCATTCAGTGGGCGACTTCAAAGTAAATGTTTCATCAATCAATGGACTTCGGAACTAAACTATGTCTCAAAGAACTATTGATCAATTATATTGTATATATTAGATCAATATTAACAATTGATACTATTTATCAATTGTACCACGTGATTCGATTTTTTTAGTTGGCAGAGAAAATGGAGAACATGGTAGCACCAAATAACCGAGTAATAATTTCCTAAAATGGAAATGTTACTTTTTTTTTTTTTTTTTTCTTTGTTTATGATGAGAAATATAGAAATAGGAAATATGCAACTATTATTAAAAACATCAATCAACAAAAAGAGAAAACTAAAATTAAATAATCAACTAATAAATCAATAGGTTAGATTTCTCCAATTATTGAAATTTAAGTTTAGAGTAAATAATCACTAAATGATAAATTTCATCTCAAGATTTGTGGGGATGAGAGGGATTATTAGTTTATAAAATTAGTCAATTTTAGTTGCAAAAAAATTTATATTAAATGATAAATTTAGTCAAGATTAAGATTAAGATTATATTCTGAGGAGGTTCAAACTTTAAACTTTATTTTACGATACAAGAGAATGAACACCTACCTATACTCTTCAAATCTCTGTTTGAACATTTTAAGAACAAACGTACGATTATAAAATTACCATAAATTGATAGATATTGTTATGTAAATCAATTTTGTGTTTTATTGATTTTTATATTTTTTTTTTCTTATTTGGTATAAACAATTTAAATTTTTATTGAAAATTAAATCATTTTTTTACATTTCAAATTTCCAATCATTATTATCAACATCATCATCAACAACAACAACAACGAAAGATTTGTTTTATCAATAATTTCTTATTCTTTATTCATTTGACTGAGATTCCTTTTAGTTTTTGTCTCATATCATTTCACCATTACACTATATTATTACATTCATTCATTTGATACAATTTTCTTATTATACCTTTAAATTTCAAATTTCAATCTTTTTCCCAATTATTCATCTTTAATTCACATTTTATACCAAAGAGATTTCATTTTTTTTTTCAGTTTATTTATTTTATTATGTCACAATCAAATGATCCTTATACTGCCACTACTGGATTAATGGCATTAATTCGAACATCAGTTTTAAATGGTGCATCTGAAGGTACAGGGATATCGAAATTGGTTGTTTTAGCAAGAAATTTATTTGGACATCATATACCCGATGCAATTGTTGATTATAATGTAGCTACTCAAAATAATTTATTTGGATCATATCCAAATTCAGATGATTTAGCACCATCAATTGCATTTGCAGTTATATTTGGATTATTTTTAATTTTACATTTGATAATTTTTATAATTAATACTTCAAGAGGTCATTATTTTTATATATCATTAGTTTGGATCTTTTATTGTCTGATGAAAGTTATTGGTTTTAGTTTAAGAGGTTCATGGGCTCAAGATGTTACAAGAGTTGCAGTTGGATTAACTTCTGAAGTGTTTTTAATTGTACCAGCAATTGTAATTGTATCAGCAAATTTAATATTAGCACAAAGATTATTTACTTGGAGACATCCAGTTGGTGGGTCCCGTAAATTATTTTGGGGTTTTATGATTAGTTTATATTGTTTTGTTGTTGTATTATTAACAGTTACAATATTAGCATCATTTGTACCATATTTAAATTATTTAAGTTGGTCATCATATAGATCATGGATAAAAACTGTACAATTTTCATCAATTATGGTTATTGTATATAGTTTAACTAGTGTTTCATTAATTGGATTAAGTTTTTGGTTACCAACAAAAAAGGATGAATTAAGATATACTTATCAACCATGGTGGATTGAAAGTTTTTCACCATTTTATTTTGTTTCAAAAAATTCTGCTCAAAAAGCTGAATTAACATTTATGAAACGTAATTCAAATCATCGTCATGCAACAAGAGTAATAGCTGCAACTCATCATCATTTTCATTCTGTAAAGGGGTTAAGTAATCAACGTGGTGATTTAACTCATAATGTATCAATGGGGCTTTTAATTATAACAACTTTATTAATTTTAATTGGTGCAATTGGTAGATGTATTGTTGTATTTCAAGCAAGAGAAGATCGTCATAAAAGTCAAGCTGCAAATAAATATTTTATGTATATTGCTTGGGGAGTATTTGAAGCAATTATAAATATTTTATATATAATTGGTAGAGTTGATTTAAGATTTTATCGTCCAGATGTATTACCATCAGCGGTTAGATCAATTATTACTGCTGAACAAACCTATTATCCTTCATCTGATGAAGAAGAAGATGGATTTCATAGAGATCGTCCAGAAACTTTTAATAAATTACAAAATAAACAATATCCAATTGAACATAATCATAAAAATTCAACAACTAATTACCAAAATCAAAATCATTCATTTGATGAGTATGATCATACTGATGATGAATTTGATGATATAAATTCAGAAGAATGGGATTTTGGTGCTCCAAAAGAAAAAATCTCAAGTTCTTCTGATGAACAATTACATTTTAATAATAATAACAAACCTGTTCATGAGAAAAAGAATCAATTACCTTATCCAACTCATGATGATAAAGATTTTAATGATGCAGAATCTGAATTCAATTTTTAATGGAAATTGATAATAAAAAATAGGTTTAAAATTTTTTAAAATTTCAAACGTTTTTCAATTCTTCTTACGTATAGTATAGTTTATTCACTTAATTTTATAATAAATATTTCAATTCATTTAAATAATTAATTTGCTTTATTGAAGTGTGCGTATAATTCTATGGTTGTGATTGACAGTAGAATTTTGTAACTAAATTTCAAAAGAACCATCTTTATTATATTTAATTGATAATCAAGGGATTCTATTTCCCAACTCATCTTATTTAATGTAGGTTCTTAGCTTTAAGATTTGATTTAATTGACATTTATTTTTACATTCAAATTTCAAATGTCCTTGAATAGAGTATTTTTTTGATCAATTTTAAGATATATGCATATTTCAATTCTGTTAGTTTAATTTAACTTCTTAACGTCATGTAGTATAATTCCAAATTTAATTGACATTTTTTATTTCATCAAACTCCAGATATCCGTGATTACTTGAAATAAATGCATTTCGTTTCGAATTTTTTAATTTAACTTCTTCACTTTATGTGATTTAAATGTTAATTTATTAACGATATTTCATTGCATCCAGATTTCAAAAGTTATTTAATTCTTCTTACAAATAATACAATATTTTGATCAATTTTGAGATTTCCATTAGACCATTAATTTGACTTTTTTTTTCATAAATAAACCATGATAATTAGAAGAGTAATAGATCAGACTCTATTTATGTACAGTATACTTAATTAAAACACATTTCAATTCAAATTTGATTTTCGTGCTTGATGAAGCACCAATACTCATGAAATTCTGAAAGTTGTAGTCTACAAGATCTTTTGCATCCAAAATTTCAAAAATTCTCAACTCTTCTTACTCACAATATCATCAGTGCATATTTCGTCTCAACTAGCTCCTTTACAACAGTTCTTGTATAACACCAATTTGATATTTCATAGGTTATTATCTCGTTTTTTTGCAACCAAAATTAATCAATTGATACATTTTTTTTCTCTTCACTTTTTCTCATCTCTTTATTAATAATTTATCAAAATGGTTTCAAATATTTGGATTGCATCAGCAGATAATGATATATCATTAGTCAAACAATATATAACACTGGGTCAATTTACTCCGAATTCAAAGGATCCAAATGGGTATACACCAATCCATGCAGCTTCATCCTATGGTCATATTGAATTATTAAAATATTTAATTGTTGAAAATGATGGAAATATAAATATTCAAGATAATGAAGGTGATACACCATTACATTATGTTGAATCATTACCAGTAGCGAAATTCTTAATTGAGGATTTGAATGCTGATTTCAAAATCAAAAATAATGATGGTATGAATGCACAACAATATATTGAAGATAATGATGAGTTTTTGGAAATAAGTGATTATCTTAAATCATTAACCCATGAAAAAATGGAGAAAGAAGAAGTAGAGTATGAGGATGATTCTGAGTCTGATTTATTACTGAGTTTACCAAAACCTGGTTCAAATGATTTACAAGGTCATGAAATTAAATATTCTTTACAATCTGAATCTGATTTAATTGGTGATGAATCATTATCAAATGAAGAATTAAAAATTAGACGTGAAAAAATTGAAAAAATTTTAAATTCAAATGATCCTGAATCAGAATTAAGAGAATTGGTTCAAAATGCAGTTCATGAAGGTATAACAAAATATAAAGATCAAATGGATGATAATGATGAAAATTCACAATCAATTAAAAGAAGAAAAGAATAGAATAGAATAATATTATAGTTTGTTAAAACTTTCATAAAGTGAAACATTGACTAAGGTAATCACTGCTCAAGATGATAATTTTCGGTAAACACTGATTTATTGAGACAACATAAAACTGAGTCCAACATGCGTTATCAACCATAATTACTGATCAATTTGTCTTATTCGAAAAACTTATTAAATAGTCGAAATGGAAACCAGTATTTGGACCACAATCAGAATCGAATTTGTATCAATATACAAATCTACATAGAATTAGACTCTCTCCTTCTCCCTCTCTCTCTCTTTATCGATGGTCTTGATAATCTTCATTTTTTTTTGAATTTTGTATGGGAATAAATTTTCAAATTCAACAATCAACAAAAAAAAAAAAAACTATTGAATTTTTCAATTATTAATTTCTTTCAATATGTTATTTGAAACATTGACAAAACTATTCCCACTCCCAGCTGGGTATGTATTAATTGAGTACCACTAAAATAGTTTGATACTAATTGTTGGTGTTTTTTAGGAATTCAGAACTTACTTTAGAAGATTTAAATAATATGACAATTCTTGAAAGAGCAAAACTTAAAGATTGGAGATTAGAATTTTTTACAATTGGATTTATTATAATTTTTACATTATTATTCAAATTAGGAGATTATTATAATCAATCAAGAGTTTCTACTTTTTTACAAGGTTTAAAACCAAGTTTATCAAAACAATTTTATCAATTTGGTATTGATTCAAAATCCAAAAAATTATATATAAAAGATAGTTCAGAAAATTATTCAAGTTATGCAACTGGTAGAATCAATATTGCCAATATTTTCATCAAATTTCAATTAGTTCCAAGACAAAATTTATTTGTTTGGATATTAGAATTAATTTTTTCAATTTTTACTTCATCAGTTCAAACTCCAGTGGATAAAGTTGAAATTGTGATTAATCCAAGTGGGAAATATGAAAATTTTATTTCTGCAATTGTATCAAAAATTGGTATGAATGATTTAAGAAAATTTAATTATTTTTTATCATTATGTAAAACATCAGATTCAAATCTTTTACCAAATAGTTTTGTTTTTATGAGTGAATCAAATGAAATTCAAGAAAAATTAACAACTGAAGAATTGAAAAAAAATTTAAATAATGAATTAACTTCAAAATATTTAAAATATATTGCTTTTACTGATCAACCAATTGATCATCCAGAATCATTAAGAGAAATGAAACCAATTAGAAAAATTATCATTTCATTATCCTTAACAACAAACAAAAAGGAATTGGAAAATTTAAATTTAATTTTAGATTCAATTTTTTCAATTATTGATAAATTATCTGATTCAAATATATCTTTTAAACCTGAAACTTTAAAAAAAATTGTTAAAACAAGAGATTTAGAAATTGAAAAATTACAAAAGATTGAATTGGATTTAAAAAATGAAAGAATTGCTGAAGAACAAGCTAATTTAAAAAGAAAAGAAAGAGATCAATTAAGAAATTTATCAAGAGATGAACAATTAAAAGCTGAAAAAAAGGCACTTGAAAAGAAACAAAAAAAGATGCAAAAAAAGCAAAGAATTAAAATGTGAAAAAGAAGAAACTCAGACATTGACAATGACATTATTAACATTCATTATTCATTATTCATGTATTTTTAGTTTTACTGTTGTAGTTTTGTAGTTTTATTATATGTTATTATATTTTCCCTGTTAATCTCCAACCTATACCAACTGGTGTATTAAATACTTCAACAATTTCACAGCCTATATAATCAGCAAGAATCCAATTCAAATCGTAATCATATAATGATTCTCTGAAATGGACATTATACTCATTATCATTATTCATGTATTTTAGTTTTTATTTTATGTTATTATATTTTCCCTGTTAATCTCCAACCTATACCAACTGGTGTATTAAATACTTCAACAATTCCACAACCTAAACAATCAGCAAGTACCCAATTTAAATCATAACCATAAAATGGTTTTTTAAAATTATTAATTTTCAATTCATTATTAATTTTATTAAAACCTTGCCATTTTTTCCAAATTTCTTCTTCTAATAATTGATTTTTTTTATTTTTATTTAAAGTTTTAGTTAACCAAACTCTACCTTGATTAATTAATTTTAAAAATATTCCACAACCAGGATATGAAATTCTATATAAATTTTCAATTTCATTTAAATGATTTGAAGTTAAAGTTATAAATCCATTATTTATTAATATTATAATTTCATCATTTGAAAATTGATTAAAAGTTAAATACATTTCAGTTGGATTTTCATTTAAATAATTTAAATATTTACCAAAAATTTCCTTTATTTCCTTTGAATTTGATTCATTCTCCAATTGTTGATTTATCAAATTTATATAATTTTTTGAATTTATTAAAACTTCCATATTTTCATATCCATAAGATATTTTACCACTTTGATATTGATTTAAACTTCTTGAAATTATTGGTGAAGCATTTGATATTATAAATTTTTTGATTTTACCTTGTCTAATATTTAATTCAATTAATTTATCAACAAATGTATTACCAAATTGATTAAAAATTGTATATATAGTAGTTGTAATAATTAAATTTGGAAATTGAGATCTAAAATTGATTAAATCTATTTTGGTTTGATTATTTAAACCTTTCATCAGTAGAATCCTACTTTCTAAATCTTTGGTGGTGGTGGTGGAGGTTGTGGTTAAATATTCTTTAAATTTTTGATGTAAATTTGTTGATTCGGACCATCGATTTGATAAAATTGTATCCATGGCAACTAATAAATCTTGATTTCCATCAATTTGATAATCTAAATGTACATTATAATCAATAATAGTTAGCTCTGAATCCTTATTATCACCATCATTATTCACACCATTGTCATCATAGTTTTTGTTCTTATTTTTCAATTGATCTTGATAAATCTTTTGAGTTGGTAATAATTTTTTAAAATCTTTTTGAAATTTCTTAATTGGAGATTTGGAATTTAATTTTGATTTTGATGAAATATTTGAAGTTTTTGCAGCACTTGATTTTAATGGCATTTGGATAGAAAAAGTTGCAAATTTTGATAAAATTTGATAATTAATTTTTTTTCTTACATTAAAAATCTATTTACAATTTATATATACAAATATTATTATTCCTTTATTCAATTTCAATCATGGTTTGGATGGTTTCATTTTCATGATTGAATTTGATTTGATATCTGCCTCTTTCTTCTATACTATCGATATATTCCGTTGGTGTATCAATAAAACTTATATGTAAATTAGATTCTGATTTAATAAAATTGTTATTGTTATTATTTAAATGTTTATTAATTGAATTTATCAAATTTGATTTATTTATTGGGAAATTTGATTCTGAAATTGTAATGATTTTAGGTATTTTAAATTGTGATTCATTTGATTTTAAATTTGATTCAATTTCATTTATATTGGTAATAGTTTCTTCCTCTATCTCCTCTGGTAATAAATTTTGTTGAATATTGAAATTTAATGTACTTTTTGAATTTGAATTTGAATTTGAATTGAATAAATCACTTAATTCTTTCAATGAATAAGTTTCCTTTGTGAGTTTATTCTCATCTTGATTCAATTCTTCCTCTTCTTGTTCTTCTTTTCCTAATTCTTTTTCTTTTTCTTTTTCTAATCTTTTCAATTCCATTATTTCTTCAATTTCAACCACGGGGATTCTTGGTGGGTTTTTTGAATTGATATAAGCTGCTTTATTATCAATATGAAGATAATTTCTCATGAAACCAGGTTTTACTTTTATAATTTGTCCTTTATATCCAACACCTTGAATATCTTGTAATAATTGTACTTGAGTTAATGAATTGATAGATTTTCGTTTATGTGTTCTTATACTCATCATCAACAACAGTCCTCCACCACCTCTTTGAGTCCCAAACGTCGTCTCACATCTATTTATCATCAATTTAAACATAATCGAAACAAATCTTGAAATTGAATTTGAAAATTTTTTGTAGATTTTTTCCCAGTCTAATTTTTTTTTTTTTTTTTTTTATTCTTTGATGGATCAAGAATTTATCAATATCAAATGTTCAATATGTCATCTTACTCAATCCAAATACACTTGTCCTGGGTGTGAATTGAAGACTTGTAGTTTAAACTGTTATAACACACATAAATCACAATTCCAATGTATGGGGAAATTAAATTCAAATAAATATATTAGAAGAAATGAATTAACAAATGTTGATTTAAATAGAGATTATAATTTTTTACTTAATGTAGATAGGAAAATTCAATTAAGTAAAGAAGATATTGATTTAAAAAATGGTAAAAATATCCTAAAACGAAACAAAGGAAACAATAATAATGGCACTAATCCAAAACGATTCAAGTCCAATTTGGATTCTGATTATCGAGTCAAATTGGTTAATAAAAAAAATACAAATTCACCTTCATATGTGATAAAACGTGATAATGTTTTAATTATTCAATTACCTCAAGGTATGCAAAGATCAAGTTCAAATAAAACAAGTTATGATAAAAAATTAAATTCATTTATTTGGACAATTGAATGGATCATATTAGATGAGACCACTCAAAAGGAATGTCATAAGTTTACATTGTTCCGAAATAAGGAATCCAATGTGTTGAAAGATTGTATTTCATTAAATATGTTAAAAAATCATTTAAATATAAATAATAAAGATGAATTAAAATTTTATTTAAAAAATGAAATTAATAATGAAAAATTTATAAAAATAAATGAAAATGATTCAATTTCAAAAATATTAAAGGATAAAATTGTATTAGAATATCCAACAATTTATATAATGATTAATGATGAAAATATTAAAGATAAAATAATCAATGAAGATGAAGCATATCGAATTGATGATGATAATACAAGTGAGTCTAGTGAATCATCCGATACTACTGATTCTGATTCTGACTCTGATACTAGTTCTAGCTCTGAAGAAGATTCTAGTTCAGGTGAAGAAAATGATAGTCATAGTGATAGTGATAGTGGACCAGAAGAATCTACACTGAAACCAATTCACAACTTTAACAATAATTTAATAGAAGAAATTGAAATAACATCATGATCAACTCAAAAGAGAATACAACCCCAACAAGAACATCAACAACTAAATATATTTCAATACTATCTTATATAATAAACAGATTTGGTTTAAATTTCTTAATATCTTAGAACAGAATATAAGAAAGATTTTAAAGTTACAAATTGGCATACATAGATTAACAAATTGACAAAGAATCGAATATAATTAAAATCAGATCATTCAAACTTGTGATTGATTAAAATCATGAAGAAATTGTTCACAAATACTTATTGGGTTTTTAATTCAATTATTTTTTTGGGTCAATTTATTACTTTTGGTTTAGCTTTAATTAGAATTTTATCAAAAAAATATGGACTATTAATTTAAATCCCTAATGTGAAACCTAAAACGGATAATAATTGAAATCCATGAAAATTAAACTTAATAATAATGATGATGGTAATTTTTGGAAATGATGATTTAAACAAAGAACATACAGTACCTTTAACATCAAGTTTAGATCTATTTTGAAACCAACAGATGAAGATGAATTTAGATTACTTAGGAAACCAATATTTGAAACAAAACAATCCATTGAAGTACAAGAATCTATTGATGAATTAAAAAAGAGAAGGAAGGCTCCATTGGAAATCTCCAAGGATATATCAATTGATTTTTGATAAATCTAATAAAAGGAGTTAAAAGTCTAAAAAAAAGAATGAGGCAATTGCACTCAGAATGGATAATTTTCAAGTATATAGTCCTTCTTTACATTATGAATAAACAAAAATAACAGACTTCGCTCAAAACCAGATCGGCTGGGATCATTCAGTAATACATGTCTTTTCATTAATATAAAGAAACATCAACTCGTGATTGAGTTTCGATAATTGAAGTTGATGTATAAAATTTAGTAAAATTTGAATCTTGACATGATCTACCTTAAGTATACTATTCTAAATTTCCAATTTTACTCGATTCGTAGATAGATACATTAAGCATACTATTATTTGATGTGGAACATTTTTCAAAATGATCAAAAATAATTCATTTCTAAATATTCTTAATAATCTTGAAAAATGTGGTTGCCCTAAAGGCCTGCTATTTTAATCAATAGCATCCATCAAGAGCATCTCACGATATAGGTTGATCAGACACCATTGGAGTTTATTCATGAATTTGTATCATTTCATGAATAATTCAATTATGTATCTGATTTTGTTGTTGTGGTTGAACTTTAATGTCGAACACAAGTTGTTATCATACCCAACATTATTTACAAACGAATACCAAAGATTATATACTGAAACAAATGGTAATTATAATTCTATAATGATAAGTATTAGATGATCATTCTATTCCATTATTTGGACATTCACTTATAAAAGCTTTAAATAAAAGCCAATTTTAAAATTTTATCAAAATCACTCTTATTTTTTCTGAATAATCAAATCTCTTTTCAAATGTCAACTATTTTTAAAAAATTATCTGATTCAGATAGAAACATAAATGCTTCATTATACTTTGGTAATATAGATCCACAAATAGATGAGATTCTAATGTATGAATTATTTCTTCAATTTGGTTTAATTAAATCATTAAATATGCCAAAGGATAAATTATTACAAACTCATCAAGGTTATGGATTTGTTGAATTTCAAAATATAAAAGATGCAATATATACAATGGATATATTAAAGGGGGTCAAACTATATAATAAACCATTAAAATTGAAAAAAATCGATTCAAAATTAAATAATAATATTCAATCTGATCAACAATCTCAACATAATATTCAATCAATGGGATTAAAAGAAACTAAAATTAATGATTTATTAAGTTCAAAATATATTGATGTTGGTTCAAGATTATTTATAAATAATTTAAATGATTTAATTGATTCAAAATTCCTATATGATACTTTTTCAAAATTTGGTAAAATTATACGAATGCCACAAATTAAATATGATAAACAAGGAAATTCATTAGGTTTTGGATTTATAGATTTTCAAGATTTTGAACTGAGTGATGAAGCAATTGAAAAATTAAATAATAGTATATTGATGAATAAAAAAATTCAAGTTTCTTATGCTTTTAAATCAAATGGTAAAAGACATGGTGATTCAATTGAAAGAAAATTAGCTTCATCAAAGAAAAAAAAATTATAAATGAATTGAATTGAAATGAAATATATAATGAACTCCGTCAATGTCAAATGGATGTGAATTTGTAGGGCACTCTTCTTCTAAAAGTTCGAAATTTGAATAATGTGGAATATTATAACCTTTAGCTTCTAAGTCAATAACTTCTGTTAAATAATTTGAAATCTCATCTATAGAATAACAATTTAGTATTACAATTGGCCACTTTTTAAGCTCATATAAATTGGTTGATTGTCCCGATGTTAGTTGTAAGTTAGTAGTTCATTGGGCATTCTGTGAATTAAGTCTGTTTTATATCCAACCCGTTAGTATTGTAAATGTGGAGCAAAAAAAAGCCGCTTAAACTCCCATTCCGAATCGAATCGCATTCCGAGATTTTTAATAAATATTAATAATCAAATAATCCATAGTTTTTAAAATTATTATTTAGTATAAATATCCACCAAATTTACCTTAATTTTCATATATCAATTAAATCATAAATCAATATGTCACTGTCAATTCCACTTCCAAGTACTCAAAAAGTTGTATATCATTCTGATCATGGTGAATATGATGTTATTAAATATGATGAAAATTATCCAACTCCACAAATTGAATCACCAAATGATATAATTATAAAAAATTTTTATAGTGGTATTAATTTCATTGAAGCTTATTTTAGAAAAGGTATTTATAAAGCTTCATTACCTTATATATTCGGTAGAGAAGCAAGTGGTGAAATTATTGAAATTGGTTCAAATGTTTCAAATTTAAAAATTGGTGATAAAATTGCTTATTTATCTTCATCAACTTTTGCACAATATACAAAGATCAATAATGAAAATTTCTTTACCTATATTAAATTACCTTCAGACTCAACTGATGAAGATTTAAAAATTCAAGGTTCAATTTATTTACAAGGTTTAACTGCTTTAACATTTATAAATGAAGCTTATAAAGTTAAACCAAATGATTATATTTTAGTTTGGGCTTCTGCTGGAGGTGTTGGTAAAATTTTAGTACAATTGATATCTCAAATTGGTGCTAATGTAATTGCAATTGCATCAACTGATGAAAAATTAAATCAAGTTAAAAAATTAGGTGCAAAATATTTAATTAATTCTTCAAATGAAACAAATATTGTTGAAAAAGTTTTAGAAATTACAAATAATAAAGGTGTTGAAGCAACTTTTGATTCAATTGGGAAAGATACTTTTGATATTTCTTTTAAATCATTAGCTAGAAAAGGTACTTTTGTATCATTTGGTAATTCTTCAGGTCCCGTACCACCATTAAGTATAAATATTTTAAGTGGGAAAAATATTAAATTAATTAGACCTCAATTAATGGCATATATTGCAACACCTGAAGAATGGAAATTTTATTCAAATGAATTATCAAAATTAATTGAACAAAAAAAATTGGAATTTGAAATTTCAAAAGTTTATGATTTAAAAGATTATGTTCAAGCTGCAAAAGATTTAGAAAGTAGAAAAACTACTGGGAAATTAACATTGAAAATACCTCAATAAATAGGAATTGTTTATATGATCAAATTTTATATGTGTTTTGAAAAATCTCTAGGATCTCTACTTCAAAAATGAAAGAAAACCAAAACGATTAATCATTAGATCATTGTTGATAAATTGATTTTGAAAATAAGCCTTTTTGTGGTCTTTTGAAAAGTTTGAATCTTTTTTATATTGAATTTAAATGAACTATATTCTAGAAAAATTACTGTTCAAATCAATACTGAGCTTTCTCGATAACCTTTAAGATCAATTGAAAATTCCCATCGAGTTAAAATAATGCATACTTCATATTTCATTCAATTCTAATTTACAATTAATGGTATTCTCGTGATATAGATACATTTCATTTTGATTCGATTTTATAATTTGAATGGTCTTGATTTTTCATATTTAATTAAATCTTCTGGTGTAACTACTCCATAAACAAAATTTCCATCATCACTAGTTATAATTGCAAAATATTCACCACTATTAAAAAATTTTGCCAATTCTTCTAAAGGAGTAAAAGGGGTTAATAAATGATATTTATTTTTATCACCTTTAATTATTGGTTTTACAATTTTTGTATTTGGTAACGTCTTCTTTTTTGAATTTAATTTAAAATTTTTTTCATAATTTAATTTTGATTTTTGATTAAACCAAATCATATAATCTTTAACAATTAATTTTTCATGTTTTTTAAAATCTAATTTTGAATTTTTTAATTTATCAATATTTATAACTCCTAATAATTTTTTATTATTTTCATTTATAACTGGTAAATAACTAAATTCATGTTCAAACCCAATATGGAAAGCATCATAGATTGATGATGAAGGATTTATAGAAATGGCAGGTGGAGCATTTAAATCTTCTATTATAGCACCTCTATAATCTTTTCTATGAAATAAAATTGGATTATCAGTCATGGAATAAAATGTTGAAAATGTTTACAAACGGATTAAAAAAAAAAAAAAAAATCTACTACTTATATCGTTTACACTATATCAACAACTAATGGCTAGAGACCAAAAGATAATCAACAAATGTGATTGCGATTTGTAGATAAATAAAATATGGATTCTACAACGAATCCCTGGAGAAGTGTTAATATCTTCAAAGACTCTTGATCTAATTGATCTTTAAATTGAGTTTTTGGATCAAATCCAATGATAGATTCATATATACTTTTGATTACGGTCGAAAATAAATAATTATATATTTAAGCTGCTTCAGCAGTTGAATATTGTTGACCTTGATTATTAGTTGAATTATTTGAATCATTTAAATCATTTTCTTCTTTAAAAACCCTTTTCCAAACTTCTTCTTCATTACCATTATCTAAAATTCCAATTCTCATAGTTGCTAATAGATTAATTGCAGCAGTTGAATGACCATAAACACCACCATAAAATGCTTTTGTTGCATCTTTACCATGAGAAGCTTTTAATAATTGTAAACCACCAGGATGTTGATCCATAAATGGTGTTATATCATGAATAATATTTTGAATTACAATATATAATCTATCTTTATTCTTTGATGATAATATAATTCTTTTAAAATCCGATGGTTTAAATTTTGGTAATTTTGAAATTGGTGTACCCCAATTTAATTGAGATTTAATTTTATTTATAATTTGTTGTTGTTGTTGTAATTTTAATTGTATAACTAAATTATTTGGTGTTCTACAAACTTCATTTATAATACCAATTTGTTCTAAAATATATATAAACCATTTTGTTGGATCATAAGTAAATAAACTATTATTACATCTATAATCATGAGGAAATTCATGATGATAATTCTGATGTGATTGTCCATAAGTTAAAATGGAAATTAATGGATTATTACAATTTTGTGATGAATTTTTATCGTTAAATGGTTGGGTTGGTATTAAAACTTGAATTTTTTTTAAATGACATAAAGATTCTGTTGATAATAAACTTTGTTGACATAAAAACATTCTTAGAATCCCAGGATATAGTAACCCATTTATGAAAGAATCTTGACAAATGAATTTTGTTACAACAATAGGTATCAAGAATGTAGTTATTAAAAACCAAAAGGGATAAAATTTCTCTTGCCAAATTAGAAACAAACTTAAACTTCTTTCATCCTCAGAGAGTTCAGTCTTTTCATCCAATGATTCATTTTCATCTTCAATTGGGAATTCTTGATTTAAAAATTCTTTATAAAATTTATCAATTTTTGGTTTTTTCAATAACCATCCATAATGACTAAAAATTAACCCTCTTTTAATCAGATATGGATCCTTTTCAACATCATCGGTGAAATGATGATGTGCTCTATGTAATGAAGCCCACCATCTAATTGATCCAATACCTATTGAACTACCAAAAATTGCAAAATAATATTTTAATATTGAAAATTTTATTTTAAATGAATTATGAGTAAAAAATTTATGATAACCAGTTGTAAATGATAAAATTGTAAAATTATAATAAAAACATGTAAAATATAATGTCTTTTCATTTTCTGGTAATATACTTTTTGATTTATAAATTATATAAATTATTGATAAAAAAGGTAGTATAACAGTTGTAAATAAATTCTTATAATTGATTCTTCTTAGAAAATCTTGCTTTTGTTTCTTCATTTCATTTATTCTTGTATTTTTCAATTTTGATGCTTGATTAATAAATTGCTTTGATGTAGATATTGAATTGGTTGGTGTATTGGAAACAACTTTTCGTTTCTGAATTTTCGCCCTAGCAGACCCATTCTGATTCTCGTTCTCATTGTTATTATTCGGTATATTTATAGTATTATCCATATAAAATTGGTATTCAATTTGTGATCGTTTAACTTTATAGTTCAATGATTTCTAAATCTCAGTAGTGTACTATGCACAAAAAATAGAATTCATAAAAAAAAAAATATGAAACCGAAAAATCATAAACAATCTAAATTTAACAACCTTTTGATAATGCAACTGGTAAGTCATCAATTACCACCAAATCAACAGCATTTGAACCAACCACCACCACCTCCACAGAGTACAAATAAACCAAGTTCGAATGCTACTGCTGTGCCTGCAATCTCGTATTCTCCAACTGATATAACTATCCCACCATCATTATATGAACAAGTACCAAATTTAGCTGAATATAAGAAATTATCCGATGCTGAAAATAAATTAGATTTATTAATATCAAGAAAAGCATTAGATTTCCAAGCTATTCAACAAAAAACCATCCATCCTTTTGAATATAAACCTTATACTGGATTATTAAGAATTTTTATATATAATACTTGTGAAAATCAACCATGGCAAAAACAAACATCAAACACCCAACAACAACAACAACAACCAAAAAGTAATGAACCAAGCTGGACATTAAGAATTGAAGGGAAATTTATAAGTGATAATAAAGAAGAATCAGAATCAAATATAACAAATGAAGAAAATTTAAAATTTAGTTCATTTTTATCAGCAATTTCAGTTGATTTAATTCCAAATGAAAATTATCCAAATTTAACAAATAATCAATCTCATATTATTGAATGGAGAGATGATGGTAGTAATGGTTCAAAATTACATTCATTTGATGGGTTAGATATTAAAAGACCTGGTATATATAATTTACAAGTTAAAATTGCATTACTTGTAAAAAGTTATAGTTCAAAATTAAAATTATCTGATGAAATGTCAAGATTTACTGGTAAACAAGAATGTAATCAACAAGATTTAATGTATATAATATGGCAATATGTTTTATATAAGAAATTATTTAAAAGAACTTCAAATTATATGAATGTATCTGCTGTTGAAACTGGAATTATAAATACTATTGAAAATAGTTCAAGTTCAAATAAAGATGGTAATGGTGGTGGTGGTGGTGGTAATGATTTAATTGATAATGATTTATCATTAGTTGAATGTGATGAAATTTTATATGATTTATTTAAAGTTAAACAATTTAAATTTTCAGAATTATATAAATTAATTCAACCACATTTTAAACCAAGAGATCCAATAATTTTAACTTATAATATTAATACAAAAAAATCAACAACTTTAGGTGAAATTATATTAGATTTACCAATTGAATTACCAATTAATTTATCAAAAGCTCAAAAAGAATTATTAGATATAAATAAATCAAGTTTTGAAAATTTATCAAAATCTGATTTAATTATTCAACAATTGAATCAAAAAATTAGTTTAGGTATAATTGCATTACAAAATACAAATTTAAGACAAAAATTTTATAAAGAATTAAGTGAAGATCCAATTGAATTTATTAATTCATGGTTAGAAACTCAATCTGAAACTTTAAAAGCTTTAAAAAGTGATGAAGGTTATAATGAAGAAAATGTTAGAAGAGCTGATTTTTTTAAAGAAAATGAACATTTAATTAAAGAAAAAATTGACTTAATGTTTGGAGCAAACAAAATGTAATAATAATAAAGAAAAATATATATATATTTCAATTTGAATTTTCAACAACTTCTAAACTGAATCAATCAATCCTTCTATTTCATTGTAATCAGTAGGTGATTAACTTGCTGATTTCCTAGTAGTAGTTTTTCATGCGTTTAGGGTAAGAATTTATTAATTGTTATAAATAAAATTTACATACTCTCAATATTCATCTTCTTCCTGAATTAATTCTTGATCAACATTGTTTTCATCTTTTCCATCAGCAGCTTCTACACCTAGTCTTACCATCGCTTTTTCGTTTTAGATATATAACCAAACTTTATCACCAATTTGAATGAGCCCAAAAACACTCAATTGATTTGTTAAAGAAAATATAAAAATAGAGCCAAGTTGATTTCAATCTCTAGATGGTGCTTAATGAAATACAAATGCATATTCTTAATCTTTATGGTAATTGGAGCATTTTGACAACACTTTATAAGGGTTTGAATAGAAATTAAAGGATATTAAATAAGAGTTTAAGATATCAATATATCTTTTGATTTGAGAAACCGAAATTAATTTCACACACTAATGATTAAAAACATGCACTTTTTATTTTAAAGAAACTGAAATTAGAAATTATGATGTTTAACTGAAATTCTTTCAAAATTACTAAAAAACCAAACATTGGATTAAATGGTTTGAAAAACTAAGTAATATCACAATTTCATATTCGACAACTCTATAATGATAATCATTAAGTTTGGAAAGAATCTATCGGCATTTATTCTATTAATTGAAAGATTAGATTTTGACAGAATAGAATTGTCTACAATATGTAAGTTTGGATGTTTCTTAGCTGCAAAATATTACATAAGCGAGAATTGTATTACGAAGCGATTTAATCACTCTATTTCGTATAATTTACCTACTAATTGTAGAAGTTACTTATTTCTTCAGCAGTAGTACTTCAAATATGATACCATCGGATTGATAGCTGTATACCTTTCAAATTCATAAAACATCTCTGTTTTAGAATCGCTTCTGCTTCATTTTTTTAGTCTTTATTTCTCTCTAATCATTTTTCAACTCAACAAATTCCTGCTTTTTCTTTATAAGCTGTTCATTTACGACAAATAATGCATCTCGACATCACTATTTAATAACTTAAACGGGTTTTAAGAGATATTTAAAAACCAACCACGTGAAAGTCAATGCATCGAAATCCACTTTTTTCCAAAAAAAAATTTAAATTATCGATTTTATTGCATAAATCGAATATTTCAACTATTATTAGTAGCCGAGTGAATTAGAAAAGTTTGCAAATGGATATTGATTGAAAAATCATCAATATCCAAATTTAATCTTAAATCATCAAAATTCCAAAAGTTTTTATGCCAAAAATCGACTAGTAAAAATATAAAAAAGTCACGTGATAAAAGTCGTTTTACGATAATGTCGTGTAAGTGATAATACAAAATGTCGTCGGGCGAAATTTTCTTTCTGTTTTAGCTACATTATTAGCTGAGTGAAATATTAAAGTTTGCCAAAACAAAATGGACTTAGTAATCTGTGATTCAAAAATTTTAACAGGATTTAGCTTAATTAGATTCTTGTCAATGATCCACTATTAATTTGATCATGTTAAGTCGATCTAATATGAATGGAGTCTATTCAAGAATTATTGATTGAGCAAATTGCGGGGGAACTGCGACTTTTGAAAGTTTCAATTAATTGAAGCCCTAAATATAAGTTTTCGAAATGTTTGACTAACCCTATCAAATTCTAGAGTATTAGGGTAACTAGAAACAGTTTTAAGACATCAAAATCTTAAGAATTTTGTGCCTTTAAGAATCTTATCATACAAAAAATCAAGAAATTTTGAGCCTCGTTCTCATATAGATATTTTTTTTTATGCGTAGAATTTACTAATGAATTTGCACATTCTCATAAATTTGCTAATAAAAAAATAAAAAAAGAGCCAAATTGATTTCAGGTTAAAAAAGGAGATATAGGTGAGAACAAAAGGAAATTGTAGCCTAAAATATATTTAATCAGGCTAAATCAGTTTAACTTAACTTCATAACGATTGAAGTTTCATTAGTATATCTTTTTGCTTAAATATTCTCCGTACTTTTATTGTCTTTTGTTTTCGTGTATCGAATTTTCATAATAAAGTTATAAATTTTGAGAAATTTTGCAGCAAAAAAAAAACAAAAAATCGCTTCACTTTTACGTACATTTCAAGAAATTCGTCATTAGCAAAATGAATTTGATCTCAAACATTTTTGATTAGTAAAATTGTAAACTCTCATACATTTTTATTCTTCTTTTTTGCATATTCTTCTGCAGTTTTCTTCATCTTCTTACTGTTCAAAATCTTGATCAACATAACTATTATCTTTCATCATTAGCTTTTAAACTTAATCTTACATTTGCTACTTTTTCATTATTTCCTAATAGTAATTTTTCATGCGTTTAAGGTAGGGAGTTAATAATTGTTATAAATAAAATTATATATATTCAATATTCATCATCACCTTCATCTTCTTCTGCATATTCTTCATCTTCTTCTTTTACTAATTCTTGATCAACGTAATTTTCATCTTCTTCATCATCATTTTCTTGTATATTGATAATTTCATCAGCTTCTAAACCTAATCTTTCAACAGCTCTTCTTTCACTATAATCAATAGGTTTTCTTCTTGTTGATTTCTTATTCTCTAATAATTCTTCTTGCTTTTGAATCAAATATGAAACTTTAGTTAAATATTCATAAAATTGATAAGTTGATTTATATAATAATGAAGCCATTGGAATTAATTTCACTGTTGAATCAATTAAGCCTAATCTTTTACCCAAATATTCAATAAAATCTAATAATTCTTTTGAATTTGAAGCAACTTCATACCAATTATTAATTTCATTATTTTGTTTATAAATTGGTTTAACTTCTTTCCCATTTGAATTAAATTCAATTCCATCACTACTTAAAGATTCTAATAACATTTGATGAACATCTTGAACATATAATTTAAAATTTGAAGGTAAATTCCCACTTAAATTATTACCATTTAAAATATTTTGTAATTTTTTAACATTTGTTAAACCACCATTAAATTCATCAGACATTCTACAAAGATAAAATCTACCAATTTTGAAACCTAAATCACCAATCACTTGTTCATTTAATCTTAAGCTTAATGGATGTAAGACTGGATTTGAAGTAGGATCAATATATTTCACATCATCTTCATTTTTCCTTTTTGAGATTTTTTTTTCAACTTCATATTTTGTATCAAAACAATTTTTAAATCCATATAGAACTGATCTTGAACAATAATTTGTATCTCTTTCACCTGGTAAATCAATATTTTGATTTAAAGTTGTTATATGATTTTTTATAATTTCTGATTGAATTAAACACCATGAAACTAATGTACGTAATAAAATTAATCTATCAATTGGATTTTCTAATCCTTTTAAACCTTGTGATTCAAATTTTGAATCATAAAATGGATTAAATACCGTTATATATTGATTATTTTTTTTTATAACTTCATCCATTAAAATTTGTGAATTATTTAAATCAACTGGTTGTAAATTTGGAAATTTTAAATCTTTAACACTTTGTAATGATTTCCATTCTTTTGGTAATCCAAATGTTTCACTTTGAAGTTTTAATTCTTGTATAGCTTTTGTGAATGACATAACATCTTTTTTTCTATTTAAAACTAAAGTTAATAATTTTTTAAATAAATTTTCCATTTCAGTTGATATATAACTTATATCATAATCTGGTCCAATTACTAGTGTTTCCTTTTTAATTGAATAATTTGAAATTTCATTACTATATGTTTCATCTTTGGGAATTGGTAAACTTAAACCAATTTCAAAATCATTTGGACCAATATTATTTTCTAATTGTATAATATCTTTAAATTTCAATAAAAATGATATTATATATATAATATCTTTGGCATATGGATTTCTATAAATTGGATAACCTAATGCAATTTTTTCGTTTTTTGAATCAAAATATGGATCATTTAAATTATCATCATAATTATTATAACACAATCCAACTAAAGGACCAGGCAATTGTCTGGATTGTTTACTTCTGGTATATATGACAGTAGTTCTACTTATAGATTTGGAATTTGATTTCTTTGTTGATTTTCGTTTTGGTTGTGATTGAGTAACTTCCTTTTGTGGAGGTAATTTTAAAATCAACTTTTGCCTCTTTATAGGTTGATCTTCTTCGTTTTTTTCTTCATCTCCATCTTCTTCCTCTTTTGTTTTAGTCTGATTTTCTTGTTGATCAATTGCCATTTTGGCAAAGTTTAATGTAGATTGTTGTTTTTGTCTTTTTAATGATTCAGAAGTGATTCTACCTTTTGGAGGTTTTCTACCACCTTTCCCGCCTCTTGAACCGGATCCTTCTATTGGTTTAGAATCTAATCTAAATTTCGACATTCTTGATTCATTATGATTTTTAGATGATGATGTTTCTGGTGGTGATAAAGTATGATTTATATTTCTTCTTGGACGTCCTAATCTTGGAGGTTTTTCATGTGGATTGTAAGCATATATATTCGGTGATGAATCATTTGAATTTTGACTCTTTTGTGGTTCATCCTTGATATTATTATTCATGGTTGTTGTTGTTTCTTGTTGATTAAACTTTTGTAGAATATTTAAAGCTTCTTCTGTAGAATTATGATTTGTATTGTTATTATTACTATTTGCAAGACTGATTCCAGTCACTTCGGGATCAATATTTGAATCCATCTTGAAAATTGAATTAATGTTTTTGTTTTGAATTGAAATCAAACAAAATATTTTGAAAGAATTAGAATTCAAAAGAATACACATTGAATCTGCAATAGAAAGACTTGAATAGAATAGAAAGAGAAGATAGATGTAAGAGTATTTGATCCCTTTTTTTGAATCTCTAGTTTAACCACATGGGTTTGGTAGTTGTAAAATTGAGTGCAAAAATTTTCAACTCAATTCAAAAAAAAGAAACCTTTGCTTGACTATCGAATTTCTTTGATTCACTGATATAAAGTTGACTAAATCATAGTAATTCCCTTGCTTTTTGTATACGTTGAAAGAATTCTTTAGTATCAACTTTTATTTTCTTGCCAAAAAAAATTTATACCAAACGCGTCTTTAGTCTTATCTCATACACTTTTATTTTATTATGTCAGAATTTGGTAATTATGGAAACTATGGAGATGGTGGATACAATTTAAGTCAAGGAGGTGGGTTTGATAACAATTCCTCATCATCACAACAAAGACATGGAGGTGGTGGACAAGTTAGATCTTCATTAACACCAGTTACAATAAAACAAATTAATGATCTGATACAACCAACTCCAGATGGTGAATTTAAAATCTTTAATGTAGAATTAAATATGATATCATTCATTGGTATAATTCGTAAAGTTACAATTCATCAATCAGCAATAATTTTAACAATTGAAGATGGATCAGGTTCAATTGAAGTTCGAAAATGGATTGATGAAGGTTTAACTACAATAAATGAAGAAAATGAAAAATATGAATCATGGTTAAATAAAAAATATGTATTTGTTGGTGGAGCTTTAAAACAATTTAATAATAAAAAAACAATTCAAAATGCTTTAATTTATTCAATTGATGATTCAAATCAAATTATTTATCATCATTTAAGTGCAATTGAACATCATTTGAAATCTCAAGGTATACCAAAACATACAACAAAGAATGAATCCAATAATAATCAAAATCAATTATTTGTTGATAATGTAAATCCAAATTCAATTTCAACTATTGATAAAGTTTTACAAGTTTTAAAAGATAATAGTTCTACAATGAGTGAAGGTGTTCCATTAAGTTATGTGGTTCAAAAATTAAATATATCAAAGGATGAAGCGAAAAAGCATTGTGATGAAATGATTGAAAGTGGTAAAATTTATACTGGATTTGATGATAATACTTATATAGCCATATAAGAAAAGAAAAATAAATAACTGAAATTATATTTGTTTCTATTCCTCGTTCTTTTATTTATATCTTTAGTGATTATATCAACGTTCATCAATTAAAACACTCTCAATTTCATTTAACCCCAATTCAGTACTCTTGAAAGATCTTTGTTCATTTTTGGGATTAACTTTTGAAGGAATGCAGAGATTGTACTATTTAAGTCGGATTGTATAATTTCAAGAATCAAGAGAGATTAATTTTAATTTTTTTATATATTTCATTTCATTTCCATTCTTCGTTAATTCGTTATTTCATTTTATATTGGTTGTTGATTATTTTTCAATTTTGAGCTGAAAAAAGCTGACCATAAATCATTTTTCATAACTAATTCACCTTGATTTACACCATGTTTATTAATTAATTTTTCTTCACCTTCACTATTCATAATGGTTAAACTTTCAGCTTTTGATAAATTTAATTCATTTGAAGTTGAATCATTTTGATTTAAATATTTTAATCTTTTATTTGTTGAAGTTATAATTATACTTTCTTCAATTGTATTTTCAATTGAAAACATCCAAACTGTAGTTGGTTTAGTTTGACCAATTCTATGAATTCTTGATATTGCTTGTAATTCTAATGCAGTATTGACTAATGGTTCGCATAAAAAAATATGTTGAGCATTAATTAAAGTTAATCCACTTGCTTCAGCTTTTGCATTTAATAAAAAACATGTTATATCATTTCTTGAATCTTTAAAAAATTCAACTGAATCAAATTTTGATTTATTTTTCAAAATTTTATATTTTTTTTTTAATGTATTTTTTAATCCTACATCAGTTGGTGTTAAAGTACCATGAGAACTAATATATGAGATTCCACAAGATTTTAATGCAGTTGCAATCAAATATAACATATCTTGCCATTGACTGAATATAACAATTTGAGTTGATCTATCTTGCTTTTTTAAATATAAAACTTGTTTGATAATTGTATTAATCTTTGTACAATAATTTATATCACATTTTGTATTTTTAATTTCATCAATAACTTCTTTTGATAATGATTTATAAATTGAATGTAAATTATCATTTTGTGATTTATTAAAAGTTTCATCATTAATTTGTTTAACTCTTAAATTTGGTTCAAATCTTGTAAAATTATAAACTGATGAAAGATGAATTGATGATTTACACATTGGACATTTATTTGAATTTGTTAACCATTTTTCTAAACATTCTTTACAATATTTATGCCCACATTGTGTTAAAGATCCAATTGAAATTGATGATCTACAAATAATACAAATCATTTCTTCATTTTCTTCATCATCATTTTTGGTGGTTGATTCTGTTGATAATTCACGTAAATATCTAAATCTTGCAATTGCTGAATCCATTGAATCTCTAAGATTAATTTGTTTGATTCTGTTAAATTGTTGTTGAATATGATAACTTTGTAAATCTTCTCGATTTAAATAATCAAATTTTGGTGGTTTAACAGTATCTGAAATTTGTTGTAATTGTTTATAATAATCAATTCTTGAATTAAAAACAGCATTACAATTCAAATTCAATTCTTTAAATAATAATATATTTGATAATTTTTGATTTTCATATAAAATTTGTAATATTGATTGTAAATCTTCAATTAATTTTAATTGAATTTGATCAGATTCAAATTGTGATTTTATAATTGTTAATGTACTTATTAATTCAACCATTTCTAATTTAATTTCTGGTGTTGATTCAATTAATTTTTTTTTTAAAAATTGATAAAATGTTGTATTATTATTAAAATTTTTATTAATTGATGAATTTGATGATGATTCTCCAATTATAAATAATGATCTTTTATCTAAAGCTTCTAATATGATTTGTAAATATGCAGAAATTTTTTCTTGATCATTTAATGTTTGTTCATATTCATTACCATTTGGATCAGTATTTGATGATAAAACTGGATGACATAAGATTGTAACTAAGTCTTCCATCCACTCGTTAATATGTTTTGCTTGGATATTTAATTGATCAACTAATGTTTTTAAATTTGAAATAAACATATGAACTTTTGATGTTGTTGCAAAATTTGAAAAATCAACTTTTATAATTGGTAAAGATTTAAAGAATTTTTTACTACTTTTTGGAAATAGTTTAGTTCCATCATCAAAGAATTCTTCTTGTTTACCAATGATTTTATTATCATAATAACCTCTTGAAATAATTTTCGATTCAATAATTTGATTAACAGATTTTATTGTTGGTTCAAGGATTTTTTCTCTAGTTTCTTCAGCTAATGAATAATACTTTTCTTCTTGTAATTTGAAACTACCCTTGACTAAATCAGTTTCAAATTTAAATTCTTCAATTGGAATATCACTAATTATTGATGCCAATTCAGTAGATCTATCTGATCCATCATATCTTATAAATTCTGAAATGTCAAAACCATCTGCAATTTTTCTTTTCTTTATAAGTTTTTGAAATTCTGGATCATAATGTTGAAAATTAGATGATGCAATAAGGAAATAAAATTTATGTAAAATTATTAACCAATTTCTAATTTTTAATTTGGTTGATCTAATATTTTCCTCTATTGATTCATTTGAAATTTCTTTTTCTTCATTATCCACTTCCTCAATTTTTTTCTCTTTTTCCTTATTTTCAATCATTTTATTCAAAATCATTTCGAATCTCTTGATAATTTTCTTTGTTTCAATTAAACCAACTTTCAAAATTCTCATTGAAATTTCAGGGTAATAAATAAATTCAAAAAATTCTCCCATTTTAATATATTTTTCGATTTTTCTTTTTTCAATATCACCAACATTTTCAAAAGCTGTATTTTGCATATCCTTCAATAAATGATCTAAAGTTTGTATAGTTTGATTCTTTTCAGTAAATCCATAAAATCTATTATATCTTGAACCTTGATTTTTTAAAACTCTATTACTTGATAAAAATAATTTCCCAATCAGTGGTGAACAACATTGTTGTCTTAATTTATTTAACCAATTTTTCATTGCAATGACAATGGATCCATTTAATTCCCAATCATCAATCATTGGTTCTCCATTTAAATTCATTCCAATTTCTTCCAAACATTCATTAAATAATTTATTATATTGATCTTGTTCAATTGCATTAAATGGAGTTGATAATAATACTCTACTTTGTGGTGGTAATTTTATATCATCATGAACCATTGCTTTTGTATGACGTATTGATAATTGACTCCATAATTTATTAAATTCAATTGGATTATTAATTAAAATTTCCCAACTTAAATCACCAAAAAATCCACTAAATGGGAAGAATTTCAAGAATTTTAATGTTGAAAATAAATCATCAAGATTTTTTTTAATCGGTGTACCTGAAACTCCCCATTTATGAAATGCTGAGATTAACGAAGCACTTTGAAAAGCTCTTGAAACAGTTGATGAAACCATTTGAACTTCATCCAATACAACTCTCCAAAATTGTATCAACATTAATGGACATTCATAATCATTTGATCTATAACTATCAGGTATTTGATTATGTTTCAATGCAAATGAAATTTCATCATATAAAGCTTTTTCATAATCAGTACCATTTTGATCTTCAGTAGATTTTTCATTGGCAATTTGTGGTTTATTATAAGCTAATTGAAATAAATCATTATAAGTATAAGTTGGTTTTGGTTTTTCTGCTTCTTCTTTTTCATCTATATCATCATCATCATCATCTTTCAAATCACCTTCATAATAACTGTGTTTTTTAGTATTTCTTGTTCTTTTAGCTTTTGCTGAATATTTTGCAAAATCTAACTCTCTTGCTATAGTCAGATATGTTGTAAATACAACATCAAATTTTCGAAGATATGCAGCTATAATTGCTGGTTTATTTTCAAATGTTGGATAATTACCAACACCTTTATACACAGTGACTGCTAAACTTGGAGCTAAATGAATTATTTCATTTTGCCATTGCTTTAAAATTGAATCTGGTGCAATAATTAAGGTAGTTCTACCTTTTATAATAGTTTTAAATTCATTATATTCATTCAATCTTAATTTTAATTTTTGATCAATTTCATTAATTGGACGTTGATTTAATAAAATTAATGAAGTTATTTCAACGGTTTTACCTAAACCCATTTCTTCTGATAATAACCCTTGACCGGGAAGTACTGTTGGATAATTATCTTTATCTGGGTTATTCTTATAATCCTCAAGATATTGATATAATTGATCATAACTTGCAAGTGTACAACTGAAAAGATTTAAATAAAAAAATTGATTTTGTTTTTCAATTAATCTCCAACCATACCATAATTGATTAGCTAGTTCAATAATATTTTCTTTATTTATTTCATTTATAAATGGTATTTGTTCACATCTATTCAGATCAGGATCATATTTAACATGTTCAGTTTCTAATAACCAATTTAATGTTTTCTTTTGAAATCGTAATAGTTTAGTATCCAATTCGGGTATCTCAAAATCTTGACTTGATGAAATTTTTGAAGTATTATCGACAACACATTTATAAAACGCATCTGGTGTAACTTTTGATTCTTCAAGTGATATTAATGAAGGAAGAATTCTACGAATTGCTTCTCTTTTATAATTCATATTGATATCAATAAGTATATTAACTGAAAAATGAATTGTAACTGATATTGTACCATCTTTAATATTAAAATCAACAAATTTATTGGCAATAAATCCATGATTTCTAGCACTATTTAATAAATATACTTCCTTCGATAAATCTTGATCGTGTCGTATTCTAAATAATAAATGACGTTTTCCTTTAGCTCCAGTTGATTTGAGCTCTATATAACCTTTATTAAATGAAATATATATGCCTAATTTGATTACACTATGATTAGTTATATCGGGAGAAAATTCGCCACTGGAATTTATATCGATTGTACATAAATTGATTGATCGATTATGATTCTCTTCTAATCTCCTTTTCTTCAGACTGGCGTCATTGAGTAGTTGAAGTATTTCCTTTTGATTGATATCAATCATGGTTGTAAAAATACAATTTATAAATAAATTGTTTCAAAAGAAAAAAAACAAAAATAAATATATTTTTATTATCTATTATCTATATAAATCTAATTTTTAACTAGTTTCAATTGGTATTTGTTTCTTTCTTCTTCCTAATATCGAAGCACCACCCAAATTTAGATCAAATGCTTTAGAAGCTTGTGACTTTATATGATTTCTATGTTTATTTAAATCAGATCTATGAGCTGATCTAGGTATATGAGAAGAATCTAATACTTCACCTTGATTATTTTCTTCTTCTTCTTCTTCTTCATCTTCTTCAACTAAATCCTCTATTGTTGATGGTATTTTATTATTTGCCAATGCGGCTTCTTCACCCATTCTATGTACTGCAGTAGATATATCAAAAGCATCTCTTAAAGCAACAGCTGCTGGTGAATATAAATCTTGATTTGTTGTATTTTTATATTTCTTGGAATATTTATTAATTGAAGATGAATTATGTGATTGTATTGGATGTGATGATGAATTTTTGGATGACATTTTTGTTGGTAAATGAGGTATATTATATAGACTTTCTTTCTTCATCCAAGGATCTTGTAAGAATTCATCAATTGTATATCTTTTTCTTGGATCAACAGTTAATAATTTAGATACACAATGTTTTGCACCATCACTTATTTCATCCCACCATGGTTGTAAAAATGTAAATTGACCTTTTGCAACTTTTTCAGTTAAAGTTTCAATTCTTTCATCATAAAATGGTGGGAAACCACATAATAATGTATATAAAACACAACCCATAGCCCACATATCGACTTCTTTTGAATATCTTTCATCTCTAACGATTTCAGGTGCTGTATAACCAACAGTACCACAAGGAGTTTTTGTATTATGTTCCCAAATTTGTTTTGATAAACCGAAATCAGCCAATTTAACTATACCAATACCACCACCACCATAACCAGGAATAAAATCACCTTCATCTTTTTTAGAATTTGGATCATCACTTTTTCTTAATTTAGATATTGGATTTGAACTTGGTTTAAAATCAATTGGTTCAAATAATAAATTTTCTGGTTTAATATCTCTATGAACAATCCCAACTTCTTCATGTAAGTATCTAATTGCTTGTGCAACTTGAGTTATAATCCATCTTGATAAATCTTCTGATAAATAAGTATATTTAACAATCATTGTAAAAATTTCTCCACCACTGACTAATTCTTGTACAATATAATAATAACTTGGTGAATCAATAAATTCAATAAATTTAACGGTATTTTTATGATTTAATTGTCTCATAATAGTAACTTCTTTTAAAACTGCTTGTTTTTGTTGTTGATCCATTTGAAATTTTCTAAGAATTTTAATAGCAACTTCTTTACCAGTTGGAAGATATTTTGCTTTATAAACCACTGAAAATGCACCTTCGCCCATTTGATCTAAAATCTCATAATTTTGTAAACCAGGATATTTCTTAGCTGTTTGCTTTTGTATATTTTCTTCTTCAACTAATTTAGTAGCAAGTTGATGATTATAATCTTGATTTTGGTTACTATTACTATTATAAAGAGTTGTATCTGAAGTTGAATAGTCATAGTTGTTATAAAGACCATTTTGCTGATGAGTATTGAAATTATCATTATTTATAAAGTCCATTTGTTGTTGTTGTTGTTGATTATATTGAGGTGAATAGGTATTGGTAGTAGCATGAGTTGAAGTAATATCAGTTGTAGGAGATGAAGGTGAAAATGTTGTATAATTTTGATCTTTCTTACCATGATGATGTTTTAAATCATTGGCTTGCTTACCATGTCTAATGAAAGCTTTCAAGTTTTCAAACATTGTCTTAGATATAAATTAATTTAATTAAAGTGTTTGGTATTCTTGTGAAAAGTTGTTGTAAAAAAAATGATGAAAAGAATTAAAGAAAAGCCTCTAATATTATAATTCTAATTTGAATAATTGATATTTTAATGAATATGAGGTATTAAGGACGTTGAAGTTTGGTATTGATGAATGAATAAGATATAAAAATTTTATAAAAAGTTGATTGGGAAATCTAAAAAAATAAGATGAAAATGAAATGGAAAATAAAGAATGGTAAAATATATTATAATATAAAATAGAATAGACTATATTACATTTTACTCTCTCTATATATTTTTTTTTTAATAAATTCTATTATTATCCCATTTCCGGATAATTATTTACTAGGCATAATTTATTATAATTAGATCATCATTAACTTCTTCATTACTTTACATCACTTTTGTCTAATGTAATGGTTAGTTTATAATTGTTAAATCTTGTATATACACATAATATAATCTAAAAATATTTGTGTTATTATTAATACAGAGCAAGCAATTTAATACAATTTTTTTTGGTTAAGGTACAAAGAATTAAATTATTATTAATCATCAATATTAACACATATCCACAATATCTCCAATAAAAGCAAATCCATCACAAAGTCTATAACTCACCTACCAACTAAGACCGAAATCACAAACTGAAACTGGAAATAAAACTTGGAATATAAAACTTTACAGGAAACCATGTGTTAAAGTCTCTTCCTTTGTTTACTTCTACTGAATTCCATTATTAAACACTGTTCCATTTATTTTCTTGTTATTAAATCTAACTTTATTTTGCTGTCGATATTGTGGTTTGTTGTTAGATTACTCTAATACAATGCATATCTCTTAAAAAAAATTGTAGTTTTTTTTTAAAAATATTAATATATATTTCGAGGGTTTCCTAGAAATTTTATTACATATTTGATTATTTCTTACCAATTCTAGATCTCATTCCTTTACACGCTATCAAAAGTAATTTCGAAACTGATTTGTAATAAAGCTCTTTAGTCCTTCTGATTTCCAGAAATCTGAAAAGTTTAATTGAATAATACGTTGAAATCTTACGTCACTATTGGACAGGCTAAAAACGAGAAGATTACGAGATTCTGGAAAAAAGAAAAAAATTTTGTATTTTTCTGCCTCGACGATTTTTTGTGTCATAGCGTCAAATCCGGTTTAATCATACTAATCACTAAAAGCTTCTAAGGCGAAAGGATAAACAAGTAGGATCATATGATTTTAAAGTAAAGGCTATCACTTCTCAGTTGAAATGGAGATGTCTAATCTATTTGCATTTTCCACAAATTTAAGCCCACCCCCTCTTTCTCTTTTTTCTATCAAATAATATAATATTACAATCAAATGTTTCAATTATTATCATGTATATTTCTTATAATTTCAAATTACTTTTTCATTAAATTGCTAAATAATTCAAGCAATTCTTGTTTAATTTACAATTAATTGAGGCGAAGAGTTTTGTTTTGAATCCAATGCAATTTAAAATTGTTGATGTTTATGAGACCAAGACCAAATATTAAATCATGTGTTATTTCATTGATTTTCACTAGAGTTGAATTCCTATGGAGTTCAGTTGATTCTTGAATCCCATGATAATTTCTTTTTTTCAATAAAAAGAATCTGGGCCCGAATTCATAGCCATTTTTCCATTCGAGCCGATTATTGAATTCCGCATAATTTTTTTTTTTTTTTGACCGTTTATTAGCAATTTTAACGGATTTCAAAGATTACCATAAAATTAGATAAAAAGACAAAGATTCGCTAATCCGTGAATAAAGTGTAGTAATATTTAATAGATTTTTCAAAATTGTTTGACAAATCTTCAAAATTAGCATATTTTAGTTATGGAAATATAACCTGAAACTTTGTCTTGCAATTGCATACATGTTTTTTTGCAGAATAAGTATGGTCAAGCCTCGTTGTAGAAACATTAGTCGTAATGACACTTTAAGCTGCATCGACTTAGGAAAGTTGTAAAATTTTGTGTATTTTGCGTGATTAATTATCTATTAGGTTCTTCTCATATCAAAAATACTCCTCGGAAATCACGTTTCACTAATGAACAGGAGATAGATGGGCAGATAATACATCTGCGAAACTTGATTCAATGCGTTCGATAATGTCTTTTATCTTATATTCCAATTTGAATCATTCATTGCAGATTCCAAGCATTTGGAAATTAGAAATTTCAAGACAATTCATTCTTTCTTTCTTTGAACAAAATTGAGACCAATAACTCTTTCATAAATTATTAAGTATAAATCTGTAGCTTTTACTCCACATTACATTTTTCTAATAATCAATTTGTTTTTTGAATTTGCAACCAATTTCCCAAAAAATTGCAAATTCTTGAATTCAGCAACAGTTTTATCAATTTTTCTAATGTGCCCTTCTAAAATATGAGAGATTATACAAAACAAATCTAGGGCAGCGATGCAAAAGTTTTATAGTAGATGCATACTTCGCTTCAACTAAACACTTTGATCAAAAAACTACAAATGTTGGGGTTACTGATCTCAAATGAACAGTTGGGAAGCATTCAAATAATTAATGAGACAAATTAACACCGTTAATACTGAATTGTAACTTTTGTTTCGGTTGAAGTCCCAAAAATGAAATCACGTATATTGTAGCAATTGGTAGTGTATAATTCTATTCACGTGCACCCACCAATATTTGCCTCAACGATATAAACTATTTGGGTGCAATAACGCAACATTTAATAACTACAATTAAATCAACAACAACATGTCTACTTCTACACCACCAGCAATTGTATTCACCGATTGGGACGGAACTGTTACTTTACAAGATTCAAATGATTATTTAACTGATAATTTGGGTATGGGATATCCAAAACGTAAAGTTTTAAATGATGAAATTTTGGATGGTAAATTATCATTTAGAGATGCATTTAGAGATATGTTAGATTCAATTCCAACTCCATTTCCTGAATGTATTGAAATCTTATTGAAAAATATTAAATTAGACCCTGGTTTCAAAGAATTTTATCAATATTGTAAATCAAAAAATATTCCAATTATTGTTGTCAGTAGTGGTATGAAACCAATTATTCATACTTTATTAGAAAGTTTAGTTGGAAATGCTGCTTTGCCAGATATAGAAATCATGAGTAATGAAGTTAGAGTCGATGGTGATAATTGGGAAATTATTTTTAAAGATCCTGAAAGTTCATTTGGTCATGATAAAGCAAAATCAATTAAAGAATATTTAAAAGCTCATGGTTATGATGATTCAGATGGTCCACAACCAAAATTATTTTATTGTGGTGATGGTGTTAGTGATTTATCAGCAGCTAAAGAAACTAATTTATTATTTGCAAAACATGGTAAAGATTTAATTAAATATTGTATTAGAGAAAAAATCCCATACACTGAATTTAATGATTTTAGTGATATTTTAAATAAAATCACTAAAATTATGGATGGATCTGGTAGTATCGAACAATTTACTGAAAATCCAACATTATAAAAAAATTTATAGATTACAGATAGTAATAGATTCAAAAATAGAATGGATTATTGATTTATTCCACGGCTATGTACTGATATTTTGACTCCTATACTCCTTTTTCAAATTAGTTTAGTTTGTTTCTATTTTTAAATTTTAGATCTTGACTGAAAAAAATTTAACATGTCAAATATCGAATATTATTTAACTTTGATATTTTATAAGTTTTGTAGATTAATTTTAAGGCTTAGACTACAATCAAGGTATTAGTAGTAATAATAATTCTTCAATAATATTATTTTACCCCATATAATTTGAATCTTACTGAATCTACACAGTAAAGTTGATACTCCTATTTTCTCCGAGGAAACATATCAATTACGGAAAAAAAAATCTTATAACCAATCGTAAATTGAACCATAAATTAAAGGCACAGTTGTTTAGGATTATATATACACGTCAAAATCTTCTCAATTATAATTCAATAGTCAAACTAATTTTTCAAAAAGCTCATTTGTAAAATATTAAAAAAGAAATCAATAAGAATTCAAATCAGTTTATGATTTAAAATGGTGATAACAAAGAAAGACAATGAAAATGTTCATACATCAACAATACCAAATGAAAATACAACATCTATACCCACTGGGAATAAAACAACTATCACATCCCGAGTCAAACGTGCATTAACTTCATCGAAAAAAGTCATCACCAAATATGGAACATTTATAGGTCCAGGGATAATGATATCTGTTGCATATATAGATCCAGGTAATTATTCAGCCGGTTGTTCAGCAGGATCTTCAAATCAATTTTCCTTATTATTTGTTGTTTTATTAGCTAATTTATTTGCAATTTTTTTACAAGGTTTATGTATTAAATTAGGTACAGTTACTGGTTATGATTTAGCAAGATGTTGTAGAGAATATTTACCATCAAAAATAAATTGGATTCTTTGGATTCTTGCAGAATGTGCAATAATTGCAACTGATTTAGCAGAAGTTATAGGTACTGCAATTGCTTTAAATATTTTATTACGTATTCCATTACCTGCTGGTGTTGTTATAACTATAGTTGATGTTTTAATAGTTTTAATTGCTTATAGAGCAGATACAGCATCAATAAAATTTGTTAAAATATTTGAATATGTAGTTGGTATTTTAGTTTTAGTTGTTGTTATATGCTTTGCAATTATGCTTTCAAAGATTGATGCTGATGTTAAACAAGTGTTTAGAGGTTTTGCACCTTCACAACAAATGTTTGATGGTAATGGAATGTCATTAGCTGCTGGATTATTAGGTGCAACAGTTATGATTCATAGTATTTATTTAGCTACCAATATTACAATTCCAAGACTTCGAGAATATGATGTTAAACATGGAATAGTTAATTTAAATTCAATTTATCAAATAGATAATGATGATAATGATGATGAAACTTTATCAACAATTGATGAAAAAAAATTAAATAATGAAAAATATGAAAAAGAAGCTGAATTTTTTTATAAAAATTATAAACCTTCAAGTCGAGCAATTAATTATTCATTTAAATACTCATTAAGTGAAATGATTATATCTTTATTTACAGTTGCATTATTTGTAAATGCAGCAATTTTGATTGTTGCAGGTGCTACTTTATATAATACTCCTGAAGCTCAAGATGCAGATTTATATACTTTACATGATTTATTATCAAAAACGATTGCACCTGCAATGGGTACAATCTTTATGATTGCATTATTATTTTCTGGTCAAAGTGCAGGTATTGTATGTACAATTGCAGGTCAAGTTGTTAGTGAAGGTCATTTGAATTGGACTTTAAAACCTTGGCTTAGAAGATTAGTAACTAGGTCTATTTCAATTATACCTTGTTTAGTCATTGCTTCATGTTTAGGTAGAAATGGTTTAAGTATTGCATTAAATATTTCACAAGTTATAATATCAATTTTATTACCTCCATTAACTGCACCATTAATTTATTTTACTTGTTGTAATAAATATATGACAATTGAAGTTATTGATAATGATGCAAAATTCGATTATGAAGATGAAAATGGTAAAAGGTTTAGAAAAATGACAAATAATTGGTTAACTTCTATTTTAGCTTTTGCAATTTGGATTTTCATATCGATTTTAAATATTTATGCAATTTATGATATGGCTAAAAATGGTGTTTAATATGGGATATAGAGAAATATATAAAACTGGGTTTAAATGATGATAGGATAAAACGGTCCTGTATCATGTGTTACAAATTTCATCTTTTCGTCTATTTTCTACTTTTTGATGAGACTAGTTTAGAAAAGTTGATGACCATGGTTATGAATCCAGTTTTAGATATCGAACGATTTTTAAAATGAAATTGCATCTCGAAAACAACAATTTTGATGTACCAATAATCGGCTCGGAATAATCTTGAAATAAAGAGATTTGACATAGTTTGTTTATTTTTTTTGATCCAAAATTTGCTTTGTTGAAATAGTTCGAACTGTATATTGAATGGTTTTGTTGATATTTAAGATATCAGAATAATGACGCCTTTTGATTTATTTCTTGAGATCTCGAACTAAATAAATCTTTTAGAAGCCTCTTTTACATTAGTCACTTTAGGATCCGTTTTAGAAATTTGAGTTTATTGAATCAAAGTTGAAATATAGTGTGGTTAACATGTCATAGTTTTTTTTCAAAATTGTATGATTTGCAAATCTTACTATCATTAAACGGTTAAAACGTTTTCTAATATGACTAATAAACGCACGACAAGACAATCCAATTATCGATTATTACGGGGTTTCATTTAAACGTATTAAGTAGTTGTACATTTTTTAGAACACATAAAATTGGTAAGTTCAAAATGCATTATGCACAGGTATAATTTTGAGATATAAATTTATTATCTAATTATCCTTCTAAGTAATTCAATTAGAATCGAACAATTCAATCAAATACCTTTAGGGAATGTCATTTTTGAAGCAACAACTTAACAATTGAAAAGAGATTATAATCAAAAAATAACATTTTAAAATCAGCTCATTAGTTCATGAAACACGTTGAAAGTTATAGTTTTACATTAGATTAAATTGATTTTCCTGATTGTTACATTTCCATAGATGCATTATAAGATTTCAAATCCAATTTGAAAAATAAACAAATCATCTTACATATCCGTACGATGAAAAATTTTGAGGCGTGCTTTCATTCATCTCACACAATGCCTATCGGCGGACCATCCGATTTAGATTACAATTATTTTTAGTTTTCTAATTTGTTATTCAAGAATTTCATCTAAAAGTTCCGAGTAATCGGCGTTTAGAAAATTGATTTTGAATGATAATTAAAATTACTCTTTCTCCACATTTTTAACAATAAATTACATCTTCGAACATAGTAAAATCATCTCTGTTCATAAGTTTTTCTTTAATTACATCAGCATTTTGTCTCTTGACAAGTCATATAGTTGTGACGATCATGAGAACCAAAAAAAAGTAGGTATGGTATGATTTATTTTAAATCTGACATAGGTTGTAATTTCGATTGTTCTTTGAAAAGGATGGCTTAAAACTCTGTTTCAGTTTCATGACCAAATCTAATTTAAAGGTTTGTCTAATTATTTAGCACATTGTATGCACAATATTTATTTCAAGAAATCGTTTAATTTTTATATCGGTTTCAAAAGTTTTCCCCCAATCACAATAATGAAAAACATGAATGACCGTTTCGTTTAGTTTTGAGGCTCAAAGAGTACCAAATTTATTACAATACAAGGACCTGGCTGAACAATGAAGTATGTCAAAACCACGTTTTTAAACTGTATAAAAAGGATTCAGAATATCTTCAACTTTTCAAATTATAAATCAAATCTCATCACTAAAGTCAATTTATTATGAAATTTACTCAAATTTTTGCTGCTATCACTTTATTCTTTGTTTATTCAACTGCACTTGTTATCTCTCCAATTGCTGCTAGAGATGACAGTAATGTTGAAGTTTTAAAACCAGTCGTTCAACCTGTTGTTAATGAAGCTGATAATTCATTACTTTCTGGATTAGAATCATTGATTCCAACCGTTGCTTCAACTATTTTTAATGGTTTAGGAATCTCACCAGATAAATTATCAACTGTTATTCCACAATTATTACAAAATTTGAACTTAACTTCACTTGATCCACAATCAATAATTTCATCTGCTGAAAGTACAATTGGTAAAATTACTGAAGATGGTATTGCTAGTATTGCCAAAAGTGCTCCTTCTGCTTCAACAGATCCATCATTAGTTTTCATTGCACAAATTATTAGTGAAACTTTTAAAATATTAGGTGTTAGTGCTTCAACTATTGTTTTAAACTTACCAGGAATCATTTCAAGTGTTGTCAAGATCTTTGATTTAACTGTCCCTGATATTGTTAGTTTGTTTACTGGTTTATTCACTGGTAATGTTTTGTCATTGGCTAATATTGTTAAAATTACTAGTGATGTTTTTCAAGATCTTCAAATTGGATTACCAGAAGCTTTTTCAATCATTCAACAAATTATCCAAAAATTATCTTCAAACTAAATGATCAGAAGTATATTTTAATAATTTTTTAATAAATGCGTAAACGAGTAACTCGTTTAATTCTGTGAAAGAATTGATTTAAACTTCTTTTAATTACAAAGATTCAGTTCTTTTACATCTCTTAACGATTCTAGACCTTAGAAAGCTCTAATGACTGTTTGATAAGAAGTATCGAAGATCAATCTTAATAAATTATATTTACAAAACGGAAATAAATAGAGATCAAAAATTATCGCTTCAAGTACAATCAAAAAATTAATGTAAAATTCTCTTTACGACTTTCGACCTTCCCTATGAGTAAATTCATACATTGAACATTTATTTTATCATAGATATTCGCTAGACACTTGATCAATGTGAAACTCCAATGGAATCAGGAATCAAAGGAAATAACAATCATAATGGTTATGGTATGGGTATTATATTTAATTGATATACAACATGCAAAACTGATAGAATTTTGCACAAAACGTATAGCTGCATTTACGATAATCTAGAATTCTCTAACTGTGACTTTGTTTCAAGACGAGATGCAATGAAAGCCAAATGATGATTTTTTTAGCATAAATTGGAAGACGGATCGATTTGAATTCAAAATCATTTACACCACAATTAAGATTATCTGTTTTTAAACGTTGAGAATAGACCAAATTGGTTTAATTGTACAAATACTCAAAAAATTGTAAAGAGGTAACCAGTAAAAATGACAAAAAAGTCTATAGAGACAGAGAGAGTATCACATCAGCTCAGGTATATTCGTGACAAGTCAATGCGATCCCAAATTAGTTCAAATACGCTTTAAACAACAAATAAAGTCGTTATCGCATACGAATATTTACCTTTTCTACTATTAACTATACAGATTATTAAAATTAATAGGAGGGTTATAAAATCGTGGTTATAGCAAGACTCGAATTTCGATTAAATTTTTGAAAAAAGGTTACAAAATGGTATCTATAACTTTCTATTATCAATCCAATCATATCTTTGAAGTGAATTTTCGAATATTGCATTATCAGTAAACGGAGAGAACGAATCGTAATAAAATCTTAATATTTATGAAAAGGCATTCCGATTAAGAACGATCATGCTGATTCTCTAGTAGATTAGTAAACGTGCGTCTCATATAGGATACAAAAGAAGAATTTCAGATGTGTCTTGCATAAAAACTGTGTCTATATTGTGTAAGTAATAAACAATTGTTACTTATTTTGATAATTAAGAACAATATAGAAATAGAATTTCAAAAATAATTCTTGTCGGTGCGAGAATTATATCAAATTTTATTGTTTCAAATCGTATCGAGATGAATCTAATAAAATTTGAATATTTTAAATTGCGCAATAAATTGTTTTCTAATCTAATCTAATTAATCAACAAATGATTGTCCTTTATTCATCTTATCTTAAACATCGGTAGAATGGAGAAATTTATTGCATATAAATATTTCCAATTTACTTAAATTTCTTCCAACGGGCTTCCCAACCTATCTTTATCTAATTCAAGATACGATTATTTTTTTTTGACAGCTTGATAATAATTTCATTTCACCAAACCCCGAATACTCGGCGATTACTACGGTATAATTGTATTTCGTGTAATTGAATAAATTCACTCTCCACACTTTTGACACAATTATTATAATTCATTTACATAAAGAATATCCAGCTAAAAATCTTTGCTTCTCTCCCTATTCATCTACATCCCTTTCTTTGGCAAGCAACGTGGTGTTGCTGTGGTGGTGTCAAAATGCGAGCCTCGGTAATGTATACTTATTTTTAAACTTTTTAACTCAATTTTAATTTGCAAGTTCGATTGTTCAAAAAAGGGATTGTTTAAAATTTTGTGTTAAATATATGACCAAATGCAATTTAAGGGTTTGTGTAACCAAATTTTAATTTATATGTAAAACGTCTATTTTGACAATCGCTTCTTTTTTACACCGGTTGTGTTTATTTCTCGCCCCGTTAAAATGTAATGTATGAATAACTATTATATTTAGAAATCAAACAATAAAATATGTAAATATACTATTACAATATATTAATCTTTACACAGTTAGTCATGTTTTAACCACAATTCAAAAAAATGTATAAATAGATTAATAATTTCTTCATTTATCTTGAACATTAATCAAATCAGATTATAAAATCCAATTCAAAATGAAAGTTACTCAAATCTTTACTGCTATTTCTTTATTTGTTGTTTACTCAACTGCACTTGTTATTGCTCCAATTGCTGCTAGAGATAACACCGTTGAAGTTTTAAAACCAGTTAGTCAACCAGTTGTTAATGAAGCTGATAATTCATTAGTTTCAGGTTTAGAATCAATTATTCCAACTATTGTTTCAACTATCTTTGGTGCTTTAGGTGAATCATCAGATAAATATTCAACTGTTATTCCACAATTATTACAAAACTTGAACTTAACTTCAGTTGATGCTCAACCATTGATTTCTGCTGCTGAAAATGGTACTTCTACTAGTGCACCAGGTCCATCATCTGATCCAGCTTTAGTTTTTATTGCACAAATTGTTAGTGAAATTTTCAAAATTTTAGGTGTTAGTGCTTCAACTATTATCTTAAATTTACCAGGTATTATCTCATCATTAGTTAAAATTTTCAGTTTAACAGTTCCTGATATTGTTAGTTTATTTGTTGGTTTATTCACTGGTAATGTTTTATCATTGGCTGATATTGTTAAAGTTGCTAGTGATGTATTCCAAGATATTCAAATTGGATTACCAGAAGCTCTTTCAATTATCCAACAAATCATCTCACAATTGACTTCAAATTGAAAGTCATAAGGTTTTATTAATTATGATGATATTATTTAGATAATATATAAACGTGTTCAATTCTTACATCACTTCAAACATATAATTACAGAGACTCTTTTCAACATTAAGGTTATTGGCGATAATTTGCAAAATGGTAGCAAATAAGCTACATATTCATCATCTTACTAATATTTAGAAAAGACTCAAAGAATGACACATGATAATGATTGAAGCAAATGCAAATTTTGAATCATGATCTCTATCTGAAGTTCTATAGATACCAAAAATTTTTTTTGTAGCATAAAACAAAAGTTAAAGGAAGATAGTTTAAAATTCATGAAACAATTAGAAACCTATTAAATTCTATATACTTTGAGATAGAATACTTGTAAGGTGAGGAAATCAAATTCTCATAATCTTCTAAAAGCATTTCAAACTTCAAAAGAATATCAGCAAAATAACTTCTATGCATTTACGGTCAATGCAGAATATAAAAGCTTCTAGATTGAGATTCATCGTTTATACCTTCCTACCTAATTTGGTTTGAAATTCATATGCAATGTACGGATTTTATGCAAAATCGAACCTTTAAATCGAGTAAAGAAATAGCCTAAAAATGAATTTATTAGGTTGTCAAAATTAGAGGTACTAAAAAAGAATGACCTAAGAGATGAGACAAATTGCAAAACCGCAGATCGTTTCATGAACCATTCAATCAAACTTTCGAGAACAATAAAAAAATGAGCAATTAATTTTGAATTATATAATTGATGCATTCTTTTTCGCTAGTATTGTCCTAATTACTATATGTATTTAATTTAGGTACAATTGAGCAATGAGTCATAACCAATGACATCTTTATCGAAATACGGAAATGTATGAATAAAAAAAAATAGATAAGATGATTAGTTATGTTTTTTTTTGACACGAGGGGTTGCCCCGCGGTCCGCTTTTTTTAAGGTACAAATACTAAAAAAATATTTTTTCAGCGAAATAATGTTCTATGTTTTAAGCTTCAAAATCCGAACAGTATTCTTATCTTAACCGGTGTTTAATGAAAGCGTTGATCAAAAGAAATTATGAGTTTTAATTACAGATTTACTTCTGCCAAGAAAATTTAAAATAATTATAGATTTCGATTACTTCAAGATCAATCTTGATTTTTAACTAACACGTTTTTTATAGAAACTAATCTTCGACAGAATTGTTTTTTGATTATAGTAGTTCTATACATTGAATCTCTTCTTTATCTGTCTTTAAATTATTGACCTCGGAATGATAAAGAATAAGGATATTTAGCCGACATGATTTGAGATAATTTTCGCTAATCGCAAATCTTATCATTTCAATCGATAAGGAACACAAAATAATTTAATTAATGTGGTTATCAAATTACTGTTTTAGTTATTTTCAAATGCAAGGAAATAACTGAAACAATAACCAACCACAATTACTTCTTTCTGCAGTACCGATTCCATCCCGATTGACTAATAAGAGTTTTGAATGATTTTATATCGTCAAAAACGGTCCGATATGAATTTAATTGTGATAAAACTGTGGGATTCAAGTATGTTACTCATTATATGATTTCTTGAAAAATTCAGTATAAATATCAGCTAAACATTCTCTAAATCAGTTTCAATTTATTCAATCAAATCAGGTATTTTACTACTAGATCAATCAATACTCAAAATGAAATTTACTCAAATTATTGCTGCTATTAATTTTTTCTTTATTTATGCTTCTGCTTATGTCATTTATCCAAGAGATAATAAAGTAGTTCCAAATCAAGTTGCTGTCAAAGCTGTTAGTCAACCAGTTGTTGATGCTTCTGATGATTCATTAGTATCAGGATTAGAATCAATTATTCCAACTATTGTCTCAACTATCTTCAGTGCTTTAGGTGAATCACAAGATCAATTAGGTTCAGTTATTCCTCAATTATTACAAGATTTAAATTTAACTTCAGTTGATGCTCAACCATTAATTTCTGCTGCTCAATCAAACTCAACTAGCTCACCAACCCCATCACCAAGCTCATCAAATCCTGCATTAGGTTTCATTGCACAAATTGTTAGTGAAGTTTTCAAAATTTTAGGTACTAGTTCTTCAACAATTATTTCAAACTTACCAGGAATTATTTCAAGTTTAATCAAAGTCTTTAGCTTAACTGTTCCAGATATTATTAGTTTGTTTGTTGGTTTATTCACCGGTAATCCATTATCATTGGCTAATATTGTTAAAATTGCAGGTGATGTTTTCCAAGATCTTCAAATTGGATTCTCAGAAGCTTTCTCGATTATTCAACAAATTATCTCACAATTAACCAATTAGATATGTTGTCTTAATTGTGAAACAATGATTCAATTGAAACTTTTTCTGTTTTGATTGTTTTGGATTTTAATTGTTCGTTAATTTCGGTTTTGAATACATTAAATACTTTAATATAAGTTCATATTTACTTTAATTATAATCATTTTTTTTCCTTTTAAAGTCAGAATTGGATTTAATAGAATTAGAGATGGTCAAACTTATTTTATTTCCTTCTTTTGTGTATCAGACATTCATGAAAGTTGAAGAAAAGATATCTCATTGAAACATGATCAAATAATTATAACGTAAATCAATATAGTTATAGCTTTAGTTATTGATGATGATTTATGCTGGGGTCATTACATGAAGCTTTTTCTCCTTAAATTTTTTTTGTCAATTTACTATTTTTACAACTTTATAAATATAGAATGATGTTGAAAAAAAAACGCGGAAGGAGCGACTAATTAATTTACGAAAGGTAGCGTATAAACCTTCAATCTTATTTTGTCCATAAAACCAGGAGTTTCAGTTTGTCGACAAAATCTCTCATACAAATAATACTTATTTTTTGACTAGCTATTTAATGGTTTAGTTTACAAAACCAACTCGTACGAGTATACTTTTTTTAGACGAAAGGGATCCGGTGGCATCTTGATTTTTGATTAATGGAAATTCTTCTCGCATTTACTTGACAGTTTTAAAATTGACTGTAATTTGAATAATGTATAGATAATCATCTTTCTTTGAGTTGTCTTTTTTGTTTTCCATTTTACTATTTAGTCAACTATATACATGACTTTATAAACATAAAATGTTTTGCTTCGGATGAGTAAAAACTCAATGATACCAAGAATATTCGTCGATTTAAAGAATATTTGTTTCATACATTTCAAATGACAATTCTAAAATTTTCAAACTATTATTTGGTTGATATAAATGACTATATTGAGATACTTGAGCTTATGATACCATACTATATGCAAATCAATCTCCACAAAATCTTTACTTCAATTATAAATCTGTTTACAAATTAACAATAAGGTTGTTCTCAACACATCAAACTAATATGTATTTTAATAATATTAATTACGGTTATGTATTGCAAATACCACTGAACTCGGTTAATATATAATTTCTATCAAAACTGAACTCCTAGATTATGCAATGCGATTACGGAATTCATATCAGCTAGGAAACCCGGATCTACAACGGACTACAACGATTCTGTGTAATAATATTTTTTCGAGATCTATTTCGTTAATCATACAGATAAGAAGTCAAGTAACTTAATTACAGATAATAATTACTGGTAGCGAGTTATAATCAAAAATTTGTATTTATGAATTAAACAAACTATATATTTAGTCACCATTTTGTATAATCTTTTTCATTTTGTAAATCAGCACCATTTGAATAGAAATTAGGTAGTTGATTTGATAATAAGAAATTTGAGTTTAATAAACTATTTGAATTTGAATTTGATTTCAGTAATGAATTTGACGATGCTGATTTTAATAAGTGAGATGGATTTAAGGTTGATGTTGAATTATTTAATGGTGGAGGTATATTCAAAGGTGGTGAAATATTAGTAAAATTATTTTGTGGTGGGATTTGTTGTTGTTGTTGTTGTTGTTGTTGATTTGTAGTTACAGGTAATATATTTTGTATCGAATTAAATGAAGGTAATTGTTGTTGATTTTGATTTTGTATGGAATTATTTGAGTTTGGATTTGATTGGAAAAAATTTGACATATTTATACCTGGTATATCTAGCGATGTATTATAATTAGCTGCTGCTGCTGCTGCTGCAACTGCTGCTTGTGAGTTATTTGGATTTAACCAATTTTGATATTTACTAGGAGGTTTAGATTGTGGTTGTGGAATTTGTTGAGGTTGTTGAATTTGCATTGGTAATTGCGGTTGATTATGTGGTTGTAAGTTTTGCTGTGGAAGTTGTCGTTGCAGTTGAGATTGTGGCTGTTGCTGTTGTTGCAGTAGTTCTTGAGGAAATTGAATTGGTTTTTGATAATATTTTGGTGGTTCTTCTTTTTTAGTTTGTTCATAAACATTTTGTCTTAATGAATTTAAAAATTGTAAACTAAAATAATTTTTATAATCTAAAATCAATTGTGACATAAATGAATCAAACATTTGAGTTTTTTGATTATCATCAATCAACTTATTATTTATGATTGTTGTATTAATCTGATGTCGTATTGAATTTTGTAAATTTTGTAATAATGTCATTTCTTGTCCATTTGTTCCTGACCCACCATGCTGTTGTTGATGGTTGAAATATTGTATTGAATCTTCTTTAATTGGAGTTGGGATTTCAATTTTCCCATTTAAATTTTTTGATTGTTTTAAATTTCCATTATATGTATTTGTAGGATTACTTTTCGGTGGTGAAACTTTTCTTTTTTTAGATTTTGAAGAAGTTGAACTTGAATTTGAAGAAGAATTAGATCGATCATCGAAAAACATCAGACTCATTGAAGTTGGTGGACTATCTTTAAAATCTTCATCTGTACTTGTTGTTGCTGTTGTTGTTGGTTTTCCAGAATTTGATATTACACTTGAAACATCAGAACTTTGACCTGAGGAATTGCTTGATGATTCTTTTGGAGAACTCTTGGTTGTATTACTTTTGTTATAATTATTATTATTGTTGATATTATTGTTATATGTAGGTAGACCACCGTTGATTGCTGTAGAAGGTGTTATTATTATTGGAGATTTATCCAGTTGATTATAAGCTAATTTTGAATTCAACGGTTGATCAACAACATGATCATGTTTATCATTTATAACAGATAAGGACCAAACCTTATTACGAACAGAATAATTTGCTCTTATTTTAAATGGACAAGTTGTATGTCTTCTTATGGGAATCTTTGTATTTTTATTCTTTGATTCTATGATTTTAGTCTTTTTCTCTTTATTTTTACATTTAAATATAACTTTTGAATTATCAGATCTTTCAATTACAACATGAATACCTTTATTTTGTAATAATAATTCTTGTAACCAAGGTTTTATATCTTCTTTTGATGTAAATCGTTGATTTTCTAAATCTAAATCATCTAAAGACACTTGACGTAATGGTCTTTCTTCACTAGTCATTATTAAATGTTAGATTGTCTAAAATTTCTAATAGTTTCTTTTCACAATGGAATATTAAATAGTTTCATGAATAATCTGGAATATTGTTATGAAAGATGATGATATGGGTGATATTGGTGATATTGATTGAGCAAAAAAAGAATGTGAATGATATCGATATAAGTAATTAGTTATGGATAAATATATTTGCTAATTATAGTAATAGTAATTGTTGTAAATATATTATATGTAAGATCTAGATGTGATTAAAATGTAGTTGGGTTTGAGTTGAATTCCGTGGATCTATTGCAGTGTGTAAACAATACTGTGTCGAGTATAAAGTGTTGAGTTGTCAAATGGTGAATATGATAAATTGTAAAGGGAAATTGGTTGGAATATATCAAATTATTTTGTTATAAATGAAAATCAATCAGTATAAAAAAATAAAAGCAAAGCAAACAAAAAAAAAAAAAAATAAAAAAAAAAAAAAAAAAAAAAACAAAAAAAAAAAAAAAAAAATAAAAAAAAAAAAAAAAAAATAGCTACACCGTTATGAACATTTGACGCTGAGATTCTTTAATAAAAAAATGCATGTATAACTTATTACCCACACTAAAGAAATTTACTATTGACAATTTAAATTCCAACGTAATACTAAACAGAACTACATCTCTGATATTAAATCTTAGAGTAAAGTTTAAATGTGTCAAATGTATTTTTCTTATTTGGACCTCAAAAATCAGTTAGAGGTATTGCAAAATTTTCTTGATGATACTTTTTGATTCCTAGTGATTGTATTTTAATACGAAAACATAAACTCATAATCATAGCAAGAATTACAATTTTTCTCTTTCAAATTCTGTTATTCGTAAAATACCTTTATTAGAAATTTTATTAAAATATATTACAAAGTACAATGCTCAATGGTTACGGTCACTGAGAACGCGGTCACAATGTCAATAAAAAAGGTGTGTCAATACAGCTCTAATTTTCAAGTCTTGAAAAATATAACTGCAAAATCTGTTATTTCAAAAGCAATTTGATTTTTTTATATTATTTTACTTCCTCGCTCATGCTGTTCATGCATTCATGCATTAATAATAGAAACTTCGAATTAGTATTCAATCCAGATTTGATTCGAAGCAATTTCATCTTTACTTAGCCTTATAAAGTCAAGCAATGAAGTAATCAACCTGTTGGAGATTTTTTTAAATCCTCAACACTGAATGTTATTCTCTTTTGATATTTATAAATTCTTTATTCTAGTATAGTCAAGTTTATAAAGTTTTCAAATATTTTTTTGAGTTGGGCCAAAACGAAGAATAGTTCTTTTGTGATGTTGAAAAAAAAAAAATAATTTATTATTAAGATCTTTTATGAAATATTAGCTCATTGTACATATATTTTTTACAGAGCAAACTTCAAGCACTTTCCTACCATACTATATAACCTTAGCAAATTTTAAGGAACTGTAGCTTTAAAAATTCGACGTCATCGTTGTTTTCTTTTTCAATTTTATAACTGCTTTTAGATATCGAGGATTTAGTAAGATTTGCATTTGATTTATTTAAAAAACACAAGATCAGCCATACTAAATCTCTTTTACTTACAATAAGAAATAGATTAATTTTAGTTAAACTAGTTCATGCTTACGGAATTCAACGTTGTAAACCTACACTCAGATCATTTGGAGATACCAATCTACTTTATTGCGAGATGTTTGAAAATAATTTCATGGTAGGCGAAATCTTATTGAAACTAAAAACCTTTTTGAATCTCTTGATTCCAATCAATTTAGTTGATTTAACCTAGAATTTGATTATGACCATCGTGTGTAATTCTAAATGATAAATGTCCATGAGTTCATGCTTTAAAATCCAAACATTCTAAAGTATTGTTGTTTTTTCACAAAATTGAAAAAAAATTGAGTTCACTTCAAAATGAGAACATGCAACCACGGTCATTTTTTGACAAATGCAAAACAATATACAAGAAACAGTTTATGAGGCTAGACTCTAAATGCAGTAGACAGTACTTTAATTCAATTTAATTTTTGGCCAAACACAAACATAGGCCTTCTGTAATCGCTGGACTATCCAACAAAAATTGTTTCTCTTTCTTTTCATGGAGATAGTTGTGACTTAAACTTCCTCGAATACAACATTAGTCATTAGTGTGATATTCATCCAAACATTAGTCGGGGTAAATTAAAAAACCAATTTTATTCTCTAAAATTAATTCAATCTTTCAATAATGTTTAAACTCTAATAACACTTACATTCGAGTAGGTTGCGGTAGGAATACATCAACTTGGAAGCCTTTCTTCAACAATTCGTTCACTAATGGTTTTTTTTGTTTTATCTCAAATTTATAATTTGATCATAACATTAATTACAGGTTTGTACTTGTTAGAACAATAGCTATAAGCTTACAACAGTAAGTAGCTATCACAATCCAATCTTGTCTCCAATTTTATAAATTCATAGCCAATTCTTTTATTTCGATAGATCAATTTTTTGCAGCCATCAGAAAATCCAAACATCAATTTTAACGTCAAGCTCTCACTTTATTAAATTATTTCTGATCAATTAACACGAGAAGGTATTAAATGAATGTTCAACAAATCAGATTAAATGAACTAATAGAAAAAACATCCACGTGTCAGAGAAATGAAATACGACGAAATGAACTAACCAAATTGTTCCAATTGACATTAGAATTGTCAAATGATGGAACCTTTATACCCAATGAATTGATAAATAATTTTGAACAATTGATCTCATTTATGAAATCACAAGAACAAGATTCAATTACCGATCGTAGAAGAAGCATAGGTATATTCCAAGATCATTTAACCAATCTATCACCTTCAATTTCTACCAATTCAATTTATGACTTGAATCAATCCACAACTATATCATCAACACGTCAAAATAATTATTTAATGAACAATAATAATGGATCTAAGGAACAAGGTTTTGATCTCGATAATAAAACAGACTCAGAATTTGAAGAAGAAGATGAAAATACAAATAATTCAATAAGTTATTCACCAAATATACCTAAGTCAAATGAAGACAATTATAATCAATCAAATATTTATTTCCAACCATCAACAAAAAATCATCAGTATCCCATCAAATCAATGTCAAATTTACAATCTAAACCTTCACACAACTTTTCAATTTATTCAGATCTATTATTAAATAAACCAAAACATTTTTCTACAAGATTTGATTCAAATTTAAATTATTCTACACCAACGAAAAATCAAAATCAAAATCTAAATTAAATATACATTGTTTTTATATTAAGAATATATATATACATGATTAAATTGAATGATTCTATTCTAATGAGATTTTAGCACCTAAACCTTCTAAAAGGGTTTTAATTTTTTCTGCATCTTCTTTTGCAACATTTTCTTTCAATAGTTTTGGAGCACTTTCAACAAATTTCTTTGATTCAACTAATGATAAACCTAATAATCCCTTAACTTCTTTAATAATCTTTGGTTTAGATTTTGCATCGAATGATTCTAATTTAATTGAAAATATTGTTTTTTCTTCAATTGGTTCAGCAACTTCTTCTTCAGCTACTTGTTGTTGTTGTTGTGGTACTGCTGGACCAGCTGATGGTAATGAAATGTCAGAAATGTTTAATCTTTCTTTTAATTCTGAGATTAATTGTGATGTTTCTAATAATGTTAATGTTTCAATTTGATCAACTATAGTAGTGATTTTTGCATCAACTGGAGCTTTTGTGGTTGTGGTTGAATTGTAACGTATACTCAAAGGTATGATACTCTTACTTGTGAATCTTCTAATGGTTGGTCTTATGACTTGACGAAGTGACATATTTGATAAATAATCTATGAATCTAAAAAATTTTTCAATCAAAATGGAAAACCAAAAAAAAAAAAAAATATAGAGATTGAATACACACGACTCAAATTATCAATTAATAATAAATCATTAATCATATCAATATATATACATAATCATGGCTTCATTTAGATTTTGCGAGGAGTGTAATAATATGTTGTATCCAAAGGAAGATAAGACTGGTGCAGAACCACGTTTATTATATGCATGTAGAAATTGTGGGTATACTGAATTAGCAGCTGATCCAAAAGTCTATAGACATGAATTAATGACAACTATTGGTGAAACAGCAGGTGCTGTCAAAGATATAGGACAAGATCCAACTTTACCAAGAAGTAATAAACAATGTATATATTGTGGATTTGATGAATGTGTGTTTTTCCAATCTCAACAAAGAAGAAAAGATACAAGTATGACATTATTTTATGTTTGTTTAAATGAACATTGTAAAAGAATATTTCAAAGTTAATATATATTTATAAATAGTCTAATAATTTTCTAAAAATCAATAAAATATTGTCCATATGGATCATCACCTTTTATACCATAATCTAATTGTTCTTCTGGATAATGATCAAATAATGATGAATCACCAACACCAGCAGTAATTGGTGGTTCATAAGGAGTTTCTATATCTTTCAGTAATAATTTTTCCCATATAACTTCTTGAAACCATTGATGATTTCTAATATCAGCAGGTCCATTACTTAAATTACCTAATCTTCTTGTTAAATCACTTGTAATTAATCTTTGTAATAAATCTATAACATCAGGTTGGAAAAAACTTGGATAATGAATTTTACCATTTAAAATTTTTTCATAAGTTTTCATTGGTGTTGAATCATAAAATGGTGTATAACCCGCTAACATTTCAAATATCAATACACCTAATGACCACCAATCAACTGATTTATTATATGGTTTTGTTGTAATTACTTCTGGAGCAATATAATCTGGTGTACCACATAATGTCCAAGTTACTGTATTAACTTCTTTTGCAAATCCAAAATCAGTAATTTTTATATGACCATTTCTATCTAACAAAATATTTTCTGGTTTTAAATCACGATATATAATATCATGACTATGTAAATATTCTAAAGCTAATGTAACTTCTGCTGCATAAAATTTTGCAACTGGATTTGGAAATCTTTGAGATTTTCTTAATAAACTAAATAATTCACCACCTTCAATATAATCCATAACCATAAATAAATTTTTTGAATCTTGAAATGTACCCCATAATCTAATTAAAAATGGATGTTCAATTAATTTTAACATTTTACGTTCATCATTTGTATGTTCAACTTGTTTCATTTTAACAACTTGATGCTTTTTTAATACTTTAATTGCATAATATCTACCATTATGAACACTTCTAACTAAATGAACTCTACCAAATGATCCAGTACCTAAAGTTCTCATTATTGAAAAATCTTGTAATGAATATTTTCCCTTTGATACTGTTGAACGTTGTGGTAATAAGGATTTCTTAATTGCTTCATCATTAGCTTTCTTTTGTGCATCTTGTTCTGAATGTTGTGATTGTTGTGAATTTTGTGAATTTTGTTGTGATTGTTGTGTTACATTTTGTGTAGTTGTTGAACTTACATTATGAGAAGTTTGTCCAGTTTGAGCAGAGACTGGATGTTTAACTTGTTCTCCTGGTTGCGATTGATGATGATAATAATCCATATCTGCTTGTGATTGTTGTGGTTGTGGTTGTGGGCTATTCAGTTTTGTCAAGTGTAATTTCTTGAAAAGATTGGTCATGTATTAATACTGAAACTAGATAGATTGAGCTCAATTGAGTAAAACTTGATGTTTTCGATGAATGCCAATCTTTTTAAGTCTAGGGAATTATCAATTGTTAATTGATAGTGAATTGTTGAAGTTTATTAGGGGTGGGAATAAATCTACTAGCAAGCAAAAAAAATAAATCAAATGTTAATTTCGAAACCAATTATTTTACATAAATATATTACCAGAGTAAGTCACAATTGGGCTGCCATATCCTACTAGGAAATGATCAAGCGCACTCAATTTAGCTATTACTTATAGTTGTTGTTGTATCAAAACTGACCGAATCTTAATTCAAGCTCAATTTAACCTGAAATTTTGAATCTGCGAAATTGATAGGATAGATCGATCGATTCAGTGTAAAAATAGCTAACATAAAATGAGTAAAACATTAGCGATTTTACTTCTAGACTTTGACTCTGATGCGACGACTTGCTAAAACAACAGAGTACAGATATTCACAAACCAGTTTCTATAACAAAATACAATTTTGATTATCAGATCTAAGTACGATTTTTGACTTCAATTTAAGCAAAGTAAGAAAAAGTACACTTATCAACCAATTGATTCCTCGAACTCTATTTCTTGAAAATCAGATTCTATTTGTTTTGCAGCCATTAAATTAGTATATAATTTCCTTCTCTGCATTAATTTCGAATGAAAACTTGACACAAACCGAATTGATATTTTTCAAGTATATTTTTTTTTTTTATTAAGTTGTGAATCAAATTCAAACGTGTGGCAAGAACTATTCACAATACCATGTCATTCTTCACTCCATTACCAAATATTCCATCCATCAACCACTCAACATTGATTATACCATCTATATCAATTGGTAATATACCACAATTGACCATTGATTTATTAATCCATACTTTTTCATTCAAGAAAATTGGTAAAATTGATGAATTTTATTTATACCCATTTGCATCACCAATTGATTATAAAACAACCCTAGATGATCAACTGAAATTAATTGAAAATAAAGGTATATCCTCTCCTTGTGAAGTGTATTATAGTGATTCATTAAATGTAACATTAATTCAACAAAGATCACCAATAATTGCATCATATGTTGAATCATTCATTAATGAAGTTCTATTAAAATTTATAAATCAATTTGGATTTAGAAAGATTTTCATATTGGATAGTTTTGATGCTGGTTTGGTCGAACATGTTCAAACTGGTGATATAAAAATTTTTAATAATGAAGATTTATTAACTAAATCATTAAGAAAGTTAAAATTGAATAATCAATCAATTGATGAAAAAGAAGAAGTAAAATTTGAAAATGAATCACATTCTGATTTTGTTAAATCATTACTTGAATCTTTAAATATTCCACAAAGTAAAGAAACGACTACAAAGAATAAGCTTCATTATGATGTTTCAATTTTAATTAGTTTCGTTTATGAAGGTGATAATTTTCAAGATGGTGAAAAAATGGCTAATAAATTAATTGAAGTGTTGGATATTAAAAATGAAAAGAAATGGATTAGACCAATTAGTTGGTTTGGTGCTTATGGAGACAAGCCAGTTCCAAGTTCAATGGAAGAAGGTTTATATGGCTGAATTTTAATATATATATAATGATTAATGAAATTCAATTATATACTCTAATTATTTATCTTCAATATTTATAATTATTCTCATGAGTATTTCAAGGATGGCGTGATTGATTAATCTAAAATTGAATTGATTCAACAGACTAATCATCTACTACCATGAATATATTTTCAACAACCTTGAGTATTTGTTAAAATATAAATTAAAAATTTAGATTGTTGACTTTTATCAATCGATTCTTTCGTTTTAACCCCCGTAGACAAACTAAAACCGCCTAAAAGGAATTTTATCCCAATTCCGTAATGATTCAAGACAACTATATTTTCACAGTTTTCGACCTTAAAAATGCATACCACCAGATTGCTGCAACCATCTTGTGTACGGGAGCAAAGTCTGTGCACATGGATTGCCTTAAAAGGCTGGCTGGAATAATTAATCTAAAAGTTGACTGAATAGTCAATAGACTAATCAACCACTGCCTTCACTATATTTTAAACAACCTTGAACATTTGTTTAAATATAGAATAAGAAATTAAATTGTTGACTTTTTATCAATCAATCAATATTTCTTGTTGGTACATAAAATAATCATATAAACCGATCATCAAATTCGAGCATCCTTTTAAGCAAACAATTACCTACTTCACGCCTGGCCAGACGGTTGGTCTCTTTTAAACAAATCTAAAAATATAACCACATCCCCATTTGCTGGTAGTAAACGTGAAAGGGCTTTGGTACCATCTGTTAACAATTACGTGGTTCATTACGTGGTTCTTCAACTTCACAATTATTCCTTACACATTGCAGACACAGTCTACAAAGGTTGGCTGGAATAATTAATCTTAAAATTGATCAAATTATCAATAGACTAATCAACCACTACCTTTCTTATATTTTGAACAACTTTGAATATTTGTTAAAACATAAATTAAAAACACAAATTGTTGATTTTGTATCAATCAATCTAGTGATTTAGTTCAATTGTTCTTATACGTGGAAGACATCCTTGTCAGGTACAACAGTCTCAAAACACATAAAAGAATTGATTTATAATTTACCCATATTATAAAATGTGAACGGACTGCAGATTAATTTGAACAAAACCCAACTTCTATGCTAAAGCCGATAAATTTGGAATTAACAAAACTAAGCTTACATCAAACTACCATCCCAAAACAAACGGTCGAACAGAAAAAGCAAACGGCCTCTCAAAAAGGCTGGCGGGAATAATTAATCTAAAAATTGACTAAATCATCAACAGACTAATCAACCACTACCTTCATTATATTTCAAACAACTTTAAATATTTGTTGAATTATAAATTAAAAACGCATATTGTTGATTTTGTATCAATCAATCTAGTGATTTAAATCATTTGTTCTTATACATATACCAACTGCATCATAAACTAAATAGTATATTATTTAATCAAAGTAGAAGGTGACGATGTTCCCACTAACGGTTGAACAGAACGTATAAACAGGATACCCAAAAAGGCTGGCTGGAATAATTAATCTAAAAGTTGACAAAATAGTCAATAGACTAATCAACCACTACCTTCATTACATTTCAAACAACTTTTAAAATTTGTCAAAATATAAATTAAATACTCAAATTGTTGATTATTTATCAATCAATTTAGTAATTTGAATTGTTTGTTCATATACATGGATGATATCCTAGTAAAATTAAACAGTCAGTACCTATTCTTCTTCAATTGTCAATTACAAGGATGTTTGTAAAAAAAATAAACCAGTTCGAATGATAAAGAATTATATTGACAATGCTTTTTTAATAACTGGAAAAGGATTCCCTCTGATCTTGAATTTTCTCTTTCGTCGAATTTAATCTGAAATATTATTTATCAATAGTACACTACCCTCGTTTATCAATTTTGCAGCCAAAACTAGCTAAATACCATCCAGATTAATTGATTAGAGTAGAGGTATTAAATTTGAAGTCTACTCATGATAAAGAGTTCAAGCGTAAGATATTCATAATCTGTCAGTCGTCTATTCGTTAAAATATATACTAAAAATAAGCATATCTAATGCCTATTTCTTAGGTAATTGTGAAGATATTGGTACATAATTCATAAAAGGTGGTTGTGATGATGAATGAGGATTGATTTGTCCTTGGTAAGATTGTTGATGTTGTTGATATTGATATTGATTAGGATATGGATTTGGTGTAAGTTGTTGAGGAACATACTGTCCATGTAAAGGTGGAGCTTGTTGATGGAAAAGTAACGGTGGTGGTTGTAATTGTATTGATGGTTGTTGTGGTTGTGGTGGGACAATTTGTTGTTGTTGTTGTTGTTGTTGTTGTGGAAGTGGTAATACTTTTTCAGTTCTAGTTGGACTATTTAATAAATTTGCAATAGTTGGACTTTCTTGAGCTTTTGGACTTTTATCATTAATAAATGAATCTCTATTATTTTCATAGTTCATAATTTCATATAAATCATAACTTATTTTACAAGGTATCAGTTTTAAACTTGTCTTTTGTAAAATTGATTTAACTTCTTTAACATATTTTAATTTTTCAAAATCAGAATCTAAATCTAACATTTCTGGAAAATTTAAACAAATAATTAATAAATAATCAATAAATGGATAATTTATTAAATAAATCATATTATCAACATTAAATAATTTTTTAATTTTCAATGTTGCATTTGTGTATTGTTTATTTCTTGATTTAATAATTTTTTTACCAATTGATTCATTTGATATTGAACTTAATCTAATTGCTAATATACACCAAACTATTTCAGTCATACAATGTAAACATAATAAAACTGGAGGAACCAAGTCAATATTATAATTTTCTAATTTACAATGATTTGGTAAATTTTCTAACCAACTATTTAATTTATTATTAAATGATTTCATTGTTAATTTTTCACTATTTTCACGGTCATCATAATTAAATTTAGGTAATGAAGAACTTGAAGAAAAAGATCTTTGTAAAGTTGTGGTTGTATTATCATCATCATCAGTCATTCCTTTTGAAGTATCTAAAGTTGATGTAATTGCTAGATTTAAAAAATGAGCACCTTTCAAAGTTTCATTAAAAGTTGATAAGAATCTACCATTTTCAAGTTTAATTTTTGGATTATGAGCACAGTCCCAAGATTCCCATTCTTCCCAACCTTCAGTATTGATTTGAGGAATTGGCCAATCTACTGCACGTACAACTGGTGATCTACCCATTCTTGCAGATAATATTGTATTTATAAAATAAACAGTTGCCCAAGTTCTTTCTCTACTTATATTATTCAAAGTAGAACTAGATTTTAAACCATTAGAATTTTCTTCTTCTTCTTTTGGTTGTTCTTCTTGTTTCTTTGCTTTTGAATTTTTTTTATTATTTCCTGCACTTCTCATTAATCTTACATCAATAGCCATTCTTGAACCAGAACTTATTAATATCCATGAAAAATCCCATTGACCTAATTGATAATAAAATAAACCTAATAAAATCATTGCTTGAATAGTTTCAATTGTTGAAGTTAATGAATTTTCTAATGCTAATATAGCATTTTTAGCATAACTACTAACTTTAATTAAATCAAAATTTCCATTTGAAATACCAATTTCACCCATTGCCAAAACTGCCCAAACCAAAGCAATTAAATTACAATCAATTTTTTGATGATTATTTGAATTTAAACTTTGTAAATTATGTAATTGACGTATAATACTAATTCTATCTAACATTGGTAACCAACAATGATAAATTTGAAAATAATTATCAACTAATTTTCTTGTATTATCTGGAAATTGAAACATTTCATTTGGTAATTGAATTTTATCAGTTAATCTTGCATTTAAAGCAAATGAACTTAAATTGAATATGGATCCAACTCGGAAAGGATTTTTATAGGTTTTAATCAATTTATTATTATATTGTTGAACTGATTTATTTGTAAAACCAGATATAATTGATGATAATCCATGATATTGTAATGCAACTGGTTCCCAAGTGGTATTATTATCAAGATTTATTTCAATATCATCAGAAACAAACTGAAAAATATCATAATTTAAGAAAAATGATGGATCATTTGTGAAACTAACTGGATTTTCAACAAATGAATCTAAAGTAGAAGGTCGTATAATTTCATTTTTAATTTCAATCAGTGGTTGTTTTTTAATTTGCTCATCTTTTTTATTCAATTTTAAATTGAATTTTTCATTAATTAAGTTGTTAAAAATCGTTGATAGTTTTGAATTATTCCAAGTTAATTGAGATTTTTGTAAATTATTTATAAAATTTGAATCTTGTAATAATGTTTGAAATTTAGACTCCATGGATTCATCTTGTATTAAATCACCTAGTATAGATTGAAATAATAGTACTTTTCTTTCTAAATCATGAGTATAACCAGTTGGTAATCCTCTTCTTTTTATAGGTTGAGTATAGATACATTTTTCATTATTATTTAAACAATTTGAACAGTGTGGTGATAACCCATCACATTTAGCTTTCTTGGTTCTGCAATAATCACAAGCTTGCCTTACTCTTTTCCTCTTTAGCACTGGTGGTTGTTGCTCTGATTGTTGCTGTTGTGATAGTGATGATATAGAATTTGATGTTGAATCCAGCATGATTATAATTAAATGAAAAGCGTAATTAATCAGTCAGATCAAAAAGAAAACTATTTGAGTGATATTCGAGTAGGAAATGTATCTATATATGCAGCTGTAATGATGAAATTTGAAATCTTGTTATCGTTTGAATCTTTTTTTTTTTTTTTTTTTTTTATTTTATATTATATTATTTTATTTTATCCATTACTAAGTATTTGTTTATTTTTGCAGCTAATTTTAGCTTTACGTTGGAAGAATAGATAGATAAAGGTAGTTGTTGACTTACTGTTAAAGAGAACAATCAATGAGCCTCAGCCATTTAGGCTTTTCTTTTCTTTTTATTATATGTAAGTGGATTGGGTTTTGCCGTATATATTGACAAATTCGGAAAACTATTGTAATTGTTAAACTTTCTCCTATTGAAGAGATAAAAAAATAAATAAGGTGGTTTTAATGAAATTCTCGGGGAAATGCAAAAGAAGAAAAACGTTGTCAAGATTTGCAATTAATAGAGAAGAAGATCTTAAAAAATAATTTATTAATAAAATGATACAATATCAAATTGTGGTATTAATTGACAACACAACAACACCAGCAAAAAATACCTCATTATATCGACGCAGAACTTCAATTACAATGTAAGAATCAATACATTTAATCAAATGGTCAGTCTTTGTGTTTGAAAAAAAAAGTATGCAGATACGATTATAACAATCTATTAAAAAAACATAATAGAGAATAAAAAACCAGTGAAATAGTATAGTTATAGGGGCTATGGGTTTAGCATAAGTAGAAAAGCTTCTATTGTCGCATTAGCGGATTATTATTCCATGAGCCTACCGAATATAGCAAATGCATCGATTCTTGTGGTTAAATTAATTAATGTCTATCTGATGAGAAAAAAAAAAATCGGACTTTAGATCATCTAACTAAACAAACGTTTGTTTTAAAGCAATCTACATTGAAAAAATATAATATCGACACAGAAGGATTCACTTTGTTGTTTTAAGTAATCATGAGCTTGAAATTGATCATCGAGATAACGGTTAGCGGAAGACCAAAGATCTGAAACCTGAGAATTTTTTAAATTAAAAAACATTCATAACGATTAATTAGCTTGATTTTGACATATTGCATGCGTAAGGAAATATAATTATACTTTTAATTGTAGGCTTTGATTTTTGATTTTAACTTGTGTACAAGAATTATTCAATGTAATTTTGTGATGAAATTGTTTAGTAAAAGCAAACGGAAATGGAAGTCAAATTTATATCTAAATTAGTAAGAACTGTACACAAAAATGTAATAGCCGTATAACGTCATCTCGTCGAACGAGACTAAAAAACTTTAAATTTCTCAAATCGCGCAATCGGCCGAAAAACACCTAACTATTTTATAACCCAACGAAGAATTTAGTTATTCCGAAATTCCTTTGGGTATCAAATACGCAGAATTACAATATAAGCTTTTGTACAATAGCTTCAATTTTTTAGCTCCATTGGATGTTCAGTTTCTTAAAATTGTTTGATTAATAATACATAACAGATTTTGATTGGTTTGAGATAAATAATCATCCAATTTATTAGTTCCATTTACTTTATACATCAAACAAAGAATTTTAGGATCAAACAATAGTTTATAATCGTTTATTTCATTTGAAGTTGCTTTTACGATGATATGAAATTTTAGTTGTTTGTTGCAATTCGACTCAATCACAAAACTAAAAATAGGTACATCTAATTATAAATTGGATATTGGGATAGATGATACAGGGTACCTTAACCTTTGAAATCTTGCAATCGAAAGCCAAGAAATTTAGACTCGATTACGATCTCATGAAATAGAGTTTAAATTATAAATTAAAAAAAAAAAAATTGTACATTCTATTTTACTTAATTTATTTTATTTTTTCAAAAAACTCTTTTGTCTAATATTATTATTATTTGGAGATGTTATTGTATAACTTATACTTGTTAATTCAGGATTGTAATTGATATTTTCATTTAAATTATCATAGTCTTCAATTGGATAGTTTAATGTTACACAATTAAAATTTGCAAATGGATCATTTAAATCTATCTCTTTAACTTTTTTAATTTCATCATCATCATCATTATCTTCTTCATTATTATTTTCTTGTTTTAATTCATCTATATCATCATTATTTGTGGTTGCTTTTTTATTTATTTTCTTATTTGATTTTGTTAATATTGGAATCATTGGTGGTTTTTGATGTCTTAATAAAGCCCATTGAGTATTTTTGAAAAATACATGATTTTTAACTTCTGATGCACCTGTTTTACTACCCAATCTTTTCTCTTCATCTTTAATCAATAATTTTTTAATTAAATTTTTACAATTTGATGATATAGAACCATTATTATTATCATTTGGATCTATAAATTTAATATCTTTTTTCAAAATATTTGCAAATGTTTTTTTCCGATCTAAACCTTTAAATGGAGTTGTACCATATAACATTTCATAAATAAATATTCCTAATGTCCACCAATCAACAGCTGATGTATGACCTTTACCTCTGATAACTTCAGGTGCAATGTATTCTTCAGTACCAACAAATGAATTTGTTCTAAATCCATCAATACATATTTTTGTATCAATTGTTGGTTTATTATTTATTATAATATGTAAACCTGTTTTATTTTTAAATGAAATTTCTGGATTTTTCATAACTTCACTCTGTTTACTTAAATCAAAATCACTCAACATTATATGACCAGATTGATGTAATAAAATATTTTCAGGTTTCAAATCTCTATATATAAATCCCATTAAATGTAAATATTCCAATGCGGCAGTTACTTCAGCAGCATAGAATCTTGCATCATTTTCATTTATAGTTTTTGTTGATCTTGTTTGTAAAGCTCTAAAAAATTCACCTCCCATACAATATTCCATACATAAATATAAATTTTCTTTTGATTGAAATGAATGATATAAAGTTACAATAAATGGATGATTTGAAGTAGCTAATATTTCTTGTTCAGCTAATGCACGTTTAATTTTATTTCTTTCAATCATTTCCTTTTTATTTAAAACTTTCATTGCATATAATTTATTCAGTTTCTTCTCCTTGACTAAATAGACTTTACCAACATCACCTTTTCCTAATAATCTAATCTTTTCAAAATTCCCAGGACCAACTTGCACATCAATGATTTTGTTTGAAGAATGAATTATTGGAGTTGATTCTGATCTTTTTGGTGGGGAAGGTTTTTTAGTTAGATCTGTTACGCTTTTAGCTTGAACTCTATTGGAATCAGGTACTGGTAATGATATTGGACAATTCTCTTGTGGATGTTGATTTGAATTATTGGTTGTATTGTTTTTCTTAAGACTAAAAGTTGACATTATACTAGATAATGAGATTGATCTTAATCTTGATATAGGTTGCTGTGAAGGTGATGGAGTTTGTAAATTTAGAGGTGGTTGTAAATGAGGTGAGCCTTGTAGACTATTATCACTTTGAGTCTGACTATGACTATGACTACTATGACTTAGACTATGTTGTTGAGGGTTTGAATTGTGATTGTGATGAAAACTATTACTATTAGATGGTGTTTGTTGTTGCTGGAATTCATATTGCGAGTTTAAATGTATATGTGGTATCTCTATATTAGTATCAGTCTCCATTCTTCTTTGTTCTATTTAATTGTAAATGTAAATTTGAAGTTTGAATATTCAAATTGGAAATTGGAAAACAAAAAAAAATATATTTTTCCTATTTGAGTTTTCTATACATTTGACATGGAATCTTTCCCAACAAAACTTTAATTTAGAGTATTTCATCGTCTATCGAATGGTCCTTTGTTATCATCTCTCTGATTACGACCCTCTAAATGATTATACAGACATAGAGCTTAACTGCTTCACATTGTTGGATTTGGCTGTGTAGGTGTTTCTTGTCAAGAAATTAATGTCCAACACTACCAAATGAAAAAAAGGGGTAATAATTATTAGTCGTATGGAGTAATCAAAAACTTTTTAATTGGATATACAAAGTTTTCAAAGATTAGCTCTTTATTGCAAAGCTTAAGAGATATAATAGAACTGGATCTACAAATATGTTTTAACTAATACTTTCAATCTTTTGATGACTGAGTTGTTTGTTTAAAATTTGTTGCTGAGCTAAGCTCGTAGTAAACTACGTTTAGTTCATTATTAAAGATAAGAGAAATTTACAATTGACTCTAGTAAAGTATAATCTTTTGACTTCGTATCTGTTTCAGATCTCGCGTAGAACAATAATGGTGAAAAAAAGATAATAGAAGAACCCTGAAATCTTTAAACGCGTCAATATACGTTTCCCAAAGACTTCATCAAATATATACAAAGTTTGACTCAAGATTGACAAAGTCAAATTATATTTAAATTTATCCCAAAATAGCTTAATTTATCCGAATCCGAAAACAACTAAGCGGAAAAAATATATCAAATTAGATCTCCTAGCGGCTCTTTTTGTGAATCTTTAATTCTTTGTTGGATTTTTTAACCTGTTTCGCTTTAGGTTTTAATTTAGATAACTAAATTGATCAAATTGTTTTCATTATTTAACAACCCTATAAGAAGAAGATTCTTAATCAATTCTTTTCATTCAATGACTCAACAACAACCAAAATCAAATGTTTTAATTATTGGTAAAATCAATTATGCAGATAAAAAATTACAAGAATTAAAATCAATTTCAAATGTGATTCAATGTGAATCAAAAGATAGAGACGAATTTATTCAAGATTTACAAGATAAATATTCAAATATTACAAATATTTATCGTACATTTGAAAGTATTTCAATAACAGGAAAATTTGATTCTGATTTAATTCAATATTTCCCATCAAGTTTAAAATCAATCAGTCATTGTGGAGCTGGGTATGATGCAATTCAAGTTGATCCATTAACTAAAAGAGGTATTCAATTATCAAATGTTACTGAACCAGTAGTTAGTCCAACTGCAGATACAGGAATTTATTTAATTCTTGGTGCAATGAGAAATTTTCAAATTGGTCAACAATTGATTTTGAATGATGGATGGAATAGTTATTCAAAAGTTCCTATGGGTAATTCTCCACAAGGTAAAACATTGGGTTTCTTGGGTTTAGGTGGAATTGCAAGAAATATGAGAGATAAATTGAATTTATTTGGATATGATAGAATCATTTATTATAATAGATCAAGATTATCACCAGAATTGGAAAAAGATAGTAAGTATGTTTCAATGGATGAGTTACTTCAAGAATCTGATGTTTTAGTATTAGCTTTACCTTTAAATTCCAATACAAGACATATAATTAATGAATCAACAATATCAAAGATGAAAGATGGGATCGTATTAGTTAATATTGCAAGAGGTGCAATTATAGATGAAAATATATTACCTAAATATTTAACAAATGGGAAAATTAAATCTTTTGGTAGTGATGTATTTGAATTTGAACCAAAAATTTCATCAAAATTATACAATTTACCAAATGTTCTTTGTTTACCACATTTAGGTACTAATACTTATGAAGCTGCTGAAAATTTAGAAAGTTGGACAATTGAAAATATTATATCATTTATAAAAACTGGTAATTTGAAAACTATAGTTCCTGAACAAAAAAATTTAACATTCTAAGTGTTTGTTAAATGCGGTGGTAATAAGAAATTAGGTATAGAATTCTTGATATAATATATATGTTGACAGTTTTTGCAAATCATTTTACCTTCCATAATTTGTGTCTCTATTAATAATTGATGTAAGTCTTTTAAAACTGGTTGTGAATCTTCCATAATTGGATCTAAATCTTCTGGTTTCAGTTGTGGTAAACTTTCATTACCTAAATCTTTAGCTACTTGTATTATAGCTTCCCAATCTAATCTTTCCAACATATGTACTATAAATTCGGGATTATAATCTTGTTCTTGTTGAATTAATTCACAATCTTCATACTTCAATGGGAATGCATCTTGTGACGATTGACATCCTTTAACTGCACATTTAACAAAATTTGTCGTAAGAAACTTCATTATCAATTTGGTTGTAAAAATAGATGAGATATGAAAAATTCAAATTTGACAGATTTCACACGACATCATTTTTTCTCAAATTTCCAAATTTCCTAATCAGTGGCAACAAACATTTGAATCAAATATGTCATTACAAAAGTTAACAGGAGAATTATATAATTTATTCAATTCTGGTGATTATCAACAATGTCAACAAATATTAGCACCAATAAAAATTGAATTGATCAAACATAATTTATTAATACCATTACCATCAAATACTCAAACACAAGATCAAATTAATGATTTAAAAATAAGTCAAAGAATTTTAGAAATTGGTGTATTATCATCATTATTAAGTAATAATTATTCAAATTTTGAAAATTATTTTGATCAATTAAGACCATTCTTGTTAAATTTAAAAATACATAATAATAAATTACAAATTAATAATGAAATAACAAAAATTATATCATTATATTTAATTTATTTATTAAGTCAAGGTTTAATATCCAAATTTCATATTGAATTGGAAATCATTTATAATTCTTCACAATTTAATACCAGTTCAGATAAATATTTAAATTTCCCAATTGAATTAGAATCAAATTTAATGGAAGGTAATTATATTAAAATTTGGAATTTATTGAAAAATGAATCAAATTTACCTTGTAATGAATATAAACATTTTATTGAAACTTTAACAAATGCTTTAAGATTTGAAATTGCAAAACTGTTGGAATTAACTTATAAACAAATTCCAATCTCAAATTGTAAAAATTTATTATATTTACCTCAAGAAATTCTGGATTCAAAATTTAAATCAATTTTAAGTGAATATAATTTAGATATTAATAATCAATGGATTTTTGATAATGGTATAATTTATTTTAAAAATTCAAATTCAAATAACGATATTGATTTTAACAATAATAATCAAGAATTACTTGTTAAGAACGTTTTAGGTTATGCAGAACAAATAGAATCAATTGTTTAATATATATATAAATTTACAAAGAAATTATATAAAATTCTTAATAGGCAAATAATACCTGACATGATCCTGTAGGTTACAATATATCATTATGCCAATTTAACTAATATATTTAAAAGTAATAATGATAGTTTATGAGTTTACTCGAATCTTATTCTCTTTTTTCAATGATTGATTCATATAAGCAGGTTTTGATTTTATAACTCTTACAGCACAAACTTATTGATACAAAATTTTGACATTTAACAACTTAACCGAAAGTACCTGAACCTCATAATTTGAATCTTGGACTTTTTTCTAATAATCATTAATTAAATCTTGTTGAAGATTAATCAATAATAATTAAAAAGTATGTAGTTGAAATTCACTTTTTTAAACTAAATTGACAACTCAAATTTGTCAATTCAATGTGAATCTATTATAGTAACACTCTAGACGTAAACATCATGACATCGCCAATCTACTACGTTTTGAGTAAAACTTTCATGGTTTTTATGAAACATATGTTTGATACACCAACGGGTATATACTCGCAAGTCAAGCATGGCCATCCCCTCTCATATATCCCACAGGTGACTTCTTATGAGCTTTCAATGCAACCCATTTGTATCCAAGTATACTTTCGAGAACAATCTCCGAAGTCACAGACGAGATCTCGTAAATCCTTTTCAGCTATTGGTATGGATCGCAGAATAGATCATTTTTTTATACATCCTGATTTTAAAAAATATTGGGAAGTGAGTTACCGGAGAATTCATGTTCGCTCTTTAGATCATGCAGCAATTGTTGTTGAAAGATTAGTCAAACGAGAATCAATAGATGAAGTAGATTAATATATATTAAATAGTACTATAGAACCCTTTATACGCCAAATCTAAATCATTTAGAAAAGAATTCAAATCATTCTCATTAAATTCTTTTTCTAAATTATTTATTCTAATTAACCAATTAATTAATTTTGATTTACCTTGAAATTCCAAATTTTCATTAAATTCATTTAAATTCAAAACTAACTCACTTAGCAAAGGATGTAATTGAGATTTGGTATTATAATTTAATTTAACTGCATCCATACAAGTTATGAAATTTCCTGTAATTTCAGCTATCAATTTATTCGATTGATTACCATTACCATTACCATTTCCATTACCATTATTTATATTCTCTATAGTTGAAGGTAATCCCATTTCAATTCTATTCAAAGCCAATGGATAATTCAAATTGAATTTTGTAGTAAAAAGTGATAAGAAGTTTGAAAAATCAGATTTCAAATCAGGTGAAATTATCTCTTTTAATTCATTATAATTATTTTGTAAACTTTTCGTTATAATTTGAAATTGATTTATTAGTCTATATGATACATTTGTATATTTATCTTTATCTGTTGTAAAATCTTTTATAAATGAATTTTCAATCATTTCTAAAGTTGGTAAAATTGAATAAATTTCAACTAATGAATCATAAATTGGTTTGTAATTTGGATTGGCAGAAAGTATATCATTCCTTGTTAGTTCTTGATTATACTTGGATGAGGTTGAAGAAACTGTGAATGATGAAATTGCCGTTGGAGCATATTCTGGTGGTGAATTCATTATAATCTAAGAAAAAAAATCTATTAAGTCTGATAACGATTGAATTGATTATATGGAATGATTTGACAAAATGATTTACATTACAAGGAATACAATTGAAATCGTTGGAGATGTTTAGGATTAGGATCGAATGAAATAGATCTTCATAAACTCTTAAAGCTCGGGGTTGTTTCTACTTAAATACTCGTTGACGAAGAAGATTTACATTACACTATCGTTTATTCTATATTCTTTAGTCTATATATGATACAACATTTTTATTAAAATTACCAAAAGCTTCTCCATTATAACCTAATTCGACCCAATCGTTTCTTGTAAATTTATAAATATAAGGTGATTTTCTATATCGATTTATTAATTTTATTTGATCTTGATAAGTTGAGTTTACATATTTTTCAATAAAATATTTCCCAAATTTGTCTTTCACAAATTCACATTCTTGCATTATCCAATTTAGTAAATACTCACTTGAAGATCTATTAAATGGAGATATTATAATTGGTAAATGAATATCAAAATCTTTAATCTTTGAAAATTTCATCTTTAGTACAATTTCAAATTTAATTGAATAAAATTTTCCTTTCGATGTAAAGCCTTGAATATGAGTTAAACATAATCCATCTTGTAGTTTAGATAGATTTTTAACATTTGAAATATTAATTGACTCAATTACAGTAGTGTTGAAAGAATCATCATCTTCTGCTTCCACTTTTTCATCGGTTTCTTGTTCGAATAACTTTAAAAAGTTTGACTCATTGGGTAATTTATAGTTGAAGCTTTGAGTTATACCTTGAGTATTTAAATCGGAATTTAAATTATTTGTAGTTGTATATAATTTCTCTTCTTTTCTTGGACTCAACCCACCATCATAACATTCCAATATCTCTTTTAATTGAAACGTGATTGATTTCAAATTGATTCCCTTTTTCAATTTATTATTTAAAGAATTTGTCATAATTTTAACATCAATTTTCAAATCATCACCAGGTCCAATTGAACTTCTTGGAATATGTAATTGAGTCACCACTTGTTGATCTGAACTATCTCTATTTTCAAATATTGGTTCATTAAATTGTCTATATAAAGGTAATAGATCATATTTTTTAATAACAATTGGAAATTGTTCAAAAAATGATATTTCTGAAACTGAAGAATCACCTAGAAAAACCCTTATGACTAAATTATGTATTGTTGTTGAATTAAAAATTGGACAATGATTGGTTGAGATTATATCTTTTGGTATTGGAAGTAATATCGGTATATCTAATCCTAAACAATCATCAGAAGATAAATTCAAACTTTTAAAAACCATTGGATCTTCAAAAATTTTAAAATCTTTAAAGGATTCATTTTTGCTAGTTGATACAAATTTATTTGAATTTTGATTGATCTTTTGTGTCGTTACTAGTAGAATTGAACATGATCTAATTTTAAAAGGTAATCCAGTTTTTGATCTAATTTGTATAATTGTTTCTATTCTTGGAATGGATCGAAGTATACCTGGACATCCCTTAACTATTGATTCAGAAGTTGGTTTCAAATCAATTGTAATTGGGCATTCTTTTTCAACTGATAGTAAATTTGTAGATGAAGAAGTGGGAAATATCATTAGAAAAATAACAAACACAAAAAAGGGGGTTTTAGGGGTCGAACAAAAATTAACGTAAATTATACTATATATGGTATCAAACAATAATTCAACTTAAATTCTTCTTTATATTTCATTTGATAATATTTATGGGTTTCTAAAGATGAAATAGTTAAATTGATAATAACAAATAACCAACAAGTTAAAAAATTCAACAGGGTTAAATTAAACCCATTTTTAAAACTAAAAATTAAATAAATTGTATAAATTATAATTTCAAAACTATAATGTGGTGAGCTTACATAATTAAACTTTGGTAATGAATATTTTACTAAATTAGCAAAATGATCATGTGCTTGATATTGTAAGAATGAACTTACCAAGAAAGTTATTATCAAAATATAATCAAATGTTGTTAATTGATTAGGTAGTGAACAATAACGTTTCAAACCCAATTGACAAGCTGAACTTACTAGGATATAATGTAAAATTCCTATTAAATAATGTGAGATATTCATTTTACTATTTGATGAAAATTTACTAATAAATAAACATTCATATAATCTTCTAAGACCTTGAAATAATAATAGGAATTGTAAAATGTATAAGTTTTTGAATATTGTTGGATTTGATTCTGTTGATATATCACATGAGTTTGTAAAATAGATTGAAATCAATGAACAACATGATAAAGTTATATAAAAATGTTTAAACCATGATTTTGGTACAATGAAATTTTTTGATATATAATCAATTAACCCAATTGAAGATTGATTTCGATTTGTAATTGTTTTACCATAGTTTAATAATTCATTAAATGATGGGATAAACTTTACAATTAGTATACATAAGATAATTGATGAATATATGAAAGATATAGCAAATTGTATATATAAAGCATCAATAGCCATAGAAAAATTGTTATGAAAAAAATGAGTATAATATTTTAGCTGCGAAAAAATTCTATATTACTCTACAATTTTATGTGAATCATCATCTATAATTTGTTTCCCATCTTCTTCTTCTTCTTCTTCTTCTTCTGTATCATCTTCATCACTTCTAACGTCTTCAGCACCTGAACCAATTACAACTTTATAAGCAACTTTTGCAATTAAATACATCCATATACATGTAATTAGTTGTAATCCACCCAATAAACCCAAAAAACAATTGATAACAGTTGGTGTCCAACATCTTTTTTGTACAACATTTGGTAAACATTTCCCATCTTTCATCAAATCAGTTGATTTATACCAAGCATGATAAAATATATAATTATAAACACCATGTCTTAATAAAGTCCAACTAATTAAAAATAATATAAACATTGCATCACAGGATTTACTAAAATTTGCATATTTCAACATTTTTGCAGCTGCTAAAAAGATATCAACTGAATCCATGATCATTAAAATTAAATGACCGATTCTAAAATAATAATAATAGTAGGATCCAATGATTAATAAACATGTTATAATATGATGACTAAACATTTGATAATGATCTTTTCTTGGTTTTTCAATATTTAAAACAAAGATTTGTTGTAACCAAAATGCCATTGAAATTAAATAATAATTTTTGAATGATGAAGTCATATAAAAATTTGGCCAATTTATATAAATTTGATCTAAATTATTAAAGTATGGTGAATCAAAATATAAAATTACACCATAGATAAAACTTATTGAATAATAAATAAATGACCAACTTTGTTCAGCAAATCTAGTCTTAGCTTTTTTTGAATGAATATTTAAATATTTATATGCAAATGGTTCAAAACAATACTTCATTAAAAATGATCTAAGGAATGTTAATGTTATAACCCAGTTAATAATATAATATGTATCATCTATATGAATATCATAGATATTTGTTGAAATTTTATTTTGCAAAAATAAAAATTTAGTTGTAATTTGTTTTGTGATTGATTGATTGTTTGATAAAAAATATGATAAATATAAAATTGTCATTAATGTTCTACTCAAAGGTATTTGATTTCTTTCAACTAATGCAAGAAATGAATCATGATATTTTTGTTCTTCTATCAGGATTGAATCTATTGATGAGGATTGATTGATTAGATTTGGATCTGTAGGCGGTATATGAGTATTTTGGTTAGAACTATTATTCTGACGTGATGAAAATATCACTTTTTCATTTGATTTTATCTTTGTCAGTGTAGCCATAGGGTACTATTTGATGTTTTTCGTTGTAATATTTCAGTCTTGTTCTATAAAATTTTTTTTTTTTTTTTTTTTTTTGAAATCTGTAAAACGCACAAAGTGGAATTAAAAGAAGACGACAGACACAGAAGTCGACCGAAAGAAGACAAAAGAATAAAAGCAATAGAAGCCTTGTTTTGTTTCAGATTAGACGATTTGTTAGATCTTATAAAATTTCCTTGTAAACTTTCATTCATCTTCACCCAATTCAAATTTGTTTAAAAATAATCTGTTTGACTAAAAATAAACTATAATTTACAGTTTTTTCTATTTTAAGTAAAACTTGAGTTTTATTCCATATACATCCTCTATTTGACCAGGTTGAATACAGTTACATTGAGTTTATCAAAAACATTCAAATCAACACGTGTTTCTTTAATTTTTCTTATTTTATATTTGTTGGTCCATCAGGTGAACACGTAAAATATAATTTACACCTATGCATATTTGAAGATAGGATATGTAATACGTGTTCACGGATAAACTGTAAAAGGTGTTTGATCAAAATCATCGTGAGATGATTACATTATTTCAAGATTATCAAGAATATTTGAAGATGTATGATTTTTTGATTATTTTGAAATAATTTCAATAAATATGATATAATATACTTACTACTTACTACTTACTATTTAGTAGCATTTGTTGCAATGCATTCTTTATTGATTGTTCATTGTATCTATTATAGAATAGATACATATTCATTATATCTTGTGTTGCTTCAACTACTTCATCTAAATTTATGTGGGATTTCAGAATGAAATTCATTAACTTAATCTTGTCTTCATCTAAGTTTTTCTTTAAAACTATAGTTATATAAATTGCAGCAATTGCAATGATATGAGGTGGTAGTAATAAATGAATATCCGTTATATAACTATCATTAATCAATGACCAAGAATTTTGTAGATCTTCATCAGTTAATTTGAAATCGAAAACATTGAAATTTTCATTTAAATAATCTTTAATTTGAATTAAACTTTTATAAGGATGATGTAAAATTAAAAAACAATTCATTTCTTCAATTAGATAAAATTCAAATTCTGCTAGTTTTGAAATATCAGAAGGAATATACTCTGGCCATATACTTCTTGCTTCCGATATAATAAGTCTAATATGTTGAGGACATTCTTCAATCTTACATGCAACATATAAACATGTAGTAACTAATAAGTATATATTGATTTCTTTAATACTAACTCGAATTAGAAATCTTGTTAGATAGATTTCTCCAGTGGCTAATGCAATTTGTCTAATATTCAACCTTCGACCTAATTTGTTAAATAGACTATGAATATATATTCTCATGTTTGAATCGTAATTGATATTTGGATGATCTTTTATCAATCCATTTTGAATCATTTTTCGTTCTAAATAAATGATTTTCTTTCTTGCCTCTAGTAGGGACAGTCTAGTTAGTTGCCATTTGTTTCTTTGTGAGGAGTTCCAAAAATCAGCAGACATTAGAATTATATGGTAATTATTGTTCTTTGGTTATAATATGGAAATCAATCAATAGATGTTTTAATCAGATTCAAGAAAATAGATTATATGCAGGTACGTATAACATTAACAGTTCTTATTATATACGCCTATATAAAACCCATCACCAATATAATAACCAAAATGAAACACTATAAGAATTGAATAACCAAAATTGAGTTGAATAGCCAGTATCTTAATTACCACTTAAGTTTTGTAATAAATTATGAACATCGTAGATGAAAATTGGATCATTTTTATTATTTATATCATTTATGATTAATCCATTTGGATAATGGATTATTAATTGTTCAACATCAATTTCATTATTTAATTTGATATAGGTCTCATCAATTGAATCAGTTTTATCTTCATCAATTATATCTGTATATGGGATAGTTTTAGATTGAATAAGTGTTATGATACTCAAAAATAATATTAATAATCTCATAACTGATAAATTATTTTTTTGAAATTGAATTATCTGGGGTTCTATATAGTTTATATCATTTTGCTGCTTGATCACTTTTGCAACTTTCCTAATCAGGTAATTTTTATTTCTTTTCTTGGAGTTTTATATGGGGAAATAAATGTTACTAAACAATTTTAATCTGATGATCAAGATTGACTTTAAGACTAAGATTTCATGATCTTCATCATTTTTTAATTTAGTGTAAAAGATCGGAGTTTGATTCAGAAGGGTTAATCTAAATCTTAGTGGATGTCTTTTGATGTTTGTTATTTTCAAACAAAATATGCTTTTTGATAATGAGCAAAATTGGATTAAAAACAAGCAAAATATTCAATTAGGTATGAGCAATTTATTGAGTTTCTATTCAGAGTAAAGTTAAACAGTTTCTAAGTCATTTTCCCTTTTAATTGATCATTACGACAAATTTTACTGAAAAATAGTATATTAATAGAAGGTTTATGATACGATGATCTTCTAACTGAACGGTATCTAAGTTAGAAGAATTATGGAAATTTTCGGATAGTATTCGTCATTATCATTGCATAATATCTGAATTATAAGCATTTATCTAACCCAAGTAATTCAAAAGATATTGTTGAACTCAGGTATTGTATTTTGCTGAAATAACAATCAATTATCTCTACGTGACGCAAATAAAATGCAATGATTTATTCTATATTCGTCGTTCAAATACCATTGGGAAACCAGAAGAAGATTTGCAAAATTTTTCAAAAATTTGTAAAAAAACATCATTACGTTGTTAGAATTTATTGATTGATTACTCCAAACTATTTCCCTAATTTTGAAACTTGGAATTTATCAAAGAAAATAGCAAAGTAGAGCTATCAGTACACATTCAACTATTTATTGATCCTTACGTAGACCATATATACATATAGAGTTCTTCAAATACGTATGATTTAAACAATGGGTTTCAATAAAGTTCAAGAATGTTGAGAAGATAACAGTTAGCCACAAGGAAAATACAAAAGGCGAAGTAAAATAAGCGATAGAGGGTTTTGAGTAAATAATATGTACTTCGTACCGAAGATCCAAGTTTCATAAATTTGTCCTAGACAGTCAAAATAAATCAATAAACACTAGAAAGAACCATTATTCTAGATTTAAATTTGAAGATAGAAATTCGATCTCAAGATTGTTTTTAATACTGATAATTGAATCAGAAACCGAAGAATCAATGAAAATTTAATTATTGGTCTTATACAATTGGTAGTTCTCGTATAGAACAAATTATCATCCGACCCATTTAATTTCATTCCATTAGTCATAAATCTTACCCCAAAATTTATAAATTCCCCATAGATACATCAATAGATACGACTCATTTGTATTGATGACACCACCACATACAAAAAACTTTCACACAGCTAATCCAGAAGCTTCAACAGCTATAGATCGAAGTTTACCTGAATTTGCAGCAGCACAAATATCTGATGAAGATGATTTTTTTAAAACTCATGAACCACCAACATATCTTAAAGAAATTGAAAATGAAGTTGAAAAATTCATTCAATTCCATTTAAACAAAAAATCAAATCCTAAAATTGTATTAGTCACCAGTGGTGGTACAACAGTCCCATTAGAAAATAATACAGTTCGATTCATTGATAATTTTTCAGCAGGTACAAGAGGTGCAACATCAGCAGAATATTTCCTTGAAAATGGTTATAGTGTAATTTTCTTACATCGAGAATTTAGTTTATTACCTTATTCAAGACATTTTAGTCATTCAACAAATTGTTTTCTTGATTATATGATTGAATCAAATGATAAAATTGAAATTAATCCAAAATTTTCTCAAGAAATGTTAAAAGTTTATAAAAAATATCATAAAGCTGAGAGTGAAAATAATTTATTGTTAATTCCTTTTACAACTGTTAATCAATATTTATATACTTTAAAATCAATTTGTGAATTGTTGAAAGTTCTCAAAAAAAATGCTTTATTTTATTTAGCTGCTGCTGTTTCTGATTTTTTCATACCACAATATAGATTACCTCAACATAAGATTCAAAGCTCAAATTTAAATGAAGGTGGTGAATTAGTTATAAGATTGAATCAAGTTCCTAAATTTTTACTGAGATTAGTTGATAATTGGACAAATGGAGCTTATATCGTAAGTTTTAAATTAGAAACTGATCAAGATATTTTAATTAAAAAACTGAAATCTGCATTAGAAAGATATCATCATCAATTGGTTATTGGAAATTTATTACAAACTAGAAAAAAAGAAGTTGTATTTATAACTAATAGTGAATTAAATTGGATCGAATTAACAAATGAGGAAATTGAAAAGAATGTAGAAATTGAAAGTAAAATGATTCCAGAAGTTATAAAACATCATAATGAGTGGATCAATGATGAATAAGTAATTGAATGAAAATAATTGTATATAATATATATTTTATGATACACCATATCATATTTATTACAACATCGATTCTCAAAGCTACTCGATCTTATATCTATTGCAGTTTTGATGATCTATTGTATGACCAAATCAAAAAAAAAGGTTAATTCTGAAAGCGGAAGGGGTTTTCAAGTTACAAATCCCAACAGTTTGAATACTTTCTATTTAGTTTATATATTCGTAAATTATAAAAACGTTACACCAATTCCATATTGAATACCTTTTCTAATTGAATCGTTTCTATTTGCAATCAAAGGTAAAACAAAATTTAATTCAAATCTCGCCATCGGATGATTAAATAAAATACCAAATCCATAACTTAAGCTATAAGAATTAGTCAAAGTTTTGAAGTTCGCACTTATTGATTGATTTTGATCAAAAATTGAAATTTTGCCCCAATTCAAAAAATTATGAATCTTAAAATTTGAGTCTTTATACTTATTTGGTAAATTTGTAATTAAACTTAACCCACCATTTAAAAATAAATCACCACCGATAGAATTATTTAAATCCTTTGGGCCTAATCCATTAAGATTAAATGACCTTACATCATTTGGACCACCGATATAAAATCTATCTAATAAAGAAGATGACCCATTCAAAGGATACAAAAATCCCGTCTTTAAACTGGATATTAAATTTGAGTTCAACACAGGAAGTTGAATTGATGACTGTGAGGATGCAAATGTTTTCAAATATGGATTTTTATTAAATTTAAATAATCCATTATATTCAATACCCAATTGTAAAAAACTCCCTTTTGTAGGTAAATGATCATTATCTCTTGAATTATAAATCAAGTTATATCCAATTGAAGATTTATATTGTGAACCACATTGTTGTAAAATTTCAAAACTTCTACTATTTACATTTTTTAAAATTTTCCAATAATTTTCCATCACAATTTCATGATTTAAATTTTCATTAAATTGAGTATAAAATTTATTGACAAATCCCACTGTCTTTAAATTGCATCCCAACCAATCTAATTTTCTTTCATTTGTCATGAAAAAATTCTCAGATTTATAATTTAAGTTATTTAAAATTGGTTGATTATAATTTATTAAATATGACAGTTTTGTTTTCGTACCAGTTATAGCATCAAATATCAAATTTTCACCACCACCAAAGATATTTCTATATTGAAATTGTATATAACCATCTCCTTCACCATTACCTATATTTGTACCAGTTTTTGCAAAAAATTTCTTAACAGGAATTATATTAAAAATTGGGACTATATTTAATGTATCTGATTTTTTATTGAATATTGATGATTGATTGATTAAATGAGTATTTACAAGGATATTATCAACAGCTCCACTTTTGATGAAATTTTTTGATATATTTTCAATTGATTTTAAATAATCTCGTAATGATAAAATTGGTTTATTAAGTAAAGGAGTTAACTGGGTTTGTAAAAAATTATCTCGATATTGTTGACTATTTGTGATCTGTATGTTTCGTATTTTAATAGGTTGAGTTTGATTTTCAATAAATAAATCATTTAAAAATTGTTTATTTATATTGATTAATTGTTCTTGTTTTTGTTGCTGCAATTCAGCCAATTGCTTCTCTTCTTTCGATAGTTTCTGAAGATCATTCCCACCGCTGTATTTTATCGTATCCATAAATTCATCATCTCTTGATATAGACATTTGAAATGAAACTTGACAGACTCAACTTAACCTTGAAAAAAATAAATTGTGACACTTTTACTGTCGCGAACAAATATACGACAGAAATTTAAATTAGATGAGATTTAGTAAAATGCCATGCCAATTAAATTAATTATATCAAATCCTAAACAAATCAAACCAATCAAACAACAATTGGAAGATGAAAAACTATTGAATAAACATTACAAAATTGAGAAAATCAATGATAAATTTCATATTTATACAAGTTTAAATCAACTAGGAAATTATTCACAATTTGAATATGAAACTTATACAGACACTGAGAAACACCCCATTAGTTTAGAATTCATTATACGAGAGTATAACAATCAAAAAGGAACCGATTTACCAATACCGAAACGATGGTCAATATATCCTCCAATGATATTATTCAATTCTACAAAAGATTTAATTCTTCCAAATGATCTATGTGAGACAATTCTACTGAATCAATTAGCTTTATTTGGGCATTCTAACTTATCTCATATTGCAATAAATCAACCAATTATAGAATCTGATATACTCAGAAGACCACATAATATAAAACCAATATATGGAGATTTTGGACCAGATTTATCTTTAGATAGAATACCAACTGAAGAAGATTATGATAATGCATTCTGGTGTTCTGTGATTCAAAATGGAATTTATCAAACTTGGGCACCTAAGTATACAATGTTTTCAAGAGGTAATATAAAAGAAAAATCAAGATTATTGTCAAGTTTTAAAGATTTAACTGATTCAATTGTATTTGATTTCTATTGTGGTATTGGTTATTTCTCACTGAGTTATCTTAAAAATGGAGCAAAATTATTATGTTGGGAATTAAATCCGTGGTCAATTGAAGGATTTAGGAAATCTTTAGAAAAACAAGGATACAAATATAAGATAATTAAATCAAATGAAGAATTTAAAACGGAGTACTTGAAAAAATATCAAATTTGTATTTTCGAAGAAAGTAATGAGGAGATTCCAAATAGAATGAAACAATTTGAGGATCATAGCTTACCAATAAGTCATATAAATTTAGGTTTATTACCAAGCTCAAAACCTTCATGGAATATAGCTAAAAATTTAGTTCAATTGAAATCAATTCAACATATGCAAAACATATTACATATTCATGAGAATTGTCATATAGATGAATTTGAGAAAATGAAGAAAGAAATAATGACTAAATTTACAAATTGTGAAATAATACATTTAGAGAAAGTCAAAACTTTTGCTCCTGATGTATGGCACATAGTAATTGATGTCAAATTGACATAAAACTTAAATTGGTAGCATCTTACATTATTGTGTATAAATTATAATAAAACGGCTCGTAAATTAGTGCACTACCTACATTAAAACTCAGCCCAATTTACAAATCATCATCCCATCAAGTTTTACAACCAATGGTTGTTTAATGTCTGTTTAATTCTCTCGATTCTTGAATGAACCAATTCAAACCTCAAAGTTAAATATCAATCTCGGTTATAAATATGAGCCGTTCGATTTTTGTAAAAGTGGAAGAACTACTATACTTGTTCCAACTGTCATTTCTTGAACAATCTTGGCTCTTTTGACACACTCTTGATACATTCTTATTCAGATACATATCGAAAGTATAATTATAAGTCCGATCACGAGACTGGTAGAAGAAGAAGAAGACCCTTACTTACATAGTTATCCGTTGATAATAGCGATAGACAAAAAAATATTTATTTATTTAATATCTGAAACACATATCTATTCAAATTATCATGTCTTCATCCTCATACAAACAACAATCACAACCACAGGATGATGATGAATATCAGGATATAATGAGTCATATCAATTTTATGGCACCTTATTTAAATGTTAATGATACACAACAATTAAATCAACTCGATTTACAACAACAACCACAACAACAACAAATACCCCAGCTACAACTCGATATACAGCAAGTGACGCAGTTTGAAGAGAACTATAATAATGGTGATAATAATGTTTTCAATCAATATCATCAATTTTCCAATAATGATTTTTTATCTCCACTGACTACAAGTCAATTTCAAAATAATAATAATTTATACAGAACACCGTCTCATCAGTCAATCTATTCAGAAAATTCATTTACTTCACAACCAAACTCGCCTTATTTAGAAGCACCACAACAATTTTCATCTGCTTATTCTGATTTAGGTTCACAAAATAATTCCACCACAGATTTATATCAACACTTTGACTTACCAAATAATAATAATCAATTTCAATCACAATCTGGTTATTTAGATTCTTCAAATTCTAATAATCAATTCAATTTTTCAAATCCTCAAGTTAATTTTGAATTCGATATAACGGTTACACCACCTCCAAATGATGTTAAATCTCCTACAAATAATTTATTTGAACAAAATTCAAATAATAATATGCTTACGGAAAATAATTTGTCAAATTATAATAATCAACAGCGACATAGTATAGTTAAGGATGAATCGGGGATATTAATTTCAGTTCAACAAGCACCAGATTTAGTTGCTGCTAAAACTCCATCTTTATTCAGTAATTCATCAGCAAATTCATCAGTTAAAAACGAATTGAATACTAATTTATCACCAAATGATGATAATGATAGAGATTATTTATCTCCAGGAAAATCAAGGTCAAGGTCAAGAACAAATTCAATTTCAAAATCTCCAAGATCAAGATCAAGATCCAAATCCCGATCATCATCAACAGCAAGATCAATTTCAAATGAAGATTTACAACCATCTGATACATTAACAATCTCATCTAGGGAAAAAATGTTAGAATTAGCATCACCAAATCAATCTTCAAAAAGAACTCAAAAGCATCCAAGTGTTTATGCATGTCATTTATGTGATAAAAGATTTACTAGACCTTATAATTTGAAATCACATTTAAGAACCCACACTGATGAGCGACCATTTATTTGTCTGCAATGTGGTAAAGCATTTGCAAGGCAGCATGATAGGAAACGTCATGAGGATTTACATTCTGGGGAAAAGAAATTTCAGTGTAAGGGGTTCTTGAAAAATGGACAAGAATACGGTTGTGGAAGAAAGTTTGCTAGAGCTGATGCTTTAAGAAGGCATTTTCAAACAGATGCTGGTAAAGAATGTATCAGATCATTAATGGAAGAAGAAGAAGAAGAAAAGAGATTGCAAAATCCGGTTATTGCAATCTCACCAGCCGAATAAATCATATAGAAAGATCTATAAATAAAATTATATGCTCTACATTTCTGTTCTCGTTAATCAAAACCAAGGACCTCTCTTGTAAATTATAAAAAGGATTCCGCTTCAAATTTTAGTCCCTTTTGAAAAGAGCTAGCCAGTTAGTCGAAGAATCGTATCCTTCCTTCTTGGCCTAGGATTCGTTTTAGTTCATCAAATTGTAGCATATCAAACCAGCACCTTCATATCGAGATTCGTAAATTTGCGCTACCATCCATTTTTGCAATTATGATTGCTTTTTATATTCAATAGACTAACTTCTTCTTTAAATTACAAATTCATTAATTCAAAGTGAAGCTTTTTAATCTCTTATCAATCAATTGTCTCAAACAAAACAAACATCATATCAAATTTTTCTCCACTACAAATTTTCAATTCAATATGAGAAGTTTAAAAGAATTTAAAGTTGGCATGACAATTAAAGTCAATGATAGAATGCAAAAGGATTACTCATACAAACTAACTAAGGAAATGGGTTCAGAAGCTGATGATTTTGATGAAGATGATTTTAAACCACAATTAACACCTGAAGAAATGTTAAAAGAAGGTGTATTTGAAGGTAAATATTTAAATGATTGTGAAGATGAATTTCCAAAAGAATGGTTTGAAAATAGTAAAAAGAAAAGAGTTAAAGTTGGTGAAGATCCTGATATAAGTTTAAATAGATTTGAAATAAAATCTCGTCAAAGTTTAGTCATTTGGAATGAAAATGGTTGGACAATGGGTAATGATCCAAGAGGTTGGTTCCAATGGTACTGTAGATATTGGCTTGGTCGTAGATGTGATGATGATCATTTTCAAAAAAAGAGATGGAGAGCTTTTAAAAGACATTATGGTCAAGTTAAGAAAAATTGTAAGAAAGGTGATCTTAGTTGTAGACCGAAACAACGTCAAGCTCTATTACAATGGGCTTACGATCCATTTATATAAAATAGTTCAAATTGTGTTAACAATTAGGAAACAAATGTAATATTAGATAGATATGGATTAATGTATATCCGGTTCTCACTTTAAAACTGATTAGAACTTTAACACCTGATTATTAAAAATCAAATTACAATGAATCATGAAGAAAGTAGTAATCAATTCCTCTATTTACACAGATGAACCATTTAAGATACAGTTCTTAACCGATTTTCAAATCCCGATATTTCAATCCAATTACCAACTACTTTGTCCTAGTAACTAATGTTAGTGACGTTTCATTGGCACAGTTGAATTATTTGTTGATTAAACATACTATTAGAGTTGTTTTGTAAAAGTATAAAAAAATTTCGTATTTTAAAACCTCCCGTGTTTTTACTCATGCAAATCTTCTAATTCCACAAATCACCACTAGAATTCAAAATCAGACGTCAAATGCTTTCACAATCAATATTCATACCAGTCCATCCCCAAAATATAAACTCTCAGGGTCCATTTCTGTTTAAATCTGTCCACATTTTTACTGTTTTTGGATTGTTGCAAAATAAAATTAAATTGAAAAAAAAAATAAATAAAAAATTCGTTGAAAAAAAAAAAAAAATTGAATCAATTTTCGAGCACCACCAATTCAACAACCAATTTCAACAAGAATTGGATTGAAGACTTTGAACATCAGACTCACTACTGAACTTATTCTATTTATTCAATTGGCTGCAAACTTAATTCAATTATCATTCATTAAAGATATACATTCATGTCAGAAATAGATCAGTCAAAAGTGGTAGATCAACCTCCACAAGAACAATCAAATTCCGAGGACAATTTGAACAATTCAACCAAAGAACAACAAAACGAAGAAGAAACTATAATAGATAAACCTGAAGATAGTCCCACACCTTCTAATCCAGCATCTGCAACTGATGGTGGACGAGAAATTTCAAATAAAATATTATACGTTGGTAATATTTCAAAATCATCATCAGAAGAAATGTTAAAAGATTTATTTTCAATATCAAATCCGATAAAAGGTATAAAGATTTTAAATGATAAAAATAAATTAGGTTTTAATTATGCATTTATTGAATATGATTTACCAAAAGATGCCGAAATTGCATTTCAATCATTAAATGGGAAAGTAATAAATGAATCTGAAATCAGAATTAACTGGGCTTATCAATCTGCAACTATAACAACTAATAATTCAACTACTGAAGAACCAGTCTTCAATATATTTGTTGGAGATTTAAGTTCTGAAATTAATGATGAAGGATTAAAATTGGCATTTTCAAAATTTAAATCTTTTAAGCAAGCTCATGTAATGTGGGATATGCAAACTTCAAGATCAAGAGGTTATGGATTTGTTACTTTTGAAAATCAAAAAGATGCTGAATTAGCATTACAAACTATGAATGGTGAAATATTAGGTGGTAGAGCTATAAGATGTAATTGGGCTTCTCATAAACAATTTAATAATTCCAGAAATAATTATAATAATAATTTTCAAAATCGTCAACATCATAATAATTATAACCAACGTAGGTATCATAATTCAAATGTATATTCACCTACAAATCAATATCAACAATCACCACAACAACAGACAAATGGATTAACATCTTCACCACAAACAATAAATGGAAATATACAACAGACAAACACGAATAATAATCAAAATGGAAATAGTAATGGAAATAATAACAATAATAATAATAACCTACCAGTGATGTCTCCACAATCTTATGATATAGTATTGAGACAAACTCCGTCATGGCAAACAACAGTATATTTAGGTAACATTGCTCATTTTACTCAACAACAAGATTTATTACCTTTAGTACAAAACTTTGGTTATATAGTTGATTTTAAATTCCACCCAGAACGTGGATGTGCATTTGTAAAATATGATACTCATGAAAGAGCTGCATTGGCAATAATACAATTAGCTGGTTTTAATCTTAATGGTAGACCTTTAAAATGTGGTTGGGGTAAAGATAGACCACCACAATTTCAAAATTTTAGAAATATGGCCCCACCAATGTATGGACCAAGATAAACAGCAAATCTCAATTATTCTCATATATATAGAATTCAACAAAAGCATGTATAGCAAAAAATGTATAGTTATATATATACTTGATAGTAAAATTTATTGTTTATTAATAGAAGGATCTAATGAGTCAAGCCTTATTTGTCTTATTGTTTTCTTTGAATTAGAGCTAATTGAGCTTTCAAGGAAACACAAAACTAAGAATTTGTATGGTAGAAGTATACATCAATAATCTTAATTCGAATCATACAGTAGTTTAAATCCTTCAAAATGATTATCTCAGCAAAAGGAAGTCTAAACAAAACCAAAACTCTATTTATATCAAGCTATGATCTCGTCCTCTAGCAATGCCTTGTAAGCAATGTATAGCATCGTCACGTAACTTTTATAAGTTCGATACTTTTATGATGATTAAGAGATGCATAATTCAGCAAAGAAGAGGTGAGCCTACTAGAAGTCAAACAGTCCCAGCCTCTAATCCATTACTAGCACTGACATTGAATTCTCAATTGAATCTTAAAATTGCATTTTTTAATGATTGAAAATATCAAAATCAAATTATCAAAAAGCAAAAAAAAAATTTCAATTTCATTTCATATTGAATGAATTTAAGATTCTTTTCATTTTTAATAATTTTAATTATAATTATATCACAAATACAATTTTCAACATTGACTAAATCAATAATATCAACAGTTTCAACATCTGTAATTATATTCATTTCATTATTATACCTTTATAAAGAAAAATTAAATTCCAAAACTTCATCATTCAATCTACATCAAATATTCAATACAATTATGAATTCAACAAGGTTTAATCGAAATGGATTTAATTCTAGATTCAAAAAATCAAAAGAACAAAAATTTGCAATTTTAAATGGTGGTGAAATTGGTGGTATAAGTAACGATGGTAATACATGTTTTATGAATTCAGTTATACAATCATTAGCAAGTTCAAGAGAATTGTTAAAGTTTATAGACTCATATCTTGATGCAAATAATGAAGTAACAGCTAATTCAGATTTAATTTTTACAAATGCTTTAAAAAATTTGTTAGATTGTATAAATGGGAAATATGGAGTTAAAGGTAAAGAATTTAGTACAAGACCATTATTAAATAAAATGCCTAATGGACCAAAACAAAATTTTTTTAGCGGATATAATCAAGAAGATGCACAAGAATTCTATCAATTAATAATGGGATTACTAGAAAAAGAATACAAAAAATTGAATTCCAGTAGATTACCAACACCAGAACCAGAAGAAGAAAAACAAGAAAATTCAAAGTTTGTTGATATCAGAAATTTAAAAGAAGTTATTAGTGGTTGTAAACAATTGGGTAAATTAGGTACTGTTTATGTACCTGCAGCACAAGTTGATTCAAATTTGATAGATGCAAATAATAAAGTCATGCCACTTGAATTAATTACCCCAGTTGATGGTGTTTCAGCTGAAAGAATTGGTTGTTTAACTTGTGGTGAAGTTGGTGGAATTAGATATTCGGTAATATCAGGATTAAGTTTAAATTTACCACAAAATGATAATCTTCATCATTATTCAAGTTTTAATTTGAATCAATTATTAAATGAATGGATCAAAACTGAAATTATTGAAGATGTGAATTGTAATAGATGTGGTTTAATTCAAACTAAAAATTTCTTAAATGAAACTTTGATAGAATTGAAACAAAAATCTAATAATGAAAAACTTATCGAACAATTTGAAAATAGATTGAATTCAATTGATGAAGAATTGATAAAACCTCATATAAATGATGAAATTTTTGAAAAATTAACAATCAAAAAACAAATCAAAAAATCAACAAAATCAAAACAGATCTTTATGGATAGGCCTCCACCATTGTTATGTATTCATATAAATAGATCAGTATTTGATCCAAGAACTTATTCAATTGTGAAAAATCCAAGTAATGTTTCATTTGATTCAAAATTAGATTTATCACCATTTATAGTTGAACCAAATGATATAAATATGGATGCAAGAAAACCATTTAGAAAACAAGATGAAGAACCAAAAGAAGTGGATGAAAAAGATCAAATTCGAAATCCAAATTTATTATACAATTTAAAAGCTGTTATTTCACATTATGGTACTCATAATTATGGTCATTATATATGTTATAGAAAATTAAGAGGTACATGGTGGAGAATCAGTGATGAATCAGTATATGTTGTCCGAGAAGATGAAGTTTTAAATGGACAAGGAACATTTATGTTATTTTACGAATATGATGATGGATTTAAAGAAATGTTATTAGATGCAAGTGATGATGAAGAAGAAGAAGTCAAATCACAAGAAGTTGTAGAAACAACAAGAGAAATTAATCGAGCTGATTCTGAAGAAAGTGATTCTCAAGTAATAACAACCCATCAAGAAGACATATCAAAGCCGCAAAAAGTTAATAATGAAGAAGATGATTCCATATCAACAAACTCAATAGATTTTAATATAGCTGAAGCTCAGGTTCATTTATAAATATAGACATAAGTTTCATTAAATCTCTTTTTTCTGCGAAGATCATCGTAAATTTATTATGGGTCGTAAATTAAAAGGTAAAGTAAATCAAAAAGGTTTAAAAGGTTCACTACAACGTCATATACAGAAAGATGAATATAATAAACAATTATCCAAGAATAAAGAAATTGAATCACAATTCAAATCGAATAAATTGAAATCAATGAAAAATCAAAATAAGAAAAATAAACAACAACAACAACAACAACCAAAAGGTTTAATGCCATTTAAACTTGAAGATCATGTATTATTAATAGGAGAAGGTGATTTCTCATTTGCAAAATCATTGATATATCAAAACTTTCTCCTACCGAATAATCTAATTGCAACTTCATTTGATTCAAAAGATGAACTTACAAAATACCCTCAAGCATTGGAAAATATTCAAGAATTGGAAAAATTGGGTGTGAAGGTATTATTCAATGTTGATGCTACTGATTTGACTAATACCTTAAATCTAACTTTAAATTCAAAACAAAAGAAACAAGGTAAAACCATAAAATTATTTGAAGATAAAAGTAAACTTAACTATATAATGTTTAATTTCCCTCATTCAGGTAAAGGTATTAAAGATGTTGATAGAAATATTCAATTTCATCAAAAATTGATTCTCGGATTTATAAAAAATTGTAAGCAAGTATTTAATTTGGTTAATGATGATATAAGTAATGATTTCGGTGGATATAATAGTACAAATGGGAATGACAATGTTGGGAAAATCATCATAAGTTTATTTGAAGGTGAACCGTATAATTCGTGGGGTGTTAAAATGTTGAGTAAAAGTGAAGGATATAAAGTTGAAAAATCAGGTAAATTTGAATGGTCAATGTTTCCTGAATATCACCATAGAAGAACAAATAGTGTCAAAGATACAACAAAACCTGCAAATGAAAGAAATGCAAGAATGTACGTATTTGAAGAGTTTAAAAAAGAAGAAAAGAATGAAAAAAATGATCTATCAGACAGTGATTGATGAACAATTATTGAAATTAAAAATTATTATGGTGATAGCTTTCTTTTTCAAAGATCTTTTATGATTCAATGTTTATTATGCTGGAAATACACGTACACAACTGTCAATTAAGAAAATTTCTTTAGTTAATGGATCCATAATTTTACCCATTCTCATTAAAGAATTTTTCTCACTTTGATATTTTTCAGTTGGATTCAATAATTTGTCAAATGGATAAATATTCCCATTTGGTAATTTAAACGGATTATTAAAAATACTGGTAATCAATTGTGCATAAGGTAAATTTGAACTTAAATTAAATAATTCTGGTGAACAAACTGGACAATTGTTAATCTTATTTAATAATTTGTAATATTGATTTGGACCTCTATATTTTAAATCTGAATTTGAAATTGAATCAAGATTTTCATTATCATTTATAAGTTCTTCATCATTTATAAATATTGTATTTTCATCATTATGATAACAAGATTTTGTTTTTAAACTAGATAAACCAGCTGATAAATATATATAAATTGGATAATTTTTACTTATACCATATAATTTTGTAAAATTTTCATTAAATGATAAACTTAAACTTTCCCATCGTTCATTTGATAATAATTTTTGATATTCTTTGAATTGAGGTGAATTTATCATTATATCATTGGAAAAACTTTGTTGATTTAAACTTTCCATTGATCTAAATACTAATAGTCCACCTAAACTTTTTAATCTATCTAAATTAGATTGATGGTTAATTAAATCTGAATTTATATAATTTTCTTTATTTCCATAACTACTTAGATTATCTCTTGAGAATTTGATAGCTTCATTTATATCACCAGATTCAATTAATGTTAAGAACTTACAATAATTAATTTCAAATTCTAAATTTGAATTCAACTTTTTAAGTAAATTTTTGTTTTCATTAAACCAACTAATTATTAATGTTAAGTCATGATTTTTCATTATTGATAAAAACACTTTATTGAATTCTTCAAATAAATCATAATCAATTAATTTTTTAATATTTGGATTCGTTTGCGATAGATTATTGAGTAATTTTATACCTATATTTTCATCTTTTGTGTTTGATTTGATTAAATAATCAACTATAAGAAGATTGGTTTGATCTCGATACCAATTGATTAGATCTGGATTATGTAAATCTAAAACTTTATCAGTGTTACTATCATTTTCCTCTTCATTTTCTGATTTTATGGTATATTTCTCCAATTGTTGAAGATTCTCAACTCTTGCAATTAATCTTGATCGATATTCCTGATCTTTTTTGACTATAATTCGTAGTTTTTTTTGAAATGTTTCAAAATTTTTTATCAATTTTCTAATCATTTCTAATTTTATATTAGCTGGTATGGTTGGATTTTTATTAATTTTATTAATATCTTCACTAATCAGTTTTTTTTGTTTCTCAATTGATTTTTGAATATTCTTGAAATTTTTTTTGATTAGTTCAATGGGAACTTTAAATTGTGTATGATTGGATTGTATATTGAAATTAATAGTTGGTTCCGTCATTAAGGATAAAGTTGATCTTAGATAAAATGTCTCACAAAATTAAATTAGTAAATGTGGATAAAAAGCTACCATGTGAGATACAATTTTACAGTTTTACATATATTCACAGAACTACATATGGCAGGCACGAACTTTACTAACTATAGATTTGAACCAGTATCATAAAATAATCATGCTTGTACACAAGGTATTGAAGTATCTTCGATTGTTAATTTCTTATCCTTAATATCGTAAAATAATTTTTCTAAATGATCCACACCAATTTTAATTTCTTCTATATATTTACCATCTTTTTCCAATGGTTGATATCTATCTTTTGGAAAAAAAGGTTTCAATTGATCAATCCAATCTTGAGCATTATCAGGAGGAACAAAATGAAATAAAATTGATTCACCACTCAGTTTAACTTTCTCCAATTCCCAAAGTTGTTGTTCATCTTTTGAAGGTAATTCTTTCAGGTTTCCACCTGACCAAACACCAGCTAATGCAGCAGCAGAAGTTTCAATAGTATGAAAATTCAAGTGTGAAACTGCAACACCAACAACTCCCAAAGTTGGATCATTTTGAGTAAATGTATCTAAATATAATCCCTTGACTCTTGAATTATTACTTGGATCAATAATTGATAAATCATTTTGTAAAAATGGGAAATGATAATGATACCCAGTTGAAAAAATTATTTTATCATATTTACCCTTTGTACCATTTGAAAAATGAACCCAACCATCAATAGGATCAAATTTTTCAATTGAAGGTTTTGATTCAATACCCTTTGAAACCAATGCATCATTTATAAATTCAAATACTAAATGTTTACCACGTTTTGAATTCGTTACTGATTTTGCCGTTGGTACAAGGTATTGCAAAATATTTGCAGTTGAGATTGAACCTCCAATGATTAAAACATCTTTATTTTCAAATTCTTCAATTGATCTGAATGATTTGACATGGATGAATTGATTTGGAAATCTTTGATTATATTCTGCTAATCCTGGGATTTTAGGAATGTAAGGAACGGTATAATGACCATTTGCAATCACAACAGCATCGAATCTTTCCTGATACCATGAAACTTTTCCATTAGTGGTTGATCTAATTGAAAGTACCCATTGATTGGTAGTTTCATCTTTATATACATCTTCAACACTAGAATCAAATCTGATATATTTTTCCAATTGTTCATTTTCAATAAACTTTGTAAATCGTTGTGTCAATTCTTGATGGTATAAAAATGGATAGATTGTTCTTGATTTATCATGATATTCTGGTTCATCAGGGAAGTAACTAAATCTTGTAAACCTTTGAGGAATATTCGTGAATAAAAAAGGATAAATACCAGATCGTTTCCATTGTAGTTCATTGGTCAATTCTTGTTTCTTAATATCATTTTCTTCAACAATTGGATTCTTAAAAGTACCTGAATTAATATCCTTTGGTGGTGTAATTTTTGGTCTAATCACTGATGGATCATTATAGTTGATATTCAATAAATCTTGTGGTGGAATTGATAAATCTGCGTCTTTAGTAGCTGGTGACCAGATTCCACCAGCTTTATCCTTTTGTTCAAATACAACTATTTTTGAAAATGCTGGATCTTTTGAAATTGATGAACCAATAGTTGATGAACCATCTTTATTTGTATGCAAAAATTCATATAATGAAGCAAGTCCACCTGGACCTCCACCAATAATACCAATTGATTGGACTTTAACCATAACTTATCAACTCAAGTTTGAATATTTCTTGAAGTTTAAATAGAATCATCATTTTGTGGATCAATTGTTTGTCGACTGTGGCATTGGAAATCGTACCAAATAAAAGTTTAAAATTAGCCGAATTGTGGCACCAAATTGAAAATATTAAAATCAGACAATATCATGTCATTTCATAAAATGAATTAATCAGGTTACACACCTATCGATTTAATTCTACAATAAGAAGTTAATTTTGTTACACCCAATATTGTTTCTATAATGTACAAAAATCTATAAATAATTAAATAATAACCTCTGTAAAGCCAAAAAAAAAAAAATGCAAAAAACAATCAGTATTTATACAATTGAACTGGATTTAACAGCCATGAACTAAGGAATTCTTTGGGAATGTGTAGCCACCATCTTCAAAAGAAGTAATATTAGGATTCTCATAAATATTCAAATGTTGTTGAATATAATCATAAGTTGGATAATCATCCGGATCACACCCAACATTGATTTGATCTGATGGTTGGTAAATTCTAACATAATCAACTCTCATTTCAACTGGAAAAAACAATGAGTTCCAATCTATATAGGCCCAACTATTTGAAATACCAAGATTTAAAATCATTGACATTGGTTCTTTTGATAAAACTCTTTGACCAATATTACCATCTGGATGTAAAGCTTTTGAATGTACGGTCAAAGTAGGGTCTTGACCAACAAACCACCTGAGATAACCTGATTCTATATCATTCAAATATTCAAATCCATAAGTTTGATAGTTATGATCTGTATCACCAAATTCATACCATGAATGATTCAATGTAGTTGTTGCCGATAACGCTTGTTGAATCGGACCACCAGTATAGGTATTCATTGTTGTTACTGATTTATTATAAATTTCAACAAAATCGTAATCCGGTATATACCAAATGTCCATTGGAGCTAGTTGTAAAGATTGTGATGCAACACCAATATTACCATTTGCACCACCAGTTGAAACTTCACCTTCAATAACATCAATTTCTGGTGCACCTCTACCAACACCACGATTTGGATGTGATTCTCCCGGACATGTACATTTATTTAATCTTTGACCAGGTAAATAAGATATACCATCAGGTGAACTTTGATTTGGTGTTATACCTGCATCACAAGAATCATAAGAATATGGCCAAACACCTTCACTTGTAGCTAAGTAACCAGGTCTACCTAAATTACCCATTGTCCATAAACCAGGCCATAAACCAGTAACATTACCATAATTTGGTAATCTGGCAGAAATTTCTAAATGACCTTGAGTAAAACACATTTTGTTCCAACTTTGTAACATACCACTTCTATAAAATAAATTATGATTTTTATAAGCATCCATTCTTAAAACTAATGTACCATTTGCAGTTGTTGAAGCATCTGGATCATACCATTCAAGATCTTTAGTTGCATCATAATGGATATCAGGTGCGGTCCAAAATTGATCATCACCATCATAAAACGTTCTACCTTGAGCATTAAATTCATCACTAAAAACTAATTGCCAATCATCACCATTTCTTGATTTCTTAGTTAATGCATCTTCTGGTGTATCAGGATCAACTAATGTTGTACGTATACCACTAATCAATGGGTATGAATATTGAGTTAAAATTTCATAACTTTGTGGATGATATGGATTTGTTGCACCAGAATATGTTAATGCAGGTAATATTATAAATACCGCTAATGCACCAAGCAATAAACCAATAAATCCAACTAGACCACCTAATGAACGTTTATCAATATTTTTCATATCATAAAGAAATCTATTTTTATCATATTCAGAATCTAAAACTGGATCTGGATTATGAATATAATCATCTGGTTCTTTTTCATCTATACTAAGTGGGAAACTTGAAGCTGGATATCCACCAAATGGTGAAAAATCATTTGAAAATAAACTTGGTGATTTATTTGAATAAGTTTCTTCATTTAAACTACTTGATGTACTTGATTGATTATTTTTGTTTGTTGAATTCATTTTTGAATTGAATATTTGTGATGCTAATGAAGTTGATGAAACTACTCTTGAACCAGCCATTGATGGATATCTATCGAATTTCGCTGGTGATGATGGATTTAATCTATTATCGCCATCTCTATTAATATTTCTACTATTATTATTTAATAATCTTGTTTCATCAGAACTTGAATTTTCATGAACTAAAAGATTTGAACTACCTCCATTTGAATAATATCCACTATACGCTTGAAAAGGTTTACCATATTCATGATCGTTATTTATATTTATATGTTGAGTACTATTTGGATTTGGTGTTTGTAAATGTGGATGATTTTGATTATGAGTAGACGATGAAAATGATGAAATATCACCTTCGTCATCGGCAAATGGATTTCGTGGAGTATATTCGGATGAAACATCTTCATTATTGTGATTATTGGTTTCGTCATATGTGAAAGTAGGAGTATTTGACGTCAAATCTCTCTGTGATGCCATATTGAAATATTAAATATGAATAAATGATATTGGAGTTTATTAACCTGATTATAATTTTTGCAACAATTGTTGTTCCTGAATTTTGATTTTTCTTAGATAAGTATAATTTAATTACCAAGAAATGACAGTATAATCAAAGTTCGTATAATTATAATAGAAAGATCTTTGATAGTAAATGAAAAAAAATATGTTAAAAAGTCTTCGATTTCAATATATTATAATGAAAAGTTAAAAAATTTTCTTGTATGAAAGAACTTGGCAGACACTGAAACCTCAAATGATGAATTAATAATGGATAAACGAATGTATAGGTTGTTGATAAATCACTGTTGTTGTAGTCGTTGACAAATGGTAGGGAACAACAGTGTATGAAAGAATGAATGGAATAAAGATGGAGGATATATTTAGTTGATAGAATGAAATTCAATACGAAAAAAAAAAGATCGCCTAAAAAATCTCAAATCAGAAAAAAAAAAAAATAAAAGTAAAAATAAAAAATATAAAATATAAAAATAGAAAAATAAACAAAAGCACAAAATGGAAAAATAAACTAAGTCTATTACTCCGTTTGAGCTTCAGCATTCATAGAGCTCGAGTGTCAAAGCCATCGAATGTTATGTATAGATCCTATTTACTTTTTAATGGTTAAAATAGTAAAAAAAATTTCAAAAGCCATTAAAATCCTGTATATAATGTCTGATGTTTTATGCAACAGATTTCCCATTACATAATTATTTGAATTGCTTTTTTATTTCCATTTTGTTAAACAAATGAAAGCCTATTCTTTGACATTAACTTAGTATTATGACATTCAAGCTTCTATGATATTTTTTTAGCGAATTACGTGTCTTGTATTAAAATCATCATTTTTTGATTTTGTTACGATGTACTTTTCAACTGAAATAATGCTGCTGATCGATCTGATATATGCTCCCCACGTACAAGGAAAACTACTATTGAAATTGTAGAGATCTCAACAACTTAACGGATAGTCAATACTTCTGAGCTTACAGTTTAGTTTCTTTGCTCAACGTAAGAAGGTATATTACATCTGGAACTTTAGTGTTCTCCAATTAGTATAGCTTGTACCTCAAGAATTTCAGAATGTAACATGGTAGCACTGATCTTTGTACATAACAAAAACAAATTTTGCATTCAATACTTTTTGTACACAAAACACGCTTTAATTTCTTTGTCTGTTATAAACACAATGCAAACAATAAACCTGTTCAGAAATTATCTTTCAAAGGGGCTGTTACTCTTTTCTATTGCTACCTCTATTTTGTCGATGTCAAGATTCCTAATCTCACAAAATCAAATTCCTACATTTAGAATTTTTTTACTCACGTGTTATCGTGTTCCCCTTATTTTTAGAATAATCAAAAATTTAAAAACGCGTTAACAATATTTTATTTATAAATCATTTAATAATAATTTACCGGAAACCCTTTGTTCAAACAACTCATTCCACAATATCCAAAATTTACATAAAATTTAGATTATTTCAAAATCAAAGATGATTTAGAATCTTTTAGTCTGATTTAGTTTAGATCGAAATTTTTTGTTTACAAGATAATACTAATGATTAGGAATTTGAAATCACAGCCATCATATTGTTTATTTTGTTTCGGAATATTCTAAAATTTTAACTTTAAAAAATTGCAAGTGGCAGTGTTATATTGTATTTTAACTGAATTAGTTAGGTTTATTTCCTTATTTGGATTATCACCGAGGTTATGTAACCGATTATGTAATTTCTTTTGTTCTAAGAAATGGAAGTATTTCGACAAATCTAGTAAGCTAACCACATTGTAATTTGAATGTTAATGTATAGGATCGTTTGCTTACGGGTCTACTTAAATTTCTTTCTAAATTCGGTTCCATTTTGTGAGTTTTTGTATAAGTAGTGTGAGAATGATTTCGTAACCTTTTTTTTTTCTTTTTGTAGTAAAAATATTTAGTTGCAACACTTTGCTACCAAATCGACTATTTAATTTAATTTGCAATCATTTGAGACCTCACTATGATTAAATTACACTTCCATTCACAAGTCTATTTATAATAGTGCTCAGATAATATTAACAACTCAGATATTTGAAATAAGGTCAAATGATTCTAAATTTAACTTTCCTTCATCATTATTACCAAGAAATTAACTTTTATTTTTCTTGATTTTACAAAATACAACGAAGAAAAAAATAGTAATATTTCTTGTTGTACTGAAAATCAATTAACTTTAATATCATGATGTTGATTATATTGTTTCATACTATAATTTAATCTCTTCTTCATTGCTTGCAATATTCAAAAATATACCAGATCTCATATATTCAATAATTTACTTTTTATCTTACATTCGTTATACTTTCCTAAAATCAACCAAGTAAGATTACAAAAAACTTAAATCAAATTAAAATATAATAGGTTATTATGTCACGAGATTTAACATTTAATAAACCAAAATTTAATATCATTAGTCCAAATCAGGATGAAAATACAAATGAAGATGAATTTGAATTTGACGAAAGAGGTACTAATAGACAACAATCTTATTCACAAGAATACAACCCTCAACTGCACTCAAATAATCCATTTGAAGAGCAATCGTCATCATATGAAGATTATTTGAATCAACCAGTCAATAATGATTCAACGAGTCAAAATGATTCAATATATTTTAATCGATCACCAACTGGATCATCATCTTATAACAATGTTCAACCAACTTCGCCAAATAGATTTAATAATTCACCATTTTTAACTCATTCATCACAATTTCAAAATATTAATAATAGTCCAACTTTTACACCTTCTTATGATCGATATCCTAAAAATGTATTTATAAATTCTTCAGAACAACATTCAAAAATTTCATTAATTGATAATCATTCAGTACCAAATTCAAGTTCAAATTCAAATTCATCAGAATTCAATCAAAACTCAAAATTTACAAGTTGGATCAATGAAGATTTTTCTCCTTTTGGAGGGTATCCAACATCAAGTTTCCCACTTAGTATAGATGAAAAAGAAGCTGATGATTATTTACATAATCCTGATCCAATATTAGATGCTCAATATGAAAAGAATAGATTTTGGAATGATTTAAAGAATTCAAATAAAAAATCAATTGGTGGATTAATTGGTTTTTTGATTTTATTATTTGGTGCATTATTAGTATTTGTTTTATATCCAGTATTAACATTTACATCAACAACACCTTTCAAACCACAAGTATATGAGATTTTAACTCATTATCAGTATCCAATTTTATCTGCTATAAGACAAGATTTAGTTGATCCAGATACACCAGAACTGGCACTTTATAAAACAGTTAGAAATGGTGAAAGATGGAAACTTGTATTTAGTGATGAATTTAATGTTGAAGGTCGTACATTTTATGATGGCGATGATCAATTTTTCACAGCTCCTGATATCCATTATGCAGCTACAAATGATTTAGAATGGTATAATCCAGATGCAGTTACAACTTCAAATGGAACCTTAACTTTAACTCTTGATGCTTTTAAAAATCATGATTTATTTTATAGAAGTGGGATGGTTCAAAGTTGGAATAAAATGTGTTTTACTCAAGGTAAATTGGAATTTTCTGCAAGATTACCAGGTTATGGTTCAATAAGTGGTTTATGGCCTGGTTTATGGTCAATGGGGAATCTTGCAAGACCTGGTTATTTAGGTTCAACTGAAGGATTATGGCCATATTCATATAATTCTTGTGATGCAGGTATAACACCAAATCAAAGTTCACCAGATGGAATTTCATATTTACCTGGTCAAAGATTAAATAAATGTACATGTCCTGGAGAATCACATCCAAATCGTGGTGTAGGTAGAGGAGCTGTTGAAATTGATGCATTGGAAGGTGAAATCATGACTGATCCTTTGGGTGTTAGATCAAATGGTGTTGCATCCCAATCTTTACAAGTTGCACCTTATGATATTTGGTATATGCCAGATTATCAATTTATTGAAATTTATAATAAATCAGTTACAACAATGAATACATATACTGGTGGTCCTTTTCAACAAGCAATATCAGGTATAACTACATTAAATCGTACTTGGTATGAAATTGGTGAATCTACGGCAAATTTTCAAACTTATGGTTATGAATATCTAAATAATGATGAAACTGGTTATATAACTTGGTATGTTGGTGATTCTCCAACTTATACAATGTATGCAGATGCTTTACATCCAAATGGAAATATTGGTTGGAGACAATTACCCAAAGAACCAATACTGATTATAATGAATTTAGGTATTTCAAATAATTGGGCTTATATAAATTGGCCAGCATTAATGTTTCCTTCACAAATGAGAGTTGATTATGTTAGAATATATCAACCTGAAGATCAAATTAATATGGGTTGTGATCCTGATGATTATCCAACTTATGATTATATTCAAGAACATTTGAATTTGTATCATAATCCAAATTTGACAACTTTTGAAGATGGTGGATATACATTTCCAAAACATGAATTAAATGGTTGTTAAATGAAGTAAAGAAGAAAGTAAAAGTATTTCAGTTGTTTTTTACCATTAGTTGAACTGTTGTTAACATCAAATATATTACAACATTGTATTTATTTATTATTAGGACACTCATTTGTATTATTATATAGTATAAGTATTATATCAATACAATATTAGGTTATTTATAGATTGGATCATAAAATCATTTGTAATTTAAAAAGTTTATTCTATTTGGTTTCATTGATATATTTAGATATATTGCATCAGATATCATATGTTTTTAAATCACTTTGAGACAAATGATTTAGACATATGAACATGCCATAGGTGTATCATAACTTTAAAGTTATTTGTGAGATTGAGATTTGTAGTTGGAGTCATATTCTAATCTTTGAAACCTCGAATATATTTCATCTTGGCTAATTGACACCTGACATCATGAATAATGAAAAAAATTGATTGAGATAAAATTCTTCTGAATGAGGTATAGTCTAAGAGTTTCCTTTAGTATGTAGATTGATATTTCAATAGATTGGGTCATTATAAATTATTGAATGATCTCTATTAGGATAAATCTCATCTAATCTTTGAATCTTCTCTGTTTTTTCTTTACAATTGAAATTTCCATTTGATAATTGAATAAAATTTATTATACCGTTATTTATCAATGAAATTAATATTTCTCCATAACCATTCTTGAAATTTTCATCTCGAGTTCTTAAATATTCATTTCTTAATTGAATAGATTTATCTAATTTCAATTGACGTTCTGCATTTTTTTTAGCTCTAATTTCCCTTTTAGATTCTTTTTTCGGTTTGCTTCGTATTTGAACTTTCTTTGATGGGATATATTCTCTTGTTTTTTCACTCAATAGTTGTTGAATTTGTGAATATTTTAGAAAATCAGTTTGTTTTGAGCAATCTATAACGCATACTTGGAAATCAGGACTTGGAGGATTTTTCTTTGAAAAACTTGGTGTTGGTTTCCAAACACTAAAAGTCAAATGATAAGGATTATCATCAGATCCATCTATGGGGATAGGCTTTATATTCATTTTAATCGATTTATATACATCAGTATATTTAAAATAATGCTTTGATTTGAAATGAAGCGTATGAAAAATCGGATATGAGATTAATCCCCATTGACGTGGTAATAACCAAAAAGAATCGTTGCGTTCTGTATCGTTTTCTAAATGTTTAACTTTTGGCTTTTCTTGTATTTGAAATTCTTGTATCACATATCCTAATCTTTTTAAATATGCATATGTTTGATACTTTGCCAAACAAATCCCACTCAAACTATATAAAAACTCTAAATCCAATGCTAATAAATTTGAGTCATAATCAAATTCAGAATCTTCATTACTCCTTATCCAATCCTCAAATGATTCATTTGATAAATAAACAATCATTGAGCCACGTTCGGTTAAATAAATTGTTTCAATCGGATTTAATTCACAACTATTTTTAAATTTCCCTCTTTGAATTGGTTTACCCATATCTTTAAAATAATTACCTTTGATTTGTGGTACAAAACATGTCTGAGTTGATTCTGACCATATTCCAATAACTGTATTTTTTATATGAAAGTGTCTATTATGATTCAAGGCTGTAAACATCGCATTTCTTGACTCATTTAATGAATCAATTTGATAATTTGTTCCATCAGGTTCAAATTCTTTTTCACCTCTTTTTGGAATACCATTTGTTGATTTGTTTAATAATTTCCAATCAGGTATTTCATCCTCTAGATCTTCAATAGTTTGCGATGGGAATGTGATTTCATCATCGGACATAATTGATTTATATTTTTTTTTTATTTTTCGCTTTAATCAAAGTTGATCTATGATGACAGAGGGACAAATCACTTATGAATCTCTAGTAAGTTGGAATTAAATTATATTGTCCATTACTGACTTTTAAAGGCGAGTTCATTATTATCAGATATGATTTCAAATATAATACGTAATGAAGCTTTAATTAAACTATCTAATCATTTGCTGATAGAAAAACAAACTTTAAATAATAGAGACTCAAATAATCAAATAACTATAAATCAATTTCAATCAAAAGATAGTTCAAAGGACATATTTGGACAAGATAAGTTGAAATTGAAAACTGCTGAAAATTCAAAATATTTTAGTTGTGAAAATTGTGGTAGAAAAATTGCTGGTGGTAGATTTGCTCAACATATAAATAAATGTCTAGAACGGAAACGAAAATGAAAATAGAAATTATAGCTAGAGTATGAACAATAAATATTCGTATTAAGATAAAAGTAAACTCTGCGAATCTTAGGAGTAAACATTTCCATTTGGACTCTATATTTTTTAAGATTTCGTATTTACTTGAAAAGTAGTACCTAGATTTTATTTTGTTATGCAGTTTTGAAGGACCAACCGAGATTCTAATTGTAGTGAAACATTTCGGACTTATATATATGCACGGGTATATATGCACGGGTATAGAAGGCGTAATTGACATTAATTTATGATGTAAGCTAGAAGCTGTGGGGGGATCAATTTATGAATTGAAGAATTCGTTATTAGCTTTTCATAATGTCAACTTTGTTAGATATTGACAATCTATGAGATGATAGTAAAATTAAGCTTTAAGAACAAGACCAATTGATAAGTTTGTATATTTTACAATATGCCTAGAATATATGGGATCTAGACTCGACTTTTGATTCTGCAGCTAATAATTATCATTGGTATCTAGAGTATATAGCAAATTACAGATATATGTTAAGCTTCGAATATTTAATTACAGTGAAAGCTATCTAACGGATCTATCTACTGGAGTTGTATTTCTCAAACAATATCCGGCCTCAACCCCACAATTCAATGTTGATAATAATATTTATTTGACTGATTTATGCGCATCACTTTTATAGCGAAAAAAGAACTCATATTGATATGATTGATAACAAAAAAGCACAAATCAAAGATGATTGATGATTGTTATTTAGGATCGTATAGCTGCATCCTTCTCTACCTAAGTGATTGCTGATACTGTCTCACTAATAAATTGCACTGCTCAAGAAATTGATGATAACGAAATTCAAATATATTATTATAATTCCCCACCATTGTAGTATTTCTTATATGTGGAGTAGATTATTCTTATACTTACCTTTGTATATATATTGAATCAAATCTCATATCCAACTCTTATCAATCATGTCAAATAATAATCATAGTTTATTCTCGAATGATATTTCAATTACAACTGCTTTATCTAAATTACCTTTAAATCAAGATGTAACAAATTGTATACCATTACCAAATACTCAAACATCTGAATTTTCACCAATATATAGAAATAAAGCTACTTCAAATCAATTAATTCAAAATATTCATCCTGATTTAAATACTCATCAAAAATTATTCAATTATGCTGCAAAACAATATAATTCAAGACCGTGTTTAGGTTATAGACCATATAATTATACTACATTGAAACTGGCTAATACTTATCAATCATATACATATCAAGAAGTTTATGAGAAAAAGAATCATATTGGAGCTGGTATAATTCAAAGTTTATTAAAGAATCCATTCTTGGATACCACTTTAGAATCACATTTGAAAATCAAAAATCATTTAAAAAAATGGCAAACTTATGGAATTCCAAAATCATGTAGAACAAATGAAAATTATGAAGTTGAAAAAAATTGTTCATTTATTTTATCGATTTTCGCTACAAATAGATTGGAATGGTTATTGGTAGATTTGGCATGTTCCTCGTATTCAATCACAAATACTGCTTTATATGATACTTTAGGACCTGATGCTTCACAATATATTCTTGGTTTAACTGAATCACCAATCATTGTTACTACAAAGGATAAAATCAAACAATTGATTGAATTGAAAAAAACATATCCAAAAGAATTAAACAATTTGATTTCTATAATCTCAATGGATCCAATTGAAACTATATCTAAAGAATTGATTTCCTATGCTAAAGATTTAAGAATTATCATTCATGATCTAAATCAAATTGAAAGAATTGGTTATGAAAATTATATTGATCAATTACCACCAAATGAAGAAGCTATATTTACAATTTCATTCACATCAGGAACAACTGGATCAAGACCAAAAGGTGTTATGATTTCTCAAGGTGCTGCTTGTGGTTATGTAACATTTTTATTATGTTATGAACCAGCTGCAAAATTAGGTGATACTGCTTATATTTTCTTACCATTAACTCATTTATATGAACGTCAAACTTGTGCATTTGCATTTACAACTGGTTATTTCTTGGGTTTTCCACAAACTACAGTTGATCAAATTGAATTAAACACTTTTGAAAATATGATTGATGATTTAAAAATTTTGAAACCAACTTATATGTCAATTGTACCTAGATTATTAACAAAATTGGAAGCATTGATTAAAACCAAGATTGAAGAATTGTCAAAAAGTGAACAAACAAAAGTTGATGAAATTATTCAATATAAAATGACACAACATTCAAAATATGATGGTTCAAATGGGTTTAATAAACTCATGGATGATTATAAACCATATAAAATGTTGAAAAAATCAATTGGTTTTGATAAAATGAAATGGGTTCAGTCAGCCTCTGCTCCATTATCACCATCTACAATTGTATATTTAAAAGCAAGTTTAAATATGAGTATACGTCAATTATATGGTATGACAGAAACTGGAGCTGCTATAACCACTTCAAATGATTATGATGCAAAACCTGGTACAAATGGTTCCTTCTCACCAACTGGTGAATATAAATTACGTAGTGTTCCTGAAATGGGTTATGATTATAGTAAATTTCAAGGTGAAATTATGATGAGAGGGACTCAATGTTTTAAAGGTTATTATTATAATCAAGAAGAAACTTTAAAATGTGTTTCCAAAGATGGCTGGATTCATTCATGTGATATTGCAACTATTGATTCAAAAACTGGAAGAATATCAATTATAGATCGTGTTAAAAATTTCTTTAAATTATCTCAAGGTGAATATGTTAGTCCAGAAAAAATTGAAAATAGATATTTATCTTCAAATCCTCAAATTTCACAATTATTTGTTTATGGAAATTCATTAAAATCTTATTTAATTGGTATTGTTGGTATTGAGTTTGAAAAAGGGTTAAAATTTTTAAATGATGAAATTGGTATAAATAAATTAGATATGTCCGAACAAGAATTGTTGACATATATGAATGAAAAAGAAATCAAATTGAAATTTTTAAAAATTATTAATTCAAATGTTAAAGATAAATTGAATGGATTTGAAATGTTACATAATATTCATATTGAAATTAATCCATTAACAGTTGAAAGAGAAGTTGTAACTCCAACATTCAAATTAAGAAGACCAATTGCAAGTAAATTCTTTGCAAATATTTTAGATCGATTATATGAATTTGAACAATCATTGATATTAGAAACAAAATTAATAGCTGCTAAATTATAAGAAACCAATTAGTTAAACGGCTGCAAAAAGAGAAGAAAAAAATTATAGTGACTCATAACACAAAATCTTAAAATGCCTTAGATAAGTACAATATATACAAGTAAATTGACTCGTTATTGGTTCAAATTTTCAACTTTATTTGATCATTATAACTGTCTTAAACTCTTACGACTCACTACTTCTTTTGAATACTACATTTTTTCATTTTTGATAAAGTTCATCCTGCATATAATTTCGTCTTTTCCATCACTTTGAAATTCTATGGAGAAAATTTAAAGCAACAACTATTTATAGAGTTTTTCAAATCTTGTATATATTGATATTTTCAAATGACACCACCACCTCCGTTAGTGATAGATGCACAAGCTATTAGTGGGATTACCGGATCCATATCTATAGCTTGTTGGATTATAGTTTTTGCACCACAAATTTATGAAAATTTTAGAAGGAAAAGTAGTGAAGGTTTAAGTTTATCATTTATAATATTATGGTTAGCTGGTGATGTATTCAATGTGTTAGGAGCCGTCCTACAAGGATTATTACCAACAATGATTATACTAGCAATTTATTATACTTTAGCTGATATTGTGTTATTATGGCAATGTTTAACTTATAAAAATGGTGACGAATCAAAACATGAAAAACCAGGTTTAGAACATTTATCACCAGCAAATCCTTTAAATGAAGATGTGTTGGAAACTGTCTTAAGTGAAGAAGCACCAATTAATAATTCATCCGATTTAGAAAATAATCAAATCTCAAAACAAACTTATTTACAAAATATTTTAATAAATTGTTTAATGGTTTTCTTAGTTATAATCTCAGGTATAATAGGTTGGTATATAACATATCTTAAAAATTCATCATCACATAAAAAACATAAACATAATCATGATTCATTAGTATTTGATCCATTAGCCCAATTTTTTGGTTGGTTATGTGCAATTTTATATCTTGGATCAAGAATTCCTCAAATTATATTAAATTTTAAAAGAAAATCTTGTGAAGGTATTTCATTTATGTTTTTCTTATTTGCATGTTTAGGTAATTTAACTTATGTCATATCAATTTTATCTATTGATATGAGTAAAAATTACTTATGGGTCAATAGTTCATGGTTAGCTGGAAGTTTAGGTACTTTAGGTCTTGACTTTACAATTTTTATTCAATTTTTCTTATATAATAAAGAAGAAATTTATTGTGATTCAGAATGTGAAAGTGGAAGTGAAATAACAACTGAATCAAATTTATTATTGAATGATAATGATAGAAATTACGGTACTAATTAGAAAAGTTTATAAGTCATATACATTATTTATTTTCATTTATTAATTGTTGAAATATTTCTATTAAATTTTCTATACCTTGTATTATATTTTCATCATAACCTTGATTTGGTGTATATTTAGCATGAGCAAAATCAATCAATTGTAATGAGCTCAAAGGTGTGATCACATCATCATCTTCATCTTCACTTTCTGATCCTGGTAATGGTTCATTTACTAGTGGATCCAAATAATCATAATTTTCATCATTTACATTTTCCCACCTCGATAAATCACTTTCATATATGAATAATAAAGAACTTGAAAACATTCTTATCTCATAATCCAATAAACAATTATATAACAATTGTAACCTTTTTAAAAATTGATTTAATAATTTTTGAATTATATTTTTACCTAAATGACTTTCATTGAAAAATAAATATAATCCATGTTTAATATTATCTTTATCTAAACTTCTACCATATATCTTATTAAATTCAAGATAATAATGATTTGAATCTTCATGTATAATTGAAACTGAACTATTGTTCATATTTTGATAAAATTCTTTATGTGGTTTATTTGAATTATTTCCATTATATACCTTCATACCACAAATTCTAAAATTCAACAGTCCAGAAGTTGTGGATTCACTGACTTTTGCCAATCTTTCGATTTTTTCCTTTGGGGTTATAGAATCATCAGTTAATTTTGATCCTAGTTTTATATCTAATATACTTGGATGATTGAATCGATGATATGAGTTGGAAAGTACTATATAATCTTTATCGGATTCATTCACATTATTGTCATTTTTTATATCACCTCGAGTTAAAGTTCCCATAAATGTTGGCATCCAATGAGATAATAAACAACCAAGTTCAACATCAATTTGATTTATTTCTTTCAATTGAGTGGTTGTATAAAAATCAATTTCTTGCTTGGTTGTAAGCTTTATGAATAATGATTCCAGGGTTAAACATCCATCGTGTCCTGCAGCTTGATGTTTTGAAGGTTTGAAATCTGATGAAATTGAAGTTGATGTTGATTTCATATCATTTGAAAAATAGCGCGAGCTTTACGACTTTAAAACAAAACTTGGCCAAGTTGTAATTTTTTGAATTATTATTCAGAAGCCTCTAAATTAAAATTTTGAGAAATTTCCAAAATACCAATTATTCAAGAATGTTGATACATTGAACTTACATATATTTTGATTATCTACGTACTAACATCTTTTTTCATGCGTACAATTTATTAAAGAATTGTTAATGTTCTCGTTCAATTTTCTAAATTAAAGCAGCTAAACAAGCTATGATACTACCCATAGCAATTGCTGGAACATTAGCACCATTGAATAAAGTAATAGCAGAAGACAATGATTCAATCGATGATGATTCAACTGTAGCAATAGGTTTAACAGCAGACGTTCCAGCTGGAGTATATGTCGAAGCAATGAAAACTCCAACAGTTTGCTGAGCGATTGTTTGCTCAACAGTACTCTCAAAATCAGAATTATTAGCACTTACAGCAAATGATTTTTGAGCAATTGAAGTGCTTGAAGTGACCGCTTCACTAAGCTCAGCTGAGACAGATGGTAATTCTGATTTACTATTAACAGAAAATGATGAAGATTCAACAGATGATAATTCAATTGATGATAATTCAACTATAGCTGATGATTTGACGGTTATTTGATTAGCAGTACTTTTAAGAGCTGAAATGTTAGTACCTGCAGCAATTGATTTTTGAGTAGTTGAAATAATTGAAGTAACAGTTTCACTTGACTTATTTAAAGCTGATGATGATTCTAATTTACCATTAACAGCAAATGATGTTTCAACAGATGATAATTCAACAACATCAAATGATTTAACAGCTGTTTGCTCAGCAGATGACTCAGTACTAGTAGTTCCACCAGCGGCTGTTTGTTTAGCAGCAGAACTTGAAGCAATAGATTCTTCAAAGGTTTGATCAGCAGTAGTTTTAGAAACTGAAGTATTAGCAGCTATAATAGCTACAGAAGATGACTCTTGAGCAGTTGTAGTGATTGAAGTAGCAGCTTCACTTATGTCATCCGAAACTGACGATGATTCAGGATCACTTTTAGCAGCAAATGATGAGGATTCAACAGATGATAATTTAGTCGATGGTAACTCGGTAACAGCAGCAGTACTTTTGGTTACTGATGATTCATTTGTGGTTTGTTTAGCAACAGATTTTTTAACTGGAGCAGAAGTTGAAGCAACTGATTGTTCAGTGATTTGTTTGGCGGTTGTTTGTTCCGCAGTAGTTTCAGGAGCTAAAGTATTGATAGCTGCAACAGATGATTCTGGAGCGGTTGAAGTGGTTGAGGTAGAAACATGTCTATTTGCGGCTTCACTTAATTCATTTACAACAATCCCTGGTAAAATCCAGTATGGTTCCCAAATACCAGCAGAACTACAAATTGACTGAGCTAAACTTTCAGCATCGGTAACATCTTTACCAGAACAATTTTCTGCAATACATCTACCAACAGCTCCGGTGAAAGCTGGAATAACACATAAACAACTGGTATCCCAATATGGACATGAAGTTGAACTAGTACTTACTTTAACACATGGTTGAGCACATGCTGCATAAAAATAAAAGATAGTCTATAATTATCATGCTTCCACATAAGATTATATTTAAAAAGTGTACATCTAGCTTATATATACTCTACTGCCAGGTGATACTTTCTCCACATTAATTGGCAAGCAGAATATCGTCAAAAAAAAAATTGCAGAATATACAGTAGTCGAAGGTTTACCAATTGAAATCAGTTCTTTAGACGAAGAATGGTCGATCTATAATTGAAGTATCTCGATTTAATAATTATTGACAGAGAAATATCCATTTGAAGTGTGATTCTTGGTCGTTGAGTTGGAAATTTGAAAATTTTTGAAAAAGTTCGTCAAATTTTGAAATCTTGGATCACAAAAATACATAAACTATCCAAAGAATGTTGAATCTTTAAGCAAAAGTTTAAACTAGTGAACACTATCTCAAAAAAAATAAAAATTTAAAATTTTAAATCGAAAGAAGTATCTTTTAAATCATAAATTTTTCTCGAAACTCTATTGAGACGTTGTAAATACATGTAGCTTAAACTAGTAAAAAATAATAACAAACAAACATATTCAGAATACTAATTCGTGTTAGCTTAGAAATTCAGTGTAGAGAATAAAAAGAAGACATTGTGGTAGAGATATTTGGCTATTAAAAGTTGGAATTAAAATATTTTCCATACAATTTACAAAGGAAAATTATAGGGCAAAGTTTTGTTGAACATGTATCAAAAGTGTTAAATAATATTAGACATTCTCAGTAGGCTTCAATTGTTTAGAAGCATATTCATCTGAGCGATCCTAAATAAAGTTAATCGAGCAATGAGTCATGCATAAATTCCAATGTCATTTGGATTTTGTTATAAATAGATTTCCTGAGTTTTGAAATTTTTGGTCCCACAGATCAAGTTCCAAAAATAGTCTTGAAACGAATCATCAAAGACTTATGGACAAAACTCTCAAAAAAGATGATTCACATTGAACAAAATTATACTAATAAATAGCGATGAACAAGAATAAGTAAAGTATTTTCAGTAAAAGCTTCTAAAGTGGTTTTAGAATAATAGTATTGGTTTCATGGGGGTCAAAGTCAGGGCCAAAAACAGTATTCTACACAAGGCCAAAATTAGTCTAAGCCAAGATTTTATATACGATGAGAAGAATCGATGACAACGGTTTCTATAATTGGTAAAGTAATGTATTTACAAAAAATTTTCAAGTTGTTATTTGAAGTGTACAGCCTCTTATCAAAAATAGGTCACTATAAATTCCATAAATGCCGATCAAAGTAAATAATCATAGTGCGTACCTATGACCAACTCTTTAATTTAACCCAATTGGGTGTTATTATTATTTTAAACCACGCAAAATTTTATAACATAGTGGTAGTGTATTTATGCCCAATGTTTTTATTTTTTTTTTATTTTTTTTCTTTTGACTGATAAAAAATTATTGTGAAAGATTAAAGTTTAACAACCAAATTATTTTTCAACAATTAATTCATACCAATACACATTTTGATTGATATTTTTCATCATTAGCATCATTTTTCAATTCTCATTGTCATTAATAGAAATAATATCAACCTTCAACCATGAGTAATCCGTATCAAAAACATGGAGGTAATGGATACAACAATTATCAACCATCATCACAACCACAACCACAAGATTCTTATGAGATGAGTAATTATTCCAACACCAACAACAACTATAACAAGCAATACTCAGAAGATGATTTTGTACAATTCATGAATGAGATTCAAGATATAAATTCTCAATTGGATAATTATTCAAATGTAATTCAAATGATTGATAATAAACAAAAAAATTATTTACATGGAATAGATTTAAATGAAGAAGAAAGTGAATATGATTCTAAACAAATTGAAAGTTTAGTTAATGAAGCACAAAGTTTACAATTGGATTTAAAAAGTAGAATCAAAAATGTTCAAACTCAAGCTATACATTCAAAAGATCAAACTAAAGTTGATCAAGCTGAAACTGCAAGAAAAAGATTTTTAGATTTGATTCAAGATTATAGATTAATAGAAGCTAAAAACAAGGAAAGTACCAAACAACAAGCCGCAAGACAATATCAAATTATAAAACCAGATGCTACTCAAGAAGAAATCAAAGCTGTTGTTGAAGATGGTTCCCAACAATATTTCCAACAAGCTTTAATGCAATCAAATAGAAGAGGTGAAGCTAGATCTGTCTTGGACGAAGTTCAAGTTAGACATCGTGAATTATTAAAATTGGAAAAAACAATGGCTGAATTAACACAATTATTCCATGATATGGAAGAATTGGTAATTGAACAAGATCAACCTATTCAACAAATTGAAGAACAAACTGGTACTGCTCAACATGATATCGAACAAGGTGTTGGTCATACTAATAAAGCAGTTAAATCAGCAAAATCAGCAAGAAAGAAGAAATTATGGTGTTTAGCAATTGTTATAATTTGTATTATAATAGTTGTTGTTATTATAGCTGCATACTTTGGTTCTAAAAAATAGACAAATAGTTTTTAATTTAATTTTATGTTTTATATACATTTTGTAATTATATACAATAAAAGTCCTAATATTTTTTCTTATACAATTTGCTGCAAAAGAAAATGATTTTACATATTTAGACATAAAAATTATCATCAATTTCATGCTGACATCACTGTCTTTAGATTCGAGTTATCAAGGTAATGATTCTATTGAACAAAGAATAAGTGCATTAACTTATACATTATCTGAAATTATTCAAGATGAATATTCCGAGTTGAATCCTACTAATCCAAAATTTGATCCAAAATTATGGGTAATAAATTTAAAAAAAATTCTTGATTCAGATCCAACTTATTTCAAAACTGTAACTTTGGGTGCCGCATTTAAAAATCTTAGAGCATATGGATTATCAAAAGATGCAGATTATTCACCCACGGTATTAAACGCTTGGTTTAAACTTATTAAAGATTATTTTGATCAATATTTTTATAAAGAAAGTCGATACTCTGATATTTTAAAATCAATGGATTTATTAATTAAGCCTGGTGAAATGACTGTAGTCCTAGGTAGACCTGGCTCTGGTTGCTCAACATTATTAAAAACAATAGCTGTGAATACATCTGGGTTTAAGATTAATAAAGAAAGTAAAATTTCTTATGATGGTTATTCATCTAATGACATTAATTCAAACTTTAGAGGTGATGTCATATATCTATCAGAAAATGAAGATCATTACCCTCATATGACAGTGGAAGATTCATTACAATTTGTCTCAAAAATGAAAACACCTCATAATAGGGGAAAGATTAATCGTAAAGAATATGCTTCACATTTCACGGATGTTTTCATATCGACATTTGGTCTCACACAAGCAAAGAATACATACATCGGTAATGAATTTATTCAAGGTATCTCCGGTGGTGAGCGTAAAAGAGTTAGTATAGCTGAAGTTTGTTTATGTCAACCAAAGATTCAATGTTGGGATAATTCAACTAGAGGTTTAGATTCTGCAACGGCATTAAAATTTATAAAAGCGTTAAAGATTAGTTCAAAAGTTTTAAATTTAACTCCAATAGTATCAATTTATCAAAGTTCAGAAGATATTTTTAGATTATTTGATAATGTTTTTCTATTATACAAAGGATATCAAATTTATTTTGGTCCTATACATAAAGCTAAAGAATTTTTCATAGATATGGAATATTTTTGTCCACAAAGACAAACAACCGCAGACTTCTTAACTTCATTAACAAATCCATTGGAACGTAAACCATTACCAGGATTTGAGTCAAAAGTACCAAAAACTCCAATAGAATTTTCAAAATACTGGAAAAATTCGCCACAATACAAAAAAGTGATAAATGAAATCGATGAATATTTTAAAAAACCCAAGTCTCAACTATTGCTCGATTCACATAAAGCATCACAATCTTCTCATTTATCTGAGAAATCTCCTAATTTGGTTTCATTTTTCATGCAAGTTAGATATATTATGAAACATAATTTTATAAGAATGAAAAGAGACCCTTCGATTGTATTATTTATAATTGCAGGACAAGTTATAATGGGATTAATTGTATCGAGCGTGTTTTATAATCTTCAAGATAATACAGGTTCATTTTTTAACAGACAAGCAGCAATGTTTTACGCTGTTTTGATAAATGGATTTTCATCAATACTTGAAATCATGACCTTATACGAATCAAGACCAATAGTAGAAAAGCATAAAAATTATGGATTATATAAATCTTCAAGTGATGCTTTAGCAAGTTTGATTACATTATTTCCAGTTAAATTGATTTTTTCAACTTTATTTAATTTAATTTTTTATTTTATGGTTAATTTTAGACGAGATATAGGTAGATTTTTTTTTTACTGGTTAATGATGTTTACGGCGACATTAATCATGTCACATTTATTTAGATCAATTGGGGCAATTTCAACTTCATTGGCTGGTGCGATGACTCCAGCAACGGTTTTGTTATTAGCTATTGTCATTTATACTGGATTTGTTGTACCGCAACCTTTAATGTTGGGCTGGTCAAAATGGATTTCATACATTAATCCACTAGCTTATGTATTTGAATCCTTAATGGTTAATGAATTTCATGGAAGACAATTTGAATGTTCAAATTTTGTACCTAGTGGACCCGGTTATGAACATATTTCAAATGAATATAAAGTTTGTATAAATGTTGGTTCACAACCTGGTGAAATTTTTGTTGATGGTACAGAATGGTTAAGATTATCATATAACTTTCTAAATGAACATAAATGGAGAAACTTTGGTATATCAATCGCTTATGTAATTGGATTTTTAGTACTTTATGTTGTATTAACAGAATTAAATAAAGGTTATATAAAAAAAGGAGAAATTGAATTATTTTTGAAAAAGAGTTTAAAGCGGCATAAACAAATTGATCTTGAAAAAAATGAGGTTGAAGAATCTCAAATTGAAGAAAAAATTAACGACAGTGATGAAGTTTTCCATTGGAGGGATATTACTTATCAAATCAAGGATAAACAAATATTAGACCATGTTGATGGTTGGGTTAAACCTGGTGAGATAACTGCATTAGTAGGTGCTACTGGGGCTGGCAAAACAACATTATTAAATTGTTTATCGAGTAGAATCGCAATTGGAGTAATAACAGATGGAATTCGAATGGTTAACGGTAATCCATTACATTCTTCATTCCAAAGATCTATAGGTTATGCTCAACAACAAGATTTACATCTTTCAACAACTACAGTAAGAGAAGCTCTTAGATTCTCAGCTTATCTACGACAATCTAATGAAACATCCAAAGAAGAAAAAAATTTATATGTTGAGTATATCATTCAACTTTTGGATATGATTGAATATGCCGATGCAGTAGTTGGTCATACAGGTGAAGGATTAAATGTTGAACAAAGGAAGAGATTAACAATTGGTGTTGAATTGGCTGCAAAACCAAAAATTTTATTATTTTTGGATGAACCAACTTCTGGATTAGATTCGCAAACTGCATGGTCAATTTGTAAATTATTAAGAAAATTAGCTAATCATGGTCAAGCAATTTTATGTACTATCCATCAACCGTCGGCATTGATAATGAATGAATTTGATCGATTATTATTTTTAATTGAAGGCGGTAAAACTGTTTATTTTGGTAATTTAGGAAGAAATTGTCAAACTTTGATAAAGTATTTTGAAAGAAATAGTGTTTTTAAATGTCCAAGAGATGCAAATCCTGCTGAATGGGTATTGAATGTTGTTACTCAAGCAAATAAAGATTTTTTCAAAACATGGAGAAACTCTTTTGAATATCGACAAATTCAAACCGAACTAGATAGATTACAAGAAGATGTAAAGTCCCTGATTTTATCTCAAAAAGAGTTAAATTATGCAGCGCCATTATGGAAACAATATTTTTATGTAACTCAAAGGGTTTTAATCCAAGATTGGAGATCTCCAGGTTATATATATTCCAAACTTGGTTTAGTAATCTCATCGAGTTTATTCATTGGATTTTCATTCTTTAAATTCCCTGATACTGTAAAAGGATTACAAAACCAAATGTTTGCAATTTTCATGTCATTCATACCATTTCAAACATTGATTCAACAAATGTTACCATTTTATATCAAACAACGGAATTTATTTGAAGCAAGAGAATCACCATCAAAAACTTATAATTGGTTTGCTTTTATAACTGGACAAATCACAAGTGAAATTCCATTCCAAATAGTATTAGGAACATTAGCATACTTTTGTTGGTATTATCCAGTTGGTTTATATCATAATGCACAAGAGACAAATCAAGTTGAATCAAGAGGAGTTTTAATGTGGTTGTTATTAGTTTGTTTCTATATTTATACATCAACAATGGGACAATTATGTATATCCTTCATTGAATTAGCTCAAAATGCAGCAAACCTTGCTAATATTTTATTTTCATTATGTTTATTATTTTGTGGTGTTTTAGCACCACCAAGATCAATTACAAGATTTTGGATATTCATGTATAGAATAAATCCATTTACATATTTGGTACAAGCAATCCTTGCAACTGCATTAGCAAATACCTATGTCACTTGCGCACCACATGAATATGTTGTAATAAATTTTCCAAAGGATACCACTTGTGAAGAATATATGAATGATTATATTGGTAGAGTTGGAGGATACATAACTGATATCAATGGAATCTGTAATTATTGTCAAATTAAATCAACAAATAAATTCTTAGCAAGTGTAAATGCTCATTTTTATAAACGATGGAGAAATTTAGGTATATTCATTTCATTTATAATTTTCAATATTTTTGCAACAATTTTTTTATTTTGGTTAGTAAGAGTTAAACATTTTCATAGAAGCGTGATTAACCGAATCAAGAATCAGGTACAATAATATATAGGTCTATAAATTGATTTATTCGGTATTAAACTAATCCATTCGGTCCTGTAGCGGAAACTAAATACTTCTATTTTCTGGAGTAAAAAAAATTTTTTTTTTTTCAAATCAGTCAATTCTTATTACTCATAGATTTCGAATCACAAAATTAAAATATATAAAGTCGAAAAATTTGTTAGAAATCAAATAAGGATAATTTTTCAAAATGCCTATGTTAAAAGATCCAAGTGTCAAATATAAAAAGTTTCCAATTATCAACTTACCTGATCGTCAATGGCCATCAAAGTCATTAGATAAACCACCAAGATGGTTATCAACAGATTTAAGAGATGGTAATCAATCATTACCAGATCCAATGTCAATCAGTGAAAAAAAAGAATATTTTCAAAAATTAGTAGATATAGGTTTCAAAGAAATTGAAGTTTCATTCCCATCAGCTTCACAAATTGATTTTGATTTTACAAGATATGCTATTGAAACTGCACCTTCTGATGTCAGTATCCAAGTTTTATCTCCATGTAGAGAACAATTAATTGAAAGAACTATTGAATCATTAAAAGGTGCTAAAAAGGCAACTGTACACATCTACTTAGCTACTTCTGATTGTTTTAGAAATGTTGTATTTGGTTTATCAAAACAAGAATCAAAAGAACTAGCAGTAAAATGTACAAAATTAGTTAGAAAATTAACAAAAGATGATCCATCAACTGCTGGTACAGATTGGGATTTTGAATTTTCACCAGAAACTTTTTCTGATACTGATTTAGATTATGCATTAGAAGTTTGTGAAGCAGTTAAACAAGCTTGGGAACCAAGTAAAGAAAAACCAATTATATTTAATTTACCTGCAACTGTTGAAATGTCAACTCCAAATGTATATGCTGATCAAATTGAATATTTTTCAAGAAATATTAGTCAACGTGAAACTGTTTGTATATCATTACATCCTCATAATGATAGAGGTTGTTCAGTTGCTGCTGCCGAATTAGGACAATTAGCAGGTGCCGATAGAGTTGAAGGTTGTTTATTTGGTAATGGTGAAAGAACAGGTAATGTTGATTTAGTAACATTAGCATTAAATTTATATACTCAAGGTATATCACCATTTTTAGATTTTTCAGATATAAATTCAGTCATTGATATAGTTGAAAGATGTAATAAAATACCCGTACATGCAAGAACTCCATATGGTGGATCATTAGTTGTATGTGCTTTTAGTGGTTCACATCAAGATGCAATTAAAAAGGGATTCCAAGTTTATGAAAAAGAAAAAACTACAAAAGGTAAACAAGTTCATTGGCAATTACCTTATTTACCATTGGATCCAGAAGATATTGGTAGAACTTATGAAGCTATAATTAGAGTCAATTCACAATCTGGTAAAGGTGGTTCTGCTTGGGTTATTTTAAGAAATTTAGAATTAGATTTACCAAGAGGTTTACAAGTTGCATTTTCAAAAGTTGTACAATCAAGAGCTGAAGTTAAAGGTCAAGAATTAACAAATCAAGAATTATGTGATTTATTTAAACAAGAATATTTTATTGATTATGAAGATGAAGAACAATATTATTATAAATTAGTTGATTATTCTATAAAGACTCCTTCAAAAGGTACAAAAGAAATTGAAGCTGAATTAGAAGTCAATGGAGAAATTATTAAAATTAAAGGTCAAGGTAATGGTCAATTATCAGCTTTTAATAATGCAATTGCAAATTATTTAAATATTAATATTGATGTTAAACATTATCATGAACATTCATTAGGTGAAGATTCTGATGCTAAAGCTGCTACATACATTGAAGTCAATGTAAATAATAGTATAAATAGATGGGGTGTTGGTATTAATACTGATGTTTCTCAAGCATCATTTTTATCATTAATTTCAATTCTTAATGGTTTACATAAAAATAAAGATATTTAGAGAAAAAAAAAAATATACATTCAACGTTTTTATAATGACTCAAGATTCTCCACAACAAATTTCTAATCCTTCCACAGACATAGCAGAAACTTATAAACAATTAAATGAAGCTGAATTACAAGCTACAAAATTAGAAAAAATGTTAGATTCATTGGAAGATAAATTAGATACAATTTTAAAAGAAGCAGAAAATATTAAAAAAGATTAATACATTTAATACAATAATAATACAAATTAATATAATACATCTATTTCCTTTTTAGAAACAAATTCTGGTTCATTAGTTTTTTCAAATGGATTGATTGGTTTCCAAGGATTTATAACCATTAAACCATCATTTAAACTTGGGATTGAAACTTTTGCAGCTTTACCACCTTCAAGCCACCATTTTTGTTTATCAGAACTTGGTGCAGGTAAATTTTCATTTTCTTCATTAGTTTCAACATGTTTATTCAAGGATAAAATATCATTTATACCACCACCATTTAGATTCTTTTTATAATTTTCATATAATTCATTTGATAAATTCTTTTTGATTAGTTGATTTATAACTTTAACTGTGACTGAAAAAGTTGCAAATACAGGTCTATGATCAGAAAATATTAAATTTTGATCACAATTATAACTAATTGGTTTAATTAGATTTTTTCTTGATAAATATAATATACGATCAGTCCAAGCTGGAATTCTCTGCTTTTCACTTGAATCATAAACTTTTGTACCATTATCAAATTTATAAGTTGGTGGAAATTGAATTTCTTGTTCTGCAAAAAATGGGAAACTTTCACCATTTGCCATTTGTAAATTTAATTGATCAAATTCAAATAAATTATTAAATTTTTTTTGTAAAATTAATGGTTTAACTTGTTCATTTGTTAAATCGATTCTAAAATTAAAATCTCCTAACCATATAACAACATCATGATTTTGAACTCTTTTATTTTTGGAAAATTGGATACCTTTAATTAAAGTTTTATAATTATGATGTCTTTCTTCAACATTTGTTAATCCTGCAGCAAAATGTGATGAAACAAAACACATTGAAGTATCATAAAATTGAAAACTAACTGCAACTCCTCCTTTATTTGCTGATACACCTCCAAATCCCGTTTTTTTAAATGAACATTCAACATTTGAAACATATTTAACTTTTGATTCTTTAACATAAAAAAATAATGCTAAACCGCCCAATTGTCCACTCCACATAACCATATAATTATCTCTCTTTTGTAAAACCAGTAGGATTTTCCTTTCCCATTGAGTTTTATTTCTTGTATCAGTGTTAACCATTTGTCCAGCATTTAAATCAACAATTTCTTGCAATCCAATGAATACAATATCAAAATTTTTATCTTCGGGTAATATCCATGAATCAATTTCACCTTCATAAACAGTTCCATTAACGTTGAACGTAGATGCGAATAATGATATATCCAATTGGGATGTGAACTCTTTTGAATGTTTATTTAATTCTTTTGATATATAATCATGTAATGGATTATGAAAACTAATTGGAGTTTGATCTTGCAATCTACCTAATAACTTCATTAATGCAACTTCATTTGGTTTTGATTCAACCACGGATGATAAATATTTTTTAGTTATATGATTTTTAACTGATTTATGAGTTGAGTTCTTTGATGATTGTAATTTATCAGAATTTGATATAAAATTCAATGTTAACTTCAGTATATAAGAATCATTTTCTTCCCATAATTTTGCATGTTTCAAAAAGACATCTCTTGATAATTCAATTCCAATATCTTTAAATGCTAACTCTATAACTTCTTGACTTATTATTTTTGATAAAAAATTTGCTTTACTTAAACTATCAAATGAATTGATTCTAAAAACACCCAATTGTTTACCAATGAAAATTGAATTCTCAATAAACAAGCCCCCAAAATTGACTATTGAATTTGAAAATAATGAAACTAGATCGTAAGGATTCTGATTGGAATACCCAATTTTTTTCAATCTTGATGATGGAATTGGTATATGAGTGTATAAAATTTTATAACCAGTATCATATTTCTTTAAAAAAACTTTAATTTGTTCCTCAAAAGATGCTGATAAAACCCCTTTATAAGATTTATCACTCAATGCATTCAAAATATGTACATCACCATATTGATTACAAATTCTATCCATGTGTCTTGTAAATGCATCTTGTGAAGCTTCAAAAGATCTTGGAAATACAATTTTTTTCCCATTTGATGTTAAAACTGATTTTGTTGAAAAATTATGCTCCATTTCCCAATACATTGGTACATTACCTCTTAATATTATATATGATAAACATAATTTTTTTGTATATATGATAATTTCAGATTCCAAATAATTTGAAACACATCCATTTCCATCACAACCCCAATCACCAAATAATGGACCTTCTTTTGCACTTGATTGTTTTGATATCAAGGTTATTAACCCATCATTACCATCAATTGCTACATTAACAGTTTTTGCATAGCCTCTAGCTATTATCACATAAAACCCACTTTTATCCATTAAATTTTGTTCACTTTTTGATAATCTATTTCTAAATTCTAATAATTCTCCCAACATAAATCCATTCCACATAAATCTACTAAAATATGGTGAATCAGCAAATAATTCAAATTGTGAATCATTTTCAATTCCTCTTTCTTGTAAATTTGAAGTTATATCGAATTGTTTTGAATAATAAAATGCACCAGTTGATAATAATTTTCGAACTGAACCAGCAGGACTCAATTTTTCTCTTTCTTGATGATTTAATTCTTCAATATCTTTATCTAATAAATAATCATATTCATCATTATTTATACAAAAAAATTCAGTACCAGTTATTTTAAATATTTGTTCATTTATTGTTGGTAATGCAGTCAATTCTTCTTTTGTTATAAAACCTAAATAAATCTTATTTTTAATACTTAGTAGTCCTAAACATCCAATTAATTTTCTAGGCGTTATATCTCTATATTGATTTAAATCTAAATAATCTTTTAGTACAAATTCAACTATTACTTTATTTTTATTGTTATTATTTTGATTTGGTTTATAACCAGGTATCAACCCTTTTAAACTTTTATGTTTATAATCAGGATTTGGATGTCGAATTATTAACGCATGAGTTGAAGTTGTTATTATGAAAGTTCTTGGTTTTTCATTTAAATATAATCTCATAAAAGGCTATATTGTTTTTCATAGAAAAAAAAATATATTACATATACTATTTACTTAGTTAACTTTTTTTGATTTTTTCTTTAAATGACCTTCTGGTATCCAATTAACATCATATCCACTAGCAGTAGTTGAAGTTGTATTGGTTGTGGTTGTAATTGGTTTACCAGTTGATTTTTTAACTTTAACAGTTGTTGAATTTGATTTCATATAATTTTTACCCCAAATTTCATAAACAACATAAGCTAAACCAACAAATGAAGCAATTAAAACAAGTTCTAAAAATAATAATCTTGGATCAAATAATGAAATTGATTTATCAACAATTTGCATCAATTGACCTCTACATGGAATAACTTTAACTTTTTCTTCATGAGCAATGAAAACTTGTGGAATTAATTCATAATTTTGAGCAATTAAATCAACATTAATCTTTTGATCAAATTTAATTGCTTCATTTGGTGAAATTTTAATTGGACCAATTTTACCGGTGGTTAAATTTGTAATAATTTCATTAGTGACTGGATTTTGAAATGATCCTGTGACTCCAATGACTGTAATATCTGATTGTTCATGATTCTCAACAATATATTCTAATGTGACTTCATCACCATTAGTCCAAGAAGCAACATCATTTTTTGTAATTGATGGAGTTTCTTTGATTGAATAATCAACTACAATGTCAACAATTTCTTTACCTGTAGTTTCATAACCAATTACAGTTGAAGTTATTAAGGCAATAGTGGATAAGATTGAAGTGAATCTCATGATTGAATAGTTGTTGAATGAGAAAATAACACCTATAATTTTTCACCAACAATCTATAAAAAATAAAATCTGATCACGTGAGACATAATTTGAAACAAAGCAAAATTAGAGATACAAAACAAGATACAATAATTCTATTGAATGATTAAAGTAATAAATAAATGGTCGAAAAATGTTAGAATACTTGTTGATAGCGAGGTTGGAAGATTTTATCGTATTTGTTATTTCAAGATTTGAATACTTTGATATCCAAAGTCGAATTAGTTAATGAGCTATTCTTACTCCTAATTTAAGCTTATCATGATCTGAGATCACTTTCATGAGAACTAGATCGATGAAACTTGATCAACTATTCTTCATATTCTTAACTTTTTCTAGATCAATTCAATTATGGTTTCATAACAGTGCGAGAAAAATTTCAATTTGAAACATATCATGAATAAAATAAAATTTGAATCAATAATAAAATCTAAATTTCTAATACGACGAAATTATTATCGAATACCCACCGAACTAGAAAATCAACAAAGATATGAATTAGGACTCAAACGAAGTCAACACCAATATGAAGAATTTAAAAATCAACAAAAATTAGCTAAACAATTTCAGGAACATAGAAGTAAAATCTTGAGTATAATAGATGAAAATTTGAGTGAACTAACTCCAAAATTAGATTTGAAATATAGTTATGATGACATGTTGGAAACATTAGGTGGTAAGTTAACTTATACAGAAATCGATATACGAAATACAATTATGTTAATTTGTCATTCCATGTTGGAAAATATACTAATTGAAATCAAATTGAATACTTATAAAGATGAACGAGTACAAAAACTAGTCAAGGAGATTAAAAGTTCATTCCTGTTTAATTCAATTGAAAATTTTCGATTTAATTTCTACAACTATAAATCATCTCAATATTTAAATTACCTAAACTCGGATGATTCAAAAGAAATCAATAATTTACAATACATAACTTTCAAATCCCCATTAAAGAATAACCAAGAATATATTGAAAAATTCACTCACTCGTTAAATATCGATAATCATCTATTACTAGGTTTAAAAATAGTACAAGATTTACTAACATGCTCAAAATTTACACCAACTACTGAGATTTTCCAATTTTTAATTGATCAATTTGGAGAATTGAAACTTTATAGTTATCAACAAATCATATACACATCAATATTACAGTATAAACATTCACCAACAATTTTATCCAATTCACATTTATTAATGGCTGATCATTTTATCCACTTGATTGAACTTTATCCAAATTTCTTATCAACTTTGATAAAATATCAAGAAGTTCGTAATGATAAAAGGATGGTAGTTGAGTTATTATCATTTCTAAAATTAGATAAATTAGCTGCTGAAACTATGGTTATTCAAAGTGAATATCTATCAAAATCAAATTATAAATTACCAAAAGATTGTCCAGGTATAGAATTCAGTAGTAAACAAATGAAATTAATTACAAGAGATTGTTTATATAAAATTATGGATTCAATTATAAATTTGAAATTATTTGAATATTTAGATCTATTAATTAATAAAATTGTTTTACATTCATTTGATGAAAATTCCATACAATTGGATTATATTGAAGAAAGATTAGTTTATGGAAATTTATTTGATAAACAATTATTAATTTTAATTTTGAAAGCAAGTTTTGAATCAAATGATTTAGGTAGATTGATTTGGGTATTACCATTCTTAGATAAGTTTGTAAAGAATAACCCAGATGAGATTTCAAAAGAATTTATTGAACAAATTATAAAGACATTGAATCATTTCAAACTTGAAGGTAAAATAATGAAGTATAAAAAATTATTACAGTAGTTTTCATAGTTCAACACATTCTTTACCCTTTGCATTCCATCTCTTAATCTTGTTTGTAGTTTCCGTTATTGATTGTTTTATAGGTAATTCTATTGTATTTGGTTTGACTAATAATTCATTACATGTTAATAATAATGAACTTTGTATTGCTAATGTTGGATAAAAATTTTGAAATTCTTTAGATTGTAATATATACATTAAGTTTAGATAAAAAATCATTTCATCTAATGTATCTCTGAATTTCCTATCACCTCCCATGATTTGTGTATGTGATTGTGTTTTGTCTGATCTGATTATAAATTTATTTTATTATCTGCGAATTAATTTTCAATCAAATCATCAAAAATAGTAATATTAAGTAAAAGTCAAATTATATATTACAAGTTTAATCTCTATCTATCTGATGTATTTTTTTTCAAAATATCTAGCTACATTAAAACCAACAAAGGCAAACACACCACCCATTTCAAAACCAATGTCACCACCAAAGTCACCGATTTTACGACCAACAACACCTGCGTACCAGGTTTGATCCATACCTAAAACAACACCGGCAACACCACAACAGAAACCAAAAGCTCCAGCTATACCAACGGCATATGCTTTTTTATCGTTGTATCTTTCATAATCATATGAATTGAAATTACCTTTATGCCATATGAAATGTGATGAAAACATCATACTTTCATAAATAGCTAAATAATATGAAATTAAATTCATGAAATTTTCCATAACAGCTTCGAATTTATAATAAGCTGGAATACAAATAGCTAAAGTAGCACCATTACCTGCAATGGTCCATGCAACTCTTGGAATTCTTGATAATGGAGACCAAACAGTTTGAGCTGATAAAGCCATTGAATACATATTTGGAACATTATTAGCAACGGTAGTTAAAGCTAAGATAACACAAATAAATTGTCCGAAACCGTGTAATGAATCTTGAACAATGATTGAATAAACTAAACCACCAACTGAATTATCATTATAAGCTTGTTTCCAAGCTGGATCTGATAAAGTACCAGTAGCACATGCAGCACCTAAAGTTAAAGCAAAAACTAATGGTAAAAATAAACCTAAAAAGATACCAAAAAAGATTTTATAAGGATTAGCATTTCTTGGTTGATAAACAGTATAATCAGAAGCATAAGTAGCCCAACCTGAAGCATAACCGAAAATTGTACCACCAAAACTTAAAACATTACCAGCAGTAGTTGGACCACCAACAAATGCAGCTGATTCAAATTTACCACTCATGGCAAATCTAGCAATAATGACAATAAAACAAACAAGACTTGGAATCCATGACCATTTTTCATATGTATGAATGACATTATAACCAAAGAATGTAACTAAGATGGTACATAAAACAATGATTAAACAACCAGCCCATGGTGGTAATAATCCATTATTAACAATGTGTAATAATTGAGCTGATGACATAGTATTAACAGCACCCCAACCAACACAAGCAACAACATTAATAAAACTTATAATTCTTGTACCAATATCCCCAACGAAAAATCTAGATAGAATCATTTGTCTTAAACCTAATTTTGGACCAAAACATGAGAAAAATGCAACTGGGAAAGTACCAATAGCAGAAAAGAATATTATAACTAAAACAGCTTGACCAAATGCTAATTGAAAAACTGTTATACCTAAAGCACCCAAAGCAAAAGTTGCAATGACACAAGTTGCTGAAAGCCACATAGTAGCACAACCCCATAATGAAGTATCTGTTTTTTCTTCATCAGAAACTAAATCAATACCTTTAGTTTCTGCATTTAATTTATGAGCCCATCTATCAACAAAATTGACATGAGTATGTTGTACTTCTGCTGATGATGCAGCAACATCATCGTATGAGTTAACTGATGATTTTTCAACACCTATAGTAGGTTGTTTTTCTGGATCGTGTTCCATTATGATTTGAATTTAATTAAAAAATTAAAGATGATATATATAACAAGGGGTGTAGATAAAATTGTCTAGTAGGATGAATGTGGATAAATTATATTTACTTTATATGTTGAATGATTTTAAGTAAATATATAGGAGATGATTGTATTAAGGATTGGTTGAAAGGTTGAATCAAAGGTATAAATTTGAAAAATTCAAATGGTGAATGTTTGAAAAATATATATGAAAAGAAAAGATGTTTTAAATTAATTTAAAAATGATAAGACAATAGCATACATAAAATCTTAAATCTTATTATATCTAAATATGACTTCCATATCATCTCTCACTTTCTTTTCTAAGCTGATATTTTTTTGTGTAATTAAAAACTATTTAACTGTCATTGCATATCACTTTATTTTTTAATGCCTAACCATCAGAGTAAAAACTAAATCAACAGTAATTCAATACTTACCTAATCATCAACAATACATTAACAAATCAAAATTGACTAAAATAATTTAAAAGAGAAATTATTAACCATTTTGCATCCAAATTAAATTTTATGCAGTACGCCGCTTTATTATCTTTTCATTTATTCCTTTGGAGCACTACTGGTTTCCCTGCTATTTGATAGTTACTCCAATGGAATAAAATAGTTGATAAACTACAATTTTTAAATTGATTTTCTATAAAAATTTCTTACTCTGTCAATTTAGGGTTTTAATTCCTATTTCTTGGCCAAATTTTTATACCTTATTTTCCAACTTACAACACAACTAATTAGACTTTTCTATTGTTTGAAATTAAACCAATAAAGACTAACTACTAACCACTCCTTGATTGTTCATTTCAATAACGAGTTACGATACATCCCTTATTCTACACTGTTTTCAATTCTCTATATTGAATCTTTGATTGCCAAGAAATCCAATTTGAAACTGGGCATTAAAAAATAAAAAAAAAAATAGAATCACTTTGATAAACATAAATCCCGCCTAATAAATTAAATCAATCCAACCGTTGGAAATTAAGGTTTTATTTTCACTTATCTATTGACCTTATCTATAGCACTTTTCATACGGCTCAAATAATATTATTTACATGTATCTCATTTATAATTTTGCTTTCTGAACAATCGATCTTATTCTCCTCCATCGTAAATAACTCGCCATTCTCCAGATCATATGAACATACAATCAATACCTATAATTTCTACGGCGATTTCAATTTTTTTTTTCAATCATGTACAGAATATTAAAAAGAAACAAAAAGTTTCGTGACGAGTTCTTTAAAAGTCTTTTTGTACAACATAGCTTGGTAGAAGTCAAATATCAATTAATTAGTTGCATATATTCATCGAGCTTTTGTTTCATCAAGTCCTACTTCCATAACTCAAAAACATCAACATGCTAGATCTCTATCCGTATATTTAAGATTTCGTCTAAAATTGCTTTTCTCGGATTAATACTTTTTCCTGTGCAAGTCATGTGACTAGGGCACAAAAATTAAAATAGAAGTTGCAATTTTTAGTTGCAAAATGAAAGCATGTTATCAGATGATGGTGTACTTTTAACTTCTATAATTCTGATCGTGCAATCTCTGTAATTGCTTATAAATTAGCTTCAAATTTGTGAAAATAATAAAAAACTGGTTCCCATAATCTAATTCTAATTTTTAGTTTATTCACACAAATGGTGGTATTCTAAATCTAATCCTAAATGGACAATTTTCTTTAAAGTATCGATGAGAAGTAAAATCTATTGAAATTTAAATAAGTCTACGATCGCATATTGTTCATGACATAGAATAAAATAATTCAGATTCAGGTGTTCAATGAGATGATGAAAGTATTCGAAAAATTCTAATAACCATTCAAGATCGTTCTAGATCGCTATTCTAAAATATTATACTCAGAAATAAATGAATCATTATCATATTTAAATATTAAGGATACAAGTCCATATTTAAATCCTGAAACAAAAAACGTCATGAAAATTCCAATCTGAAACAAACATGAAACAATCTCTAGGAATCATATATATATATATGATAAAACCCTTTCCTGGTATTCTTCAATCATGTCTTCATCAGAAACATCTCCAACATCTCCAACATACGACAAAGGATCCACGATTGACATTTTTAAACCCATTGAAATTAATCATTCATTACTTAAGCATAATACAATTCATGAAGTGATTTTAAATCTTAATGAATTAATCGAATCTAGAATTTATAAAACAAATATTTCATTCAATATAAACGGTGAAATATATCAATTAATACATGATAAAGAAACAGAGAAATATAAAGATTTAATATGGAATAAAGATTCACCAATCATTTGCTTGAATTTAATTTTAATAATTTCAAAATTAGCCATATTATTTGAAAAAAACTTTACGATAAAATTAAACGATTTATATGAATTAGACATAGAATATTGGGAGTTTCAGATTAGTAATTGTTTAGATACATTAATTTTATTATCATGTGGATTGAACTGTAATTTGAAGGATTTGAGAATAATTGCACAAAATGAAATTGAGCCAAATACAATTTTAATAAATGACGATAGTGATAGTGAGTAATTTAATGAATATTTTGATCTTGTAGTCTTTTCTGTAATATTTTTAGAATCAACAACTCAGTTATGACTATCTTTATCACTCCTATTGTTCTAATCAAGCAAATAAAATGCTCAACAACTTAGATGTTTAAATACTCGTTGATTTCTTCGTTTGAAAATTGAAGAATCGAATTTATTGGCTCAAGAGTACTTTCTGGTAGGTGGTGCTGGTGGATTGGCTACAACCAGTAAATTGGCGGCATTCCAATTAAGACGGACCCATGTCATGGTGTTGAGTCAATGGCTCATAAATTCAAATAGCCGGTTTCCTTCGGGTTAGGCCTCTCCTTCAGGGTTCTGAAGTGAAACTTACCTTTTTATTACCTCCAAGACAGACAGGTTTGGTTTTTGCATAATTAACTTTAGCATAGAGCAAATAGTTGTATATTAATGTTTTTAGCACGTTTTACTGCAACAGAATCATCTTTCAATTCTTTGAATTTTCTTTTGTTGGATTTTATATCTAATTTGTAGTTTGCCAATTGAAACTTGGACGGACCCATGTCCTTGGGTTGAGTCAATGGCTCACAAATTCAAATAGCTGGTCTCTTTCAAGTTTTTCACGACTTCCAAGATAGGTTTTTCGCTAGAGTATTTTAAATAACTAATAAATTAATAAATTTTAAATTTCAAATATATTTATATTAACTATATAACAATAAACAAACATCAAAAACTAATGTTATGAGCAGCTAAAAGAGATTTTAATCTTTCATTTTCAGAGTTCAAATCTCTGACTTCATTTTCCAAAGCTGTCATTTTTTGAACTTTTCTCTCTCTACTCTTACGAGCAGCGAGAGTGTTCTTGGCTCTTTTGACCGCCACAGAATCATCACCATCACTGATGGTGATTGGTTTTAATTCTTTAATTTTTCTTTTATTAGATTTCATGTCTAACAATGGTGTTGTAGTTGGAGTTGCCAATTGTTTGTTATCATAAGATTTAATAGTTGTAGCAGTAGTAGTAGTATATGAGGATAATGATGGTGATGAAGCTTGAGTGGTGGTAGCGGACACAGTATCATTTGGTGAATTTTCCAATAATAAACCTTCAAGATTTTCATCTCTTGGAACAATTGAATCTTCTTCTTCAATACCTTGTAAGTTAATAATTGGTTCTGAAGGATTAGCTAAATTTTCATCACCAAACAAGGCGACCCAGTCATCCTTGCTATTGACTTTAGCACCGTCCAAGATGAAGTCTAATTCGTCAAACATAGGAGTATGATCAATGATGGAATTTGCATCATCCAAGTTACTGCTAAATACAGAATCTAACACACTTGAATGAATATGAAATGGAGAAGCAACTTCTTTATCCATTTCCGGTTTAACAGCAGGTTTGTTTGTTGAAGGAACAATCATAGTATCTTGTTCTTCAATTGCAGCAGTATCTAAAAATAAATCTGATTCAAATTGTGAATCTTCTTTAAAAATCATTTCAGTAGTGGACATTTTTGATAATAAGTAGGTAAATAATAATAATAAGTCTTTCTAATCTCTTTTCTAATAATAATAAATCTCTAATTTAATAGTAGCTTTGTAATAAGGAACACCATAATGGATGGGTTAAGTAATAATAAATTTCTATTTCAACATGATAAAGGGGGAACAATAAAATTGTAATGTAATAACAACAAAATAATTATTTGATTAATATAAATTGATTAATAAAATAAATGTAAATAACTTTCAAATGTAAATTAAAAGGGTAAAATAATTTAAGCACACATAGTGTAATAACTTCTAAATTGATAAACTAATTGGGGAATAATAAATTGATAAAATATAAAATATAAGCTTGTTATAAAAGTTGTTGTTGTTGTTGATAATAGAAAGTTTTGTTATAGTTGCAAAAAAAAATTTTTCAATTGGCAGTTTACAGTTAATTTATACTTTCATACAAAAGCTCGGAGAAGCATCCAAACAGCAATAGTGAAATAAATAATTACACGACTATGTTCTAATTGGTTAACAGAAATAAATTGATAATGTACCAACTGTAATACTAACAACTACATACAGGAGTCCATAGTATAATTAAAGCGCTTAATAATTAATACTATTTTTAGTGTTTATCAATTATGACTCATTTTATTATGATTTGCAACCATTCACTCAATTGATTTAGGATCTCCTCTTCTATTTGAATTGAAATCAATTGAGATACATATTTGTAACAATTGAATCGATTTATTATTTGGAATTATCCTTCCAAGTTTTATTGCTTGATTTTTTAGTTGAAAAATTTTTATTACACAAATTTCAAATCTAGCCTTATTTTGTACGATACCGTAAACGGATTTTTTTTTTGTTGCATTGGTTAGCGCTTACGAAGAAATATTCACGTGGAATGACACTCCCGCATTAATCTAGTCTTATATTTTTCTGATTTGAGTTAGTTTTTAGTTTAGGGCTATTAAGTTTGAAATAGAAGCTGCAAACAAGATACTTAGTTTTAATCTGGTTATCATTAGTTGATTTCAAAATGATATTATTCACTGAGTGAATTTCTCGAATTCAAAATTAGTATTCCAGGAATTACGAATTCCAAATAGTTACTCTTTGATATAAAGCCTTGAGCAATCCTATCTATTGAAGAAGATCTTTGTTCATAACTTGAATTGAAATGTAGAGATTTAGGAAAAAATATCTAAGTATATAATATTGTACAAAATATAGAATCAGTAAAACTGCATTTTACTTAACACAAATTTTTATATTCTCTACAAAGCCTCATATGATCTTTTATATTTTGATGTAGCGCTTCTCCTTCTTTTCATGGTCAAATTTTCAGTAGCCAGTAAATTTTGTTGAGTAAAGCTTTTCAAAATTATACAACGTTAAAAGACTCAATCTAGGATTGCCAAATAAGAGATATAAAATTCTCTTCATTGTTGAAAAAACTACTCTTTGTCTTGCACTTCTAATTTGCTTTCACTGCCGAATTTGTGATAAAATTTTGAACGCATTTCTTCACAAGTGTGCTCAATCTGAATACAATTTAACCAACAATTAAATTGTGAACTAATCTAAAATATCTTCCCCACATTTGAGCTTGGAATTAATTATAATCCTAATCAGATAAGAAACTTGAATAGCTTAGATATCTTGCTGACCCCGGACATTTGGTTATTATTTTTCAAACATTAGCCAATAACTACTGGCGATAATAATAGAACTGGTAGCTTAGGACTCAAACTTAAAAGCTTATTCTGGATTAATCAAAAGTGGGGTGGAATTACACGGAAAGATTCGCATTCAACATTACAGCTATAACTTAAACAATACTAGATACATTTAATATTAGTTTGGTCAGTTGGTTCTACGTATACTAAAATTCTCAAATTTATTCATTTTGCAATTAATTTTTCATCTTTCAATTTGTTTCAGTCTATTGAGATTAATCAATCAATGAATAACATCTATTGATTGATTTCTCAGCATTCCGGGGGGGGTCAATATTTAAACTTTATGGAGAAGCAAGAACATTTAATTTTTCCATAAACTATTAAATATATACGCCTAGAAAATTTGTCATATACCATGACGCGGCGTCAAATTATTTGTAAAAAATTTTTAAACAGCTAAGTACTACAACTACTCAATATGGATTATTATTTAAACGACTTCAATAAAGTTTCCTCCCCACAATATTATTTCTTCTTAAGATTTCAATTACGTACTAATCAAAGATAAATATTATTTGTAGTTTTTTTGAACCAAGAAAAAATAAAATTTTTTGTATCCAATGGTTGCAAAAAATATAGTAATCAGGGATGCTCGAAATTGTATATATATAGCTGAAAAGCATCAATGTTTTAGTTAGAATTAGTTCATTGAGAATGTCATCTGATTCATTATCAATCTCAAGTAAATCAAAGATTTCAACCACTGAAAAAAAACGTAAATGGAAATGGAATATTCGAAATGAAAACTCACCAAAAGAGATTTATAATTGGACGTTGTATGTGTCTGTGATTGTTTTTGGATTCATAGGAATGGCAAGAGGTTTAGATGAAGGTACCATAGCCGGTAATTTATATCAAGAATCTTTTCAACAATTATTTGGGTTTAAAGAGCCTAATGCAACAGAAGTATATTTAGCTGATTTAAAAGCAAATATCGCAGGTATGGTTATGATTGGTTCTATATTTGGTAGTTTAGTCTCGGTATGGTCGATTGATTTTTTTGGTAGAGTTAATTGTTTAAGAATCGTTTGTTCATTAATGATTGTTGGTCAAATAATACAAATTTTTGCAAGAAATTTGCCCGTGTTATATGTTGGTAGATTAATTGAAGGTTTAGGTGTTGGTCAGTCAACAGCTTTAGGACCAACATATCTAAGTGAAGTTGCAATGCCAGAAGCAAGAGGATTAATTGTTGGGATTTTCAATGGATCAATTTATTTTGCAATTACTTTTGCATATTTAACAAATTATTTAACAGCAAAAAATATCTCAAATGATAATAATTTACAATGGATTATACCAGTTATAGTAAAGGTAATACTTACAGCTTTAGTTTTAAGTGGTACGTTATTTGTTCATGAATCACCACGTTGGTTATTTAAAACACATAAAAAAGAAAAAGCAATTCAAAATTTATGTAAACTTAGAAATTTACCAGAAGATCATCCATATATTCAAGGTGAAATTAAAGATATAGAAAATCAAGTTGAAGTTGAACATCAAAAATTAAATGGATATCCATTTTATTTAAGAGCAAAACATTTATTCACAAGAAAGACATTATCCAAAAGAATCTTCAATATCGGTATTGTTTCACAATTAATTGGACAATGGGCAGGTTCCAATGTCATAACTATGTACTCACCATTTTTATTTCAATTAGCAACAGGTAGTGCTGGTGGAATTGAGAATTTATCAAATACATTAATTTTAGGAGTTATTAAATTATGTGCAAGTTATTTTGTTGAATTCTTTTTAATTGATACTTTGGGTAGAAGAATTTGTTTACATACTGGTATTATATTACAAGGTTTATGTATGCTTTATTTTGCTTTATTTTTAAATTTCATTCCGACTGAAGATCCAAATCATATAATGACACCCACAGAAACTAGAGTTGCTCATGGTGCAATGGCTGCATTGTTTTTAGCTGGTGTTTCTTGGGTCGTTGGTTTCAATGCCGTGCAATATTTAATAGGTCCAGAAATCTTAGATACAACTTATCGTGGTGTCGGATCGGCAATTATACAATTTATTCATTTTGTAAATCAATGGGGAAACGTTAGAGCTATTCCTATAATGATGGTTGTTTTAACTAATCATGGTGCTTTTTACTTCTTATTTGCAGTTAATATACTTTGTTTAATTTGGGCTTATATTTGTGTACCTGAAATTAAAGGAAAATCATTAGAAAGTATGGATGCAATTTTTGAATTACCTTGGTATATGATTGGAAGAAAGGGTGGATCTGTTCAAGACAAAAGTGCAATTCATCAAGTAACACATGAAATTGAAGAAGAGAGATATTATGATGATAGTTTTGATCAAGTTAATAAGGATTTTGAAAAGGGTAATGAGAAATAAGTTTATAATGTATGATAAGTGATATGAATGATTGTATTCAACTCTAAAGTCTTTACTTCATTAACAGAATGTCTCCTAATATATAATTTCTGAAGCTAGAGCATTGAAGTTTCCATCAATATTTCTTTTTTACACAAACACTCCGAGTCAATTAAGTATGTATTGAACTTCTACTTCATTTTAAACCATTTTGGAACTTTAGATTTAACTTTATTTTTTTCATCTTCACCGCTTTCATTATCTTTTTTCTTCTTTGTTTGTGTTTCTTCTGTTGGCAATTCACCTCTATGAGATTCTAAGACTCTTTCAGGTAATTCATTTGTTTGTTTTATAATCAAATCATCATTTTTCAAAAATGGACCTTTAGAATTATTCAAATCATTTTTTTGTAATTCCCAAATCAACATTATACGTTCACTTTGAAAATCTGGTAATTTATACAAAAATTCATTATTATTTTTGAAACTTAAATCAATCTTTTTGAATGGTGGATGACCATATTTTAAATTATATTCATTTATAAATTGTGGTAATAATAATTCTTCAATTTTTTTAATCAATTGACCAAATTTAACTTGTTCGATGTTTTCGGTGAAATTAATTTGTAAAATTGAACCATCAGGAAACTTGATTCTAATATGATATTTTAATGGAATTTTTTCAGTTGTTGAGTTTTTTTTAATTCGTTTACCTGAATTTCTAATTGAATTTTGATATGCTTTAGCTTGATTCACAGTCATTTGATAATCTTCATCTGGATTTTGATAATTTTCTTGAGGATTATTCGAAGGTACATATAATTGTGGATTTGTTGATATATCTTCTTTGAAAATATATTCTGAATTGGATTCTATTGTTGGTTTCTCATTTTCATCTTTCATTTCTATATCGGCAGACTTAGTATCAAAATTATCTTTTTCTAATTTTTCATTTTCAATTTTAATTTCTTTTTGTTTAATCAATTCTTGTTCCTTTTGGAGTTCTTTTTGTTTTTCTTCTTGTTCCTTTTGTAATCTATAACTCTTTTGTTGTTCAATTTGTAATTTATTAATCTCTTGTTGTTGTTGTTGTAATTTCTTCTTTTCATCATCCAGTTTTAAATATTGTAATCTTATAACTACATTATTTGAACCATTTATAATGGAATTTAATTGAGTACTCTCATAATTTGATGAGTCTACGGTCAAATTGAATATTCTTAATTGAGAATTCTCAACATCATCAATATCAAACAGTTTGATCATATCGAGTAAATTTATATTTATGTTAATTTTCTTTACCACTTGTTTTGAATCAGTTATAAATTTTACATTAATTTCCTTATTCATGTCTAATTTATTCACTTTCAAGGTTATTTTTGAATTATTTACAAGATTAGTTAATCTAATAGGTAATGAATCATCTAAGATTTTATTATTATAATATAATGAACCTGAGTACGAATTTGAATCGATTTTGTAAATATCTAATGACTTTTGCACTAATTGACCTATAGTGGTAGTTTTTGGTACTGTGAGTTTTTTAGGTTGATGAGCATTGGACTGATAGATTATATTCAATGATATCGTTGACATTTTTGGTGATTGATTATTGATTTGGTGATTATCGATTTGAAAATAATTAATAATAAAACATTTTTTGTCAAAAAAATGATGATTCAATTAGGTAATGCGGCGCTCCAATAAAATTGGAACTTTCTAGCTCTTATAAGATAACGTTGGGTACGATATAATGCAAACGTGTTATTTATGATAAGAATTCTATTTAAATCTGAGCATTCACTTTTTCAAAATTTTAATTGACAGAGAATGTGATTCCACATGTATTCTTTCAGTTTCAATTATTTTTTGTTCAAATTTTACAAAACTAATCATTTTAGTAATGAAAAATCACAATCGTTTAAATCCGACGATCATATACTGGTTTCTTAATTAGGTCAGGGATCAACCACCAAAGTAAACTGTCAGAATTTCATTTGCAACAATCCGGAGAAAACAGAATTAAATCCCGATATAAATTCGGTTGTAACAAAAAAAAGATGATAGGAAAAGAATCGTGCTAATTTTGTGAGGCAAAAAAGGAATAATTATCATTTTATTATCTATACTTGAAAATGTGTCTTTGTTTAGGAGATTTCATATTAATAGTCCTACTGGTATTCTTCCCACCATTACCTGTATGGATTAGAAGAGGTGTTTGCTCAAAAGATTCATTCATAAATATTTTACTATTTATCCTTGGTTATTTCCCTGGTTTAATACATTCATGGTATATAATAGCTAAATATCCACCATATTCACAACATGATCAAAAAGTATATTATATATATAGATCTGATTTAGAAAACCAAACTCCAAATCCACAAAGAAGATCAAAGAAGAAGGATAAATCAAGATCTCATCATCATCATCATCATCACCGTCATCATGACAATGAACCTATTAGACAAGAACCTATTGGTAATTCTCAATTCACTTATGGATCAGTCACAGAAGGTTCATCAAATCAAGTTATAAATCCAGCACCACCAGCTTACACGGAATTGGATAATGATAATAAAATTCAACATTAGAGATTAGATTTTTTTGGTGATTTCATATTTGGTACGTTCATTTCGGTTTAGGTTAGTTTTATTAATTCAATTCATAATTTATTTACAAATCAGACTCTTTTCTTTCTTTGTGCATATCACTTTTTACAATCGCGTTTTAAATTTAGAAAAAGTAAACAAAATCAAAATTATATTCAATCACATTTTACACATGTTATGTCAAATACACCTGCAGCTACCTTGAATACGCCGAGTTATACTATAAAATCTCCACCAATTAAACAATCATCTATTTCAGTAGCAGTCAGAGTTCGACCTTTCACCAATAATGAAAATAACAACTTAATTAAAAATGAACAAGAAGATTTTTATTTCGATGGATCACTAGCTGCAATGAAAGAGAAAAAAGTAATAAATCCAATTGGAATTAGAAATATTATTAATGTAGTTGATGAAAAAATGCTAATATTTGATCCACCAGAAACTAATCCAATTAATAAAATGCAAAAAAATTTATTTCCAAAAAGTTCAAGAATTAGAGAACATAGATTTATATTTGATAAAGTATTTGATCAAGATTGTACTCAAGATGATGTTTATAGAAATACAACAAGGCCATTATTAGATTCCATATTAGACGGATATAATGCGACTGTTTTTGCATATGGAGCTACTGGTTGTGGGAAAACTCATACAATATCTGGATTACCACAAGATCCTGGTGTTATATTTTTAACAATGAAAGAATTATATGAAAAAATTGATCAATTAAAAGATACAAAAATTATTGATATAAGTTTATCATATCTTGAAATTTATAATGAAACTATAAGAGATTTATTAAATCCTGAAATTGATTTTAAAAAATTAAATATTAGAGAAGATTCGAATAATAAAATTTCAGTATCAAATTTAACAAATTATCGTCCAAATTCGGTTGATGAAATTATGGATTTGATTATCAAAGGTAATTTAAATAGAACTTGTAGTCCAACAGAAGCAAATGCAACTTCAAGTAGGTCTCATGCAGTTTTACAAATTAATGTTGTACAAAAAAATAGAACTGGTGATTTAACTGAAGAACATACATTTGCAACATTATCAATTATTGATTTAGCTGGGAGTGAAAGAGCTGCGGCTACAAGAAACAGAGGTGCAAGATTAAATGAAGGTGCAAATATTAACAAATCTTTATTAGCTTTAGGGAATTGTATTAATGCATTATGTGATCCAAGAAGAAGAAATCATGTTCCATATAGAGATTCAAAATTAACAAGATTATTAAAATTTTCATTAGGTGGGAATTGTAAAACAGTTATGATTGTTTGTGTATCACCTTCATCACAACATTATGATGAATCATTGAATACTTTAAAATATGCCGATAGAGCAAAAGAAATCAAGACAAAAATAATAAGGAACTCATCGAATTTAGATCGTCATGTTGGTTCTTATTTAAAAATGATTACTGAACAAAAAGCTGAAATTGAAGAATTAAGAAATAGAGAAAATAAAATTATTGAAACGACTACTAAAAAATGTAACAGTTCACAAATTGGAATCTTTCAGTCAATGTTTAATTCAATATCAGCTACAAAGAAAAGTTTATCAAAATATAATCAAGAAAAATCAAGAAAATATTTCCTACTAACAAAAAGGAAATTGTTATTATTACAGAAAGTTGAAATGGAAGTTATATTATCAACAAAATACAATAGTAACAATGAATCCATATCAACAATTTATAATTTATGTGAACAACTAATCTCCAAAATTGAGTATCAATTACCACAATTGGAACAACAGTATCAAAAACCATCAGATTTAGATTATATTTTAAATGATTCAGCTAAAGCCAGTCTAAAACGACTTCAAGATGAACAAGGCTGGACCGAATATCATACAAATATATACGAAGAATTGATTCAATCAATGAGAGATAGATACAATACTGATTTATTATTATATTCTTCAATTTTATTTGATAATTTGATACTAGATCTAAAAGATTTCTTTTATTTACCAAAGACAATTTCAAATTTATTACAATCTGAGAATGAAGATTTATTGAATCAATTGATTATAGATTTAGAGAATCTAGTCAATGGAGAATTTGATACAATTATAGATAATTATGCAATAAATTATATGAAAGATGATATAAATGAAAATGATTTTATGATAATTGATGAACAAGAACAACCGAAGAAAAGATTAAAAATATCAACACCAAAATTAATAAGACGACCTTCAAAAGCATCACCACCAGATAGAAAAAAACAACTTCAACATGAATCAATGATTGATTCAAGTATTGATGATATTTCATTTGAAAATGATTCTCCAATTTTAACTGATAATATAATTCAAGATTTACATTTTGATCCAATGTTAGATTCACCACCACTGATTAAAAATCCATTAAGAATCAGAAAAAAACCACAAATACTGAATAGAAAAATATCTTTGAATTTACCAGAATCAAAATTACCATTACTTAATACTCAAGCTGCATCAAAAGTTAATAATAAATAGCTTTAATAAAAATTACGGATAATTCATTATATATTTTTTTACTTACCAACCACCTTGACGACGATCATTGTTATTATATCCACCTCCATAATTATCATTTCTACCACCAAAATCATCGTTTCTTCTACCACCAAAATCATCATTTCTACCACCGTAATTATCATTTCTACCACCGTAATTATCATTTCTTCCACCAAAGTCATCATTTCTACCACCAAAATCATCATTTCTTCTACCACCAAAATCATCATTTCTTCTACCACCAAAATCATCATTTCTTCTGCCACCAAAATCATCATTTCTACCACCGTAATTATCATTTCTTCCACCAAATTCATTTCTACCACCAAAATCATCGTTTCTTCTACCACCAAAATCATCATTTCTTCTTCCACCAAAATCATCATTTCTTCTACCACCAAAATCGTTTCCACCATAATTATTTCTACCTCCATAATTATCACCACCATAGTTATCATTTCTTCTATTATCACCATATCCACCTTGATTATTATCATGTTTGTTTCCACCAAAGAAATCACTTAATCCATGATGTTTACCATGTTCTTGATTTTGATTTTGGTATTGATTATGTTGATTATGTTCTTTATATTCATCTTCTACTTTATTAGCACCAATTGCACCAGCAACAGCACCAACAATAGTACCTAAAGTACCATGATTGGCACCACCTAATTTATTACCACCAAAACCACCAGCAGCACCACCTGCAACGGTAGCTAAGAAACCTCTGTCTTGTTCACCCCCTTGTTGTTGTCCTTGTTGTTGATTTGATGATTGTCTTGGGTTATATTCTGATTGATCACCAGATGAATAAAAATCGTTAGCTGACATAATTGTAATTAATTAAAATTGAATTGAAATTTGGAATCAAAAAAATTGTGGACCGAAGTTAATATTTATATAATACAATAAAAAATGGTGGAGATTCGGGAATCGAAATTTCATTTCAGGAGTAATTGTGTGTGTATAAAATAAAATTAAACTATAATTGCCATACAAAAATTCCTTTCTTTTTATTTATCTATTATAACATAATTCTATTATCCGTGTTGCAGTTTCAAAATTTATTCCATTGAATCAGTGAAATGTATTGACATTGCCTGTCGATGATGGTTTTGAATTAAATTATGGCTTAGTTTTTGCTGTGAATCATGAAATTACAGACCAGGAGCTACCGAGTGCAAAATAATTTAAAATTTCACTTTCTGACAATAATAACTACGATCACCTATTTGAACCTCGCTCGTTGTATAAATCAACTGAGAAACGAGGTGAAAACTTTAAATTTCAAAGTTAATGTGATTGATTGATGGATTTTCTTTAAATTTAGCTCGATTTAAAATTAGTTTATGTTTGAACACGTTTGAAATTTATTCTATGTAGAATGACGTAAATCAAATATTACGTAAGGAAATTAACTGTGCTTACATAATATTTTTCCCTTTCATTTCGCAACCAAATCAAACTTAAAACAAGAGGGTATTTAATTATATAAAAATTAATACACATTTTAATTTATAAATATCTACTTAAATAATAATTGATTAAACAAACTTTTTAATAATAAATTTGATTTTCTAAAATAAAGCGAAAAATAACGCGAAAATTGTGAACAATAATGATGGTTGACCAAAATTTGAATTTGAACCACCAATGTAACTTGTAACACTAGGTATTAATGAAGACGTAATGATGGATACTTGATTTAATGTAGTTGATGATAATTCTCCATCACTTGAATTGTTGATATTAGATTCATTGATTGAATGTTTTTCATCTGAAGTTGTTAATATATTTGTTCCATTTTCATTTGCATTAACTTTACTTTCACCATTTGAGTTAGATTCATTTGAAACAGATTTATTTGATTCAATAGTATTTTCCTCAAATTCATTATTTGAATCTTTATCTGTTTCCTCATAACCAATATTTTTATTGTCACCAATAGTAACTGTTTCATATTTATTTTCACAACCAGATGAACAATCAGTAATAGTTGAAGTCAAAGTTGTTGAAATTTTCATTGTAGTTTTTGGATCAGTTGGGATTTGTGTCACAATATTTTGACCTGGTGATAATGTTGATTCTACTGTTGATGATGATGAGCAATCAGTTGTGAATGTAACAGTTAATGTGAATAAACCTTCAGGAATATCAGTTGTAATTGTTTCAACTAATGGTCGTGATGTACATGTTGAACAACGAGTGACAGTTAATGTGACAGGACCATCTGAGCCATCTGTTGTAATGAATTGGACTGTTGGTGTTGATCTTGTGATTGTTGTTCTACTTGATTTAACACTATAATTATTGGCAAGACTTGTTGATCTTGCAAAACCATTATTACCATTAGTAACAGTTACTATTGATCCAGAATTAATATTTGATGAGCCATTACCTGATGAACCATTAGCTGATGAACCAGTATCTGATGAACCAATATTTGATGAATCATTATTTTTTGAATTTGAATCACCTTCACCATTTGAACCTGAAGAGCCGCCATTATTTGAACCGGTTGGTTGGCTGATACCAACTCCAAGAATATTTGATGTAGAAACTTCATAATCCACATTACTTGTAGAAATATAATCACCTGTTGAATCATTTTCTTCATTACCTTGTGACATCAGTGATATATCATTAAAATCCAGATTTAATCCATTTGTAGTTCTAGTTTCCATTGTAGTCTTTGTATTCAAAGTTGATGTTTGAATTTCTGAGGTTAAAGTGTATGGTAATCCCGCTATTGATGTTGACCAGAACATTCCAGATCCCTTTGAAGTCATGACTCTTCTTGATACTAGTGATGAGCTAGATTCTGTGGTTGTTGTTGATATATACATTGAAATTCCTTCTTCTGGATCAGGTGAATTCGTGACTTCTGTGTCCGAAGTTGAAGTAAATGGTAATCCGGCAATTGATGTTGACCAAAACATTCCAGATCCTTTTGAAGTCAGGACTCTTCTTGATACTAGTGATGAGCTAGATTCTATGGTTGTTGTTGAAATATACATAGAAATTCCTTCTTCTGGATCAGGTGAGTTTGTGATTTCTGTGTCCAAAGTTGAAGTAAATGGTAGTCCTGCAATTGATGTTGACCAAAACATTCCAGAGCCTTTTGAAGTTATAGCTTTTCTTGATTCGGATGAGAGACCAGTTTCAAGTGACTCGGATATTAAGATTGATGTGAAAAAAGCAGGAGCTTCATCTAATGATGTTGAAAAATCTGACATTGTTAACCAATAGGAATCTAAAGTATGCAAATTACCATCATTTGATGATTCAACTTCAGCCAAGTTTATTGATGATGATGGAATGTATGTTGTTGCTGGTCCAGCTAATGATGTTGACCATTCTGTGATTTTGTTCGATGATTCAAAATTTTCAGATTCGTTTGCATTATTTGAGGATGATGGGAAATCAAGATCAGTAGACATAGCAGGAGCTCCATTCAATGATGTTGAAGAATCTGAAGTTGTTGATAATAAGGAGCTTAAATTATTCAAATTTGATGATTGATCTCCAACAGAGTTTGTTGATGACAAGGAAGGAGTAAATGTGGTGGCTGGTCCAGCTAATGATGTTGACCACTCTGAGTTTGAGATTGACGAATCAAGATGTCCTGAACCATCTTCATTTCCTTGAGATGATGAGCCTAAATTGTTTGAATTATCAATAGATTGGGATTCTACTAAGTTTGTAGATGACGAATGAGTAATGTAAGTTGTTGTTGGTTTTTCTAATGATGTTGAAGAATTTGTCCAACCTTTCCAACTCGATGATTCAAGATTTGATACATTCTCATAGTCTTGTGATGATGAACTCATTTGAATTTCAGATAAATCTGTAGAAGCATATGCTGAATTAATATCTGATGAAGATGAAGCATATTGTGTGGCTGACTCTATTGACGATGCTGATAAATAAGAACTAACAAATGATTCAATTTCTGTAGAACTCCATGTTTCAAAATTTGATAAGTTCAGATCATCGGATTCATAATTATCTTCTTGTGAGATTGATGAGCTTGAATTCAGTTGCAATGATGATAAAGATTTCGTAACTGTAAAAGCTGGTCCAGCTAATGATGTTGAAAAGTCTAAATAGCTACCCAGATTATCTAAAGATTCAGCGATTTCATTATTAACAGCATTGGTTTCAATTGAGTCGTAATAGTCTTCACTTTCTACTTCAGTGACAAAATCATCATCATAACCAGTTTCAATACTATTATTGTTCAAAGTAGTTGAAGTACTCATGTTTATAATTTCAGCTTCACTATTAGCAGCCTTAGTTATAATTGATTCATAATATTCTGATTCATATAATTCTGCATTTTCAGTTTCGAATGACAAATTCTCATCAAAACCAGTTTCAATACTACCATCAGTCATTGAAGTTTCATTAATTTCATTATTAGCAACCTTGGTAACAATTGATTCATAATATTCTGATTCATATAAATCTGCACTTTCAGTTTCGAATGACAAATTCTCATCAAAACCAGTTTCAATACTACCATCAGCTATTGAGGTATCAAAAATTTCATTAGTAGTGACATCTGTTACAATTGATTCATAATACTCTGATTCATATAATTCAGGACTTTCAGTTTGTATTGATAAATTCTCATCAAAACCAGTTTCAGAATCACCACTTACCATATGTGTTGGTAAAGTTTCAATTATTTCATTTACCGTTTCAATTGAATCGTACCATTCGGTTTGGGACCAATATGAGTCATCACTTTCAGTAGCATAATCGTAATCATTTCCTGATTCAGTGTACATATCTGGCATGAAAATAATTTCAGTACATGTATGACCAGGTGTAGCCATTATTGTTGTTGTTGTAATTAATGAGCTACTCCAATATTCAGTAGTAGTGGTTGTAGGAATTGGTACCATAACCATAACATTAGCTACAAATCCAACTGCAAGTCTATTAAGTATTGTGACGACTTCAGCACGAGTCCATGTTTCAGTTTGTGTAGTAGTAGTCACAGGAACTCTAATAATAACTTCAGCTGTTTCACCAACTTCAGCACTATTCGTAATTGTGATGGTTTCATCACCTCCCCAAACTTCTGAAAAAGTAGTGGTTGGAATTGGAACAAAAATCTTAACCTCACCAGTTTCACCGATTCCGGCTTCACTAACACTTGTAAATATTGAATCGCCAGTCCATGTTTCGGTTATACTATTAGTTGGAATTGGAATTAACACTTTAATCAAACCAGTTTCACCAATTACAGCTTCACTAACACTAGTAGAAATTTCATCACCAGTCCAAGTCTCAGTAATTGTATATGTAGGAATTGGAACCATCACTTTAATTTCACCTGTTTCACCAATAACTGCTTCTTTTGTTATAGCAACTGTTTCACCACTTGTCCAAGTTTCTGTGATGATATGTGTTGGAATTGGAACCATGATTTTAACTTCTCCAGTTTCTCCAATAACAGCTTCTCTTCTATAAGTTGAGAAATCATCTTCAATCCATGTTTCAATAATAGTACTTGTAGGTATTGGAACTTTAACAACAACTTTATGTGTTCCTCCAATTTCTGCTTTCTCAGTAGATGTAACAAATTCACTACCTGTCCATGTTTCAACAATTGCATTGGTTGGAATTGGTATTTGAACAATAACTTGGGCAGTTTCTCCAATATCAGCTGTATTTGTAACTGTATTAGTTTCATCACCAATCCATGTTTCTGTGAATGTAGTAGTTGGGATTGGTACCATAACTTTGAGTTGGGCTGTACCACCAATCAATGCTTGTTCTGTAATTGAACCTACTTCAGCACTTGTCCATGTTTCAGTGACAGTACTTGTTGGTATTGGAACCATAACTTTAACTTCTCCTGTTTCACCAATCAAAGCTTCTTTAATCATCGTAGCTACACCATCATTAACCCATGTCTCTGTTACAGTAGTAGTTGGAATTGGAACCATAACTTTAATTAAACCAGTTTCACCAATAACAGCTTCTTCAGTAATCGAAGAAATTTCATCACTGGTCCATGTTTCTGTGATTACACTAGTTGGAATTGGAACCATAATCATAACCTCACCAGTTTCACCTACCAAAGCTTCTTTAATTATTGTTTCCACTTCATCATTAATCCAAGTTTGTGTAATAGTAGTAGTTGGAATTGGAACCATAACTTTGAATTCTCCTGTTTGACCAATGACAGCTTCTTTAATCATTGTAGCAATTCCATCACTTGTCCATGTTTCAGTAACAGTGTTGGTTGGGATAGGAACCATAATTCTAACCTCTCCAGTTTGACCAATTGCTGCTACATTTGTTATAGCTAAAATATCATCACTTGTCCATGTTTCGGTAACAGTACTAGTTGGAATCGGAACCATAACTTTGACTTCACCAGTTTCACCTATTATAGCTTCTTTGATCATTGTTTCAACCTCATCATTGATCCAAGTTTCTGTTATAGTAGTAGTTGGAACAGGTACAATGACTCTGATTTCTCCTGTCTCACCAATGACAGCTTCTTTAGTCATAAAAGATGTTTCACCACTTGTCCATGTTTCTGTAACAATATTAGTTGGAATTGGAACCATAACTTTGATTTCTGCAGTTCCACCAATGATAGCTTCTTGTGTAATAGCTAAAGTATTATCGCTTGTCCATGTCTCAGTAATAAGATTGGTCGGAATTGGAACCATCACTTTAATTTCACCTGTTTCACCAATAACTGCTTCTTTTGTCATAGCAACTGTTTCACCACTTGTCCAAGTTTCTGTTATGATGTGTGTTGGAATTGGAACCATGATTTTAACTTCTCCAGTTTCTCCAATAACAGCTTCTTTAATCATTGTTTCTACTTCATCATTGATCCATGTTTCAATAATAGTACTTGTAGGTATAGGTACTTTAACCACAACTTTATGTGTTCCTCCGATTTCTGCTTTCTCAGTAGATGTAATAAATTCACTACCTGTCCATGTTTCAACAATTGCATTGGTTGGAATTGGTATTTGAACAATAACTTGTGCTGTTTCACCAATCTCAGCAGAATTTGTTATTGTAGTAGTTTCTTCTCCAATCCATGTTTCTGTGAATGTAGTAGTTGGAATTGGAACCATAACTTTAAGTTGTGCTGTACCACCAATCAATGCTTGTTCTGTAATTGATCCTACTTCAGCACTGGTCCATGTTTCAGTAACAGTACTTGTTGGAATTGGAACCATAACCTTAGCTTCACCAGTTTCACCAATCAAAGCTTCTTTAATCATTGTAGCTACACCTTCATTTATCCATGTTTCAGTAATAGTAGTAGTTGGAATTGGAACCATAACTTTGATTAAACCAGTTTCACCAATATCAGCTTCTTCAGTAATTGACGATATTTCATCACTGGTCCATGTTTCTGTGATTACACTAGTTGGAATTGGAACCATAATCTTAACTTCACCAGTTTCACCAATATCTGCTTCTTTCGTAATAGAAGAAACTTCATTACTTGTCCAGGTTTGAGTGATAGTATTGGTTGGAATTGGAACCATGATTTTAATTTGAGCTGTTCCTCCAATATCAGCTAATTCAGTGAATGCTCCTTTAACTGTACTTGTCCAAGTTTCAGTAATAATTGTAGTTGGAATAGGAATCATAACCTTAACCTCGCCAGTTTTACCAACGTTTGCTGTCTTTGTAGTTGTAGATGTCTCAGCACTAGACCATGTTTCAGTAATAGTATTTGTTGGGATTGGAACCATGACTTTTATTGTACCAGTTTTACCAATAGTTGCTTCTTTTGTGCTTGTGGATACTTCTGTGCTTGTCCAAGTTTTAGTTATAGTTGTTGTTGGGATTGGGACCATGACCTTGACTTCACCAGTTTGACCAATGACTGCTGTCTTTGTACTTGTAGCTTTCTCATCTCCTGTCCAAGTTTCAGTAATGGTTTTAATAGGAATCGGAACTATTACTTTTATTTGACCAGTTTCCCCTATTCCAGCTGTTTTTTGAATAATACTTGTGGTTAAATCACTTGTCCATGTTTCAGTAATATAATTTGTTGGAATTGTTTGAAGATATTTTATATAAGCTGGATCAACAACATTATTTGATATTATGTATGTACGAGTTCCGGTCCAAGTTTCAGTTAATGTAATAGTTGATTTTGGAATATTAACAACATAAGCTGCTGTTTCTCCTATCGCAGCTGTTCTTAACAGTGTTGTTGTATATTGACCAGTCCATTTTTCAGTTGTTGTTATGGTTGGGATGGGGACCACAAGTGCAATCGTTTTTGTTGATCCATTAGTTATTGTTGTTCTAGCAGTACTAGATTTAGTCCATGTTAAAGTAGTGGCTATAATTTCTTGTCCAATTGAATCAGCTTCTGCATTAATTTTTGGAACATACCATGTATAAGTTTGATCGTGTTTATTTTGGGAGGACAGACCTGCACAATAGTATCGATTTGTAACTTTTGCAGTCAAATAAGTATCTTTTCCAACACTAAAGAATCCATCTATGAAAGGTACATAACCAGCTGGTGCACTTTCGTAATACACTTTAAAAGTTGAGGCTGTACATTCAGATGTGTATTTAAATGATTCAGCAGTTGTTGGATGATACCAAACATTGAATTGATTTGATATTGCAGCATGAATAGAAGCACAATCCATAGTAAATGTTCCTGTCACTGTAAGTGTTAATTCACCTGATGTATAACCTTTTGTACATTGTCCTGCCATAATCAGAAAAACCCATTTATTAATAAGTGGCATACTTTTAACTGAAAAATAAATATTATTAGGACTCATAAATGTACCAGCTTGAAAATTTACAACTTTGGTAAGTGTATTTAAACCGTCATTCCAAGTAATAGTATTATCTCCACCTTTGTAAGCTTTTGAATTTTCTAAATCAACAGCATTTGCTGTACCACCTGAGCCAAATTCAATTGGAATACTTATTTGACCAGAAGCATTGGTTGATTCTTTTATACTATCAGTTCCAGTACAAATTAATTGAGAATATGATGTTAAAAGCTCTCCTGATTCAAATATACAATTGGCATAAACAGTTTTACCAACCACTAGATTTATTTCATTTGATGTACTTGTTATTTTAAACACATTTGGCATGTTTAATGTGAATGTGTCACCTGGTTTCACAATATAATTACTGATTTTCCATGTCAATTTAACAATCCAAGATGCATTCTGTGGAGCTCTTATGGGCATACCACTTTGATTTTGCCATGTGATCGAATCAATCTTTGTGAATACACCAAATACTTCTTCAGCGTCAGAAATTGCTATTAAACAAAATAATAATATATTAATTAGTAACATTTGATAAGTATAGTGACAATTAATCCGTAAAATCATCAATTGACAACAGAAGCTTTATTTATTCATTACAAAGTTTAAAATTATGTTCTATTTTAGAATATTTCATGAAGAAAAAGGGTGCAAAAAAAAGAATAATAAACAATTCTTGGATAATAATATTCGAAACGAAGCTTTGAAATTCCTTATTTAGCGACCGGTTTAATACGTTGTGCGTTTAGATCTCGTACTTTTCCGTAGAATAATATTTTTTAAATTCGAGTTTTGCTTGTTTTTCTACAAATATAATAGACGAAAATTTTTTCTTGCATGAAGTGGAGCTAGCATACATTGGATCTGGCATATTAAAGCTGATGAAAAATCGTAAGATTTTTAAATTTTTCTCTTTAAAGCTATTCAAATACTTTTAACTGCCGATATCAGATTTATATCCACTCAGCCAGATAGTTCTAATTCAGTGTTGCAACTCTATTGAATCTTTAAAGCAAGATTACTGAGAAAGAAAATAATTCAATTTAAACGGGTATTAAATCAAAAGGTTCAATGAAAATCATAAACTTTATGGAATAACGTGTTCTATACAATACTGGTGATCTTATATTATAATTCATATACATTAAACAAGAAATCAAAATTTTTGTCTTCAAAGAAGTTTTGAAAAATTCTTTGAAGCAAATAATGTGGTTTAGCTAAAAAATATCTTCTATCTTAAATAATTTTAAAAATCAATTAATCTCTATGAGTAATTATGTACAATAATTTTAACAAATTAGTTTTACTCTAAAGAGTCGGATAGCATTAGTTGATGTGTTAAATTTGAAAACTTCTATATTGCTGTAAGTCTGAACAACTTCAATATTCGCTTAGTTACAATTCTTTATAGTCTTCGATAATATAAAATTTGATAAAAATAATTTTCAGGATTATAATAATAATTAAAGAAGCACGACATAAAAATGATTGAGAATTTGACTGAAATATCTCATCTCATGACGTATTTCTCAGCATATTGCTCAAAATTAGACATAGATTATTCTGGAAATCCAAGAGTTCCTTTTATGATTCACATCGAAAATATATATTATTTTGGCATCAATTTCAATATTGATTGGATGCAAATGCCGAGTCTCATTGAAGTGATAATTTAAGTACCAGCTTTCTAATCATAAAAAGACCTAATCAAATCGTCGCGAATATTTGTTGATAATTAAAATCAAATTTTTATAAAAATCTTTTGATTGCAACATGAAAATCATTTACGTGAAAAAATTTTAACAATTTTCCAACAAAATAGAATCTTTTTAAGATTAAAATAATTTTTAATCTCTCGGCTTATTGCTTATTATTTGTTCTTCGAGGATAAAACCGAATGTTCGTTGCATCAACTTCGTTTTTTTTTTCTTCTTCTCCACATGATTTGCGCGCCTATTGCCGTTTGACGTGATTATTTAAGACACAAAGATGAAACATATGTTTATTTAATTAACGATGATGAGTATTAAACTTACTCAAATTAATCTCAGATAAGATCTGAGAGATGCAATGAGATCATGGTAATTAATCGGCTATGAAAAGATCTCAAGTCATTAATTTTGTTTCAAACAATTTTCATAATTTAAAAAGACATATCTATTATAATAGAAATATATTTCAATAATTATAAACACGTAATTGTGGTTACAATATACATTGGTTTTAGTTGCATTCTTTACCTAGAATAATAAGCCACACAAGGTCTTCTATGTAATCATACAGCTTCTATCCGATAAACACAATTCAAATAAAATCAATCCATTTGCCTTTAAAGGAAGCTGTCAGGTTGCCTAATTACTAAACTGCATTGAGATTTTGCCTATCACTCAAACAAAAAGATAGGAAAAAATTGTAGATTTTCTTAGTTTTTTTTGGAGTTTGATAAAATTTTTGCAAAAATCGTAAAAATTTAATTTTTTTTCAAGTTTTGATTCTATTAGAACAGATAAAATGTAATAATTAGACCAATAATATTTATTAAATTGTCCAAAACTATAAATTCTATAAAAGATAAACCGAAATAATTAACTACAACTTTTAAACAGCCTAGAAGAAATTTGCAACCAATAATATTGCAACCGCTAAAATTGATGATTTTGAATTGATTGCACCCAAAGCTTCATAGCTTGAAACAGTTGGTGTAGTTGGTGACGAAGAAGAAGTTGAAACTTGTATTAATGTGGTAGATGATGTGATATCCGACTCATTTGAATCACTTTCAGTATTTGATGGAACTGATCCTGTTGAGGATGAATTTTCGTTTTCACTGGATGAAGTTGTGATATTTCCTGATGTTGAGCTTTCAGTATTGTTATTGTCATTACCAGATGAAGTAGAAGTAGGTGTTGTATTTTCATTATTGTCATCTGATGTTGTTGATAAAGTATTTGTGTTCTCATTACCGGTAGAAGTAGGTGTAGTATTTGTATTACCAGTTGGTTGTGATGAAGTAATGTTATTTGTAGTTGATGTAATTTTCTCTGAGCTTGCTGATTCATTTGTTGATGAGCTTCCATTAGTATTAGTCGGAATAGATGATGTGCCAGTATTATTACCCGTTGGTGTAGCCGATGAGCTAGTTTTTGTATCAGAATTTGTATTTACGGAGCTACTAGAAGCACCAGTATTTGTATTGGTATTAGTTGAACCTGCTGACGAACCAGTGTTTGTATTGGTATTAGATGGAGTACTTGAAGCACCAGTATTTGTATTTGTTGGAATACTTGATGAGCCAGTATTTGTATTTGTATCAGTTGGAATACTTGATGAGCCAGTATTTGTATTTGTATCAGTTGAAACACTTGATGAGCCAGTATTTGTATTTGTATCAGTTGAAACACTTGATGAGCCAGTATTTGTATTTGTATCAGTTGAAATACTTGATGAGCCAGTATTTGTATTTGTATCAGTTGAAATACTTGATGAGCCAGTATTCGTATTAGTATCAGTTGGAATACTTGATGAGCCGGTATTTGTATTGGTATCAGTTGGAATACTGGATGAACTGCTTTCTGAAGGTATACTAGATGAGCTTGTTATTGGAGGTGGAACAGTACTGGAACTATTCTGATATGGTGGGACAATTGAGCTAAAGCTTAAGGTAGAACTTGAGCTGGATGGATAAGCAGAACTTTCAGATGATGAAGATGATGGATAAGCAGAACTTTCTGAAGATGATGATGGATAAGCTGAGCTTTCTGATGATGAAGATGGATAAGCTGAGCTTTCAGATGAAGATGATGGGTAAGCTGAACTTTCAGATGAAGATGATGGAATCAAAGAACTTTCAGATGATGAAGATGGATAAGCTGAGCTTTCAGATGATGATGATGGATAAGCTGAGCTTTCTGATGTTGAAGATGGATAAGCTGAGCTTTCTGAAGAAGATGATGGATAAGCTGAGCTTTCTGATGATGAAGATGGGTAAGCTGAGCTTTCTGAAGATGAAGATGGATAAGCAGAACTTTCAGATGATGATGATGGGTAAGCTGAGCTTTCAGATGATAATGATGGATAAGCTGAGCTTTCAGATGATGATGATGGATAAGCTGAACTTTCAGATGATGAAGATGGATAAGCTGAGCTTTCTGAAGAAGATGATGGATAAGCTGAGCTTTCTGATGTTATTGATGGATAAGCTGAGCTTTCTGATGTTGATGATGGAATTAAAGAACTTTCAGATGATGAAGATGGATAAGTGGATGATGAAGCTGATGAAGTTGAACTAAATTCACTTGTACTTGATTTACTTTCAGGAACATCAACACTAACAGTAGCAGTACCACCTGGAGTAGCAGTAAAAGTTGTTATACTTGTTGTTGTGCCAGTCCAAGTTTGAGTAGTTGTAACAGTTGGAATTGGAACCAATACTTCAATTGTTTTAGTAGCTCCATCACTTGATGTATAAGGTAAGGTTGTTCTTGAAGTTATTGAACCAGTCCAAGTTATTGTTGTGACTACAACTTCTTGACCATTTGAACCAGCTTGATTATTATTATATGGTGACCAAGTAACTGTTTTACTATTATCAACTTGTCTAGTACTACCAACACATGTATAAGTATTAGTATATGCAGTTTTCAAACTAACACCAGTAGCGACACTAACTAAAGAATCAATATATGGTCTATAACCAGCTGGAACATTTTGATAACTAATCATAAATTCTGAACTTGAGCATTGCATTGTATAACTAAAATCATCAGCTGTTCCCGGAAGAAACCAATCATTAAATTGATTTGAAATTGCAGCATGAATTGAATCACAATCTAAAACTGAATTGACTCCATTAACTGTTATACCTAATTTACCAGATTTATACCCATTTGGACAATTACCAGCAACCAATAACAATGATTGTTTATTTAATGATGGAACAACTCTATTGAAATAATATATTTTTTCAGTACTTGTTGGTGTACCACCTTGAAAATTAGCAGTTGTTGTAAGTTGAGTATCACCATCATTCCAAGTAATAGTATTATCACCAGCATGGAAACATTTTGAATTTTCTAAATCAACAGCATTTGCAGATCCACCAGCTCCAAAAGCAATTGGGAAACTAATTTGACCATAAGCATCGGTTGTAGATTTAACTTGATCAGTAGCAGTACAAGTCAATTGAGAAGCTGAAGTAACTAAATCACCAGGTTGAAGATAACATTTTGCATATACAGTATTACCAACAGCTAAATCAATTTCATCATCGGTAGTTGTAAATTTGAAAACACATGGCATATTTAATGTAAAAGTGTCACCTGGTTGAACTTTGTTGTCATTGATAGCCCATGATAAAGTTGCAATCCAAGATGGATAGTGTGGACCTCTAATAGTATAACTTGCTGCATTTTCCCATACTAATGAGTCAAAGCTTGTAAAAACACCACTAACTTCTGCAGCCTTAGCCACAGCTAAAAAAAAGATAGTTGCTAATAAATTTAATAGCATTGTTGATAAATGTTCAATACATTTTGAAAAATTGGCATATTGACAACTATAAATATAAAAAATCAAGGTAATGGTATGATTGATAAAGTCTAGAATAATGCATTTTCAAAAATTGAAAATGTAAGTATACGCTGCAGAATGGCTAATTTTAATTTTTTTTAATCGATTTGCCAAGATCCTCGTTGACGGATATATGATTTGTTAGTAATAAGGTTATCAGCCCCGTAATATCCAAACCATTTTAGTGTCAATAAAATCTCGTTTCAGATGATGATTAACGATTTCTTGATTATGAACAAGAATCTAAGATTTTGAACACTTACCAGCAAAGCACAGATACGCTAGAAATCGAATTCTTATCACAAAGATCTTGATTCGATGTGGATATAACTCCATTACGTTTTAATAAGAATGCACCTTCAGGAATTAATTATACTTTGTAAATAATTAAATTTTGATTCGTCAATTTGAATACGTGCAATTCCGTTCTCTCCTTTCTTTATTGGGATTCAAAGTTAATACAAAGGGAAAAAATCTTGTGCAGCTTAATAATAAATTCTTTTCATATCGTGATGAAACATTATTGAATAACAATAAAATAATCAAATCAACAGCTTTAAAATCCTTTAATGCAACATGTATGTCTGCATCATAATCATAATCAAATAAACTTTTTTAAAGCATCTCTAAAGTAATGAAACAGTTTTGGAATTTGCCACAAAACTAAATTAAAGTTTATTTAAAGTAATTGAAAGAGATGAAATGAAATCTAAAAATAAAAATTTTTACACCCGCAGTGAACAAAAATAAATTTTGTGTAACTTTAAACCCTTTTCAAAAAAAAAAAACATCAGGTGCAATATTGTGATTTCATCCACGGTTTCCTTTTTGAATCAAATGACTCAAATACTTTAATTTTCTTGAAATTAATTAAGTTTATATCCATTTTGAAGTGCATTGTTTGATGACAATAACTGATTTACGACGCTGATGTAAAATCATTTCGCGTAAATTAAGTTTGAACATTCACGATGTTGACTAAAACTTTGAATTTCTTGATTAACTTAATTTTAATTTTATGGATTGACCTGTAAACATAATCTCATTAGGAATTAATTATTTATAATCACACGTAAATGCATAACAAAACCTAAAATATCTAAACTAAATTCTAAGATTAAAAAAAAAACATTGAAAAAAAATTATCAAATCTTTATCGAATTTTTCTCGATTAAGATTTCAATTGCATTATCAAAGTTTAAAACGCCTAAGCCTGCGTTCATGGCCGCCTCGATGAAAAGATTCTTAATCTTGAGTACAATCCTGTAATTTATAATACTTCACTTTATTTCTTCAAAGTTCTAATTTTAGCTTTTGGTTTATGTACTTTGAATATTTGACCTCTGTAAGTTGCAAATAATTTTGATTAAAACAGATCAATAAACGTTTTTAAGACTCATTATAACTCCAGTCTAAAGACTACGGACATTTGGTTACACGAACTCTAGCGTTTTGATTAACAAATAACATTTTCGAAAGTACTACGTTCTTATTTAGTATTACAATAATACAAATTGAAAAATTTTACTTTTCGTAGTTAATCTAATTCAATCGAGTTGAATCTCTACCACAATATATTTAGAAAAGAATTCTATTACTGCAATTAATGAAGTATCTATTATACAATTTATAAACGAAAAAAAATCTTGGGTAAACGAAAAGTTAAAAAAACCCACTTTAAAAACAAATAATTATTCAAAATTAAACGAAAACTGATAATAAAATTAATAAGATTGACGATGAGAAAACTTTTGAAGCTGATGCTTCATAAGTTGAAATAGCAACTTGAGTTTGCGAATTTGAAGATGTTTGTTGGCTGAGTGTAGTTTCAGGACCATTTCCATTACTAGCTGAATTAATCGATTCACTTGATGCACTTAAATTATCACTATTGCTAACACTAGTGCCTCCATTTGAACCATTGGTATTATTTGATGAATCTGTAGTTCTCAGTAAATCTGAACCACTTGAGCTTGTTATATTGTCATTACCTTGATTTGTAGTTGTAGCACTGTTATCGTCTGATTCAAATCCAGTTGGAGATGAAGTACCTTCATTTGTAATTGTTGGGTTAGTGTTTGAATTGTCATTAGATTGAGTTACTGGAGGTATAACAATATTAGTAGTAACTGCTGTATTTTCTGAGTTTGAATTAGTAGTAGTATTTGAGCTCTCTGTATCTGTGTTTGCATCGGTTGGAATACTTGATGAGCCAGTATTTGTATTAGTATCTCCTGGACCGGTTGATGAGCCAGAATTTGAATTTGTGTCTGTATTGGCATTAGTTGGAACACTCGAAATACCAGACTTTGTGTTAGTATCAGTTGGATTAGATGGACCAGTATTTGTATTTGTATTGGTATTTACATCAGTTGAAATACCTGTTTCGCCAGTGTTAGTGTTGGTATTGATACTAGTTGTAGTAACAGATGAACCAGTATTTGTATTGATATTAGTTGGAGTACTAGAAGCACCAGTATTTGTATTGGTATTAGTTGGAACACTTGATGAACCAGTATTAGTATCAATTGGAGCACTTGATGAGCCAGTGTTTGTATTGGTATCTGTTGGAATACCTGATGAGCCAGTATTTGTATTAGTATCTGTTGGAGTACTTGAGGCTCCAGTATTTGTATTGGTATTTGTTGGAATATTTGATGAGCCAGTATTAGTATCAATTGGACCGGTTGAAGAGCCAGTATTAGTATTGGTATTAGATGGAGTACTTGAAGCACCAGTATTTGTATTGGTATCTGTTGATATAGTTGAAGCACCAGTATTGGTATTAGTTGGAGTGCTAGAAGCACCAGTATTTGTGTTGGTATTAGTTGAAACACTTGATGAACTAGTATTAGTATCAATTGGAGCACTTGATGAGCCAGTGTTTGTGTTTGTATCAGTTGGAGTACTTGAAACACCAGTATTTGTATTGGTATTAGATGGAATACTTGATGATCCAGTATTTGTATTGGTATCTGTTGGAATACTTGATGAACTGCTTTCTGAAGGTATACTAGATGAGCTTGTTATTGGAGGTGGAACAGTACTGGAACTATTTTGATATGGTGGGACAATTGAGCTAAAGCTTAAGGTAGAACTTGAACTGGATGGATAAGCTGAGCTCTCAGATGATGATGATGAATAAGCTAAGCTTTCTGATGAAGATGATGGATAAGCAGAACTTTCTAAAGATGATGATGGATAAGCTGAGCTTTCTGAAGAAGATGATGGATAAGCTGAGCTTTCAGATGATGAAGATGGGTAAGCAGAACTTTCTGATGATGATGATGGATATGCAGAGCTTTCGGAAGATGATAATGGATAAGCTGAGCTTTCAGATGATGATGATGGATAAGCTGAGCTTTCTGATGAAGATGATGGGTAAGCTGAGCTTTCTGATGAAGATGATGGGTAAGCAGAGCTTTCTGATGAAGATGATGGGTAAGCTGAGCTTTCTGATGTTGAAGATGGATATGCAGAGCTTTCTGAAGATGAAGATGGATAAGCTGAGCTTTCAGATGATGATGATGGATAAGCTGAGCTTTCAGATGATGATGATGGATAAGCTGAGCTTTCAGATGATGATGATGGATAAGCTGAACTTTCAGATGATGAAGATGGATAAGCTGAGCTTTCTGAAGAAGATGATGGATAAGCTGAGCTTTCTGATGTTATTGATGGATAAGCTGAGCTTTCTGATGTTGATGATGGAATTAAAGAACTTTCAGATGATGAAGATGGATAAGTGGATGATGAAGCTGATGAAGTTGAACTAAATTCACTTGTACTTGATTTACTTTCAGGAACATCAACACTAACAGTAGCAGTACCACCTGGAGTAGCAGTAAAAGTTGTTATACTTGTTGTTGTGCCAGTCCAAGTTTGAGTAGTTGTAACAGTTGGAATTGGAACCAATACTTCAATTGTTTTAGTAGCTCCATCACTTGATGTATAAGGTAAGGTTGTTCTGGAAGTGACTGATCCAGTCCATGTAGAAGTTGTAACCACAACTTCTTGACCATTTGAACCAGCTTGATTATTATTATATGGTGACCATCTGATATTAATACCATTGTTTTGTTGATATAAATCCCCATTACATGTATAACGATTAACAAAATTACTAACCAATGAAGTACCGGTTGAAACAGCAATTAAAGCATCAACAAAAGGTCTATAGCCAGCAGGAACATTTTGATAATTGATTATGAAACTTGTACCTGAACATTGAGTAGTATAACTAAAATCCTCTGCATTTTCTGGTAAATACCAATCATTTAATTGATTTGTAATTGCCGCATGAATTGAGCTGCAATCAATTTCTGTATTACGACTACCAATTGTAAAACCTAATTGACCAGATCTATAACCATTTGGACAACTACCAGCAATAACAAACAAGTTTTGTCTATTTAAAGATGGAACAATTCTATTGAAATAATAAATTTTATCAGGATTAGCAATACTTACACCACCTTGAAAATTAACAGTTGTTGTAAGTTGAGTATCGCCATCATTCCATGTAACTGTGTTATCCCCAGCATTGAAACATTTTGAATTTTGAATATCAACTGCATTACCTGAACCACCAACGTTGAAAGCAAATGGAAAATGTATTTGACCATTTGCATCAGTTGAATCTTTGACCTCATCAGTGGCAGTACACAATAATTGAGATGCAGCTGTAACTAAATCACCTGGTTGAAGATTACATCTGGCATAAACAGTATCACCAACAGCCAAATCAATTTCATCATCGGTAGTTGTAAATTTGAAAACACATGGCATATTTAATGTAAAAGTATCTCCTGGTTGTACTTTATTATCACTTATTTTCCAAGACAAAGTTGCAATCCAAGATGGTGAATTTGGAGCTCTGATTTTATAACTTGCTGCATTTTCCCATACTAGTGAGTCAAAGCTTGTGAAAACACCACTAACTTCTGCAGCTTTTGCTGAAATAACAAGAATGATAAATGTTAAAAGAAAATTGAACATTTAGTTAATGAAGACAATAAATTTTCAAATGTTTTAATGGATTTGTTTGGCCATTATATATACTCTAGAATTTGAGTTATTCAATACCCAAGAATTTTTAGAAACCTTTAAAAGGGTGCAAATTGTTTAATCTTCATAACCACTGCATGAATGCTAATACTAGATAGTATCAATCCTCGGGATTAATTTAGTTTTGTTCAAATTGAGCCAAATCCTAACACTCTGATCATCAATTAAGACAATTGTAAGTTGTGATTGTTTTATTTGTGCCTCTCATTCTGTTGCTAAACCCTGGTTTGCATAGTCATCTGAATCTTGTTTTAGTTTTTGTTTAAAAATTCCTTTAAAAAAAATTCTTTTATGCAGAACGTTTTAAAGTATGCTTTCGCCTAAAGCTAACGATTTAGTATTTTACACTCAGATGAAATTTAACACAAAACTTCATAATATTTTTTTGAGGATTGATCAGAAATCCGAACTGAAATTCCCAATTTGTGTTGCGAAGAGTCTAAAGCTGAGGGTGATGAAGTAATAAGATCTGATTCGAGGGACTTTAATAGAATCATCAAGGGTAAATTATTGGGAAAATCTTTGGCATTTGTTCCATGCGTAAATCACAATATCGTAGATTTGCTATTGTTCTATTAACAAAATAATTTCCTTAAAAATCTGCGATTTGTTTCATTAATAATCATATCAACTAGACTGTTCTCTACCAAAATCTAGTATGCATATCCATTATCAAAGCTGATTGATTATATCAAATGAAGGAGTTCTCTCACTTTAGAATTAAGTGTAATTTTAACCTGATTAAACAATGTTCAATTTTAAAGCATACTTTTGCCTCAACTATTTGTTTACATTCAATTATATGTATCTTTAGTCCCTTTAATTACTATATTCAAAATAAATTATTCTCGAATAGTACTATGCATTATTTCGAAGCCTTATTTTCCTTTAAGGTGGATCATTGCATACTGTTATATTTAGCAACAAATACTAATTTTTTTTTAACTGCTTCTTAACTCCTTCAGAGGCATCAGAAAAATTCAAGAATCAAAAGTTATTTTGCTTTAATTATTGATAACCCAATGGCATTTTTGCTAAATCCAAGAATTTTCTTTAATCACCTCACGATTTTTTTTAATATACGAGTTGAAATTCATCATATCAAATGATGATTCCTTTTCAATTGGAACTTCTATATTGAAATTATGACACAAAACATTTGCGGCAGCTCGTTTATAGTCGGCTGAATATTTGTAAAGTTACCCGAGAAAATAGAGTTTTATACGTTAGGTTATGAGGTAATCAATTTGCATTTAATGATTGTGATTACTTGCTCCCGAGCAGTTGTCAATCATTATGATAACATGTCGGGCGAATATTTACATTGAATACATTATGTAAGATAAACTGTAGAATTCTTCAAATAATAGCTTCGATATTCTCATCATCTTTCTTTTCCATTCTTTTATAAGATCTTATTCTAATCACCATTAATTTGTCAGGAACCAAATCATTCATCAGTAATGTCTTTCCACAACCTGATATAGGACATGATTTTTGTTGAGAAGTAAAATTAGATTGAATAGTTGATTTTTCGAATGTATGATTACATCTTCTAGATTTGACTGGATCTTTGAAGTAATCTAATGTTAATGGATCTCGCAATGACACTTTCCCACCACTAACAGCTAATTCATCATCTTCTTCTTCATCAGGTATAGGTTCTTCAGGATTTTTAATTACAAATATCATATTCTTTAGATAATTCTGGAATTCATTATCTATTCTAATTTTATAATTAGAATGTTCTTCTTTTATGATTTGTGGAAATTCAATTTGATCATTATCATGAAAGGTATCTAATGTTTCAAGAGTACAATCGTGATTTTCCTCTCGATTTGCAAATCTCTTTATACTTGGCACATTCCCTATAGATTTAAATTTCGTAATTTCAATTCTAGATTTAGCAGCATCTTCTAGTGACTGTAAGAAATTTTTCAAAATACCTTCATCAAAATCAAGTGATTCATTTGAAAGAATGAAATTTATATAACTTTCACATCCATCTTTGATTTTGCTCTGTTGTTGTGCACTTGAAGTTTCAGATTGATTGATATGAAATATCTGTTCATATTCTCTGATTAATTCCCTTCTCAATGGAACATATTTCGGTAGTGATATATTATTAGGTATGTATTCAGTTTCTTCTGACATTATTTATTCAAACGCGTTAAAGAAAAAAAAATTCTATCGTTTATCATATCATAACATTCCTCACAAGGTTTATAACAAATACTACAGGATATAGGTATTCTAATCTTCTACTGAATAAGAATAGATTGTAGCGATGTGAGGCATTAATTTATATTTTATCGTTTATTAAGTTATGAGGATTCTTGTTGACTTTCTTCATCATTATTACTTTGAGCTGTAGTTGTACTTGTACTTGATGAGCTTGGTATACACCAATTTCTATGGCAATGCCATGCTTTCATTTGGCAATCTCTCGAGCAATATTTGGTTCTTTTACACCTTCTACATTTTGAAAATTCTCTTGGGAATTTTTCCCATTTACCACATTCTAAATTCCCACATTGTCTTACACCGCCTCGAAGTTCATTTCTTCTACATGAATTTCTCATTATAACACCTGACCAATAATACATGTCTGTTCCGGATAAAAATGTAAATTTTTCAACTAAAGGAAATAAATTCACTTTTTGATATTCTATTAATGAGTCATCTTTATCTTCATTACAATCATCAACATCAAAAAAATTATATTCTTCATAATTCCATTTATTTTGTAAATTTTGCCTAGATTGTTTACGAGTATTAATTATTGTAGTTTTTAATTTCCTACTTTCAACTTCAATAATTTTGTTCATTTTTTCATTAATTTGATACAAATTGATTTCTCTTTCTAAATCATCAACAATTGTTTCACAATCCATAATCAGATCATACAATTTCCCCATATAATCAGGTTGGTTCAATTCAATTGTATCAACACTTCTATCAGATAAAGTATCTTCATCTATTTCCTCATCCCCACTTTCCACTTCCTCAGGTTCTTCATCTATTTTTTCAGGTTCACTGGTAGTTATTAACTCAAATTTATCATTATCCAAAAAATCATCATCATTTAATGAAGTTACCATTTGTGGTGAATTTGAAGCACTTGGTGAAAATTTCTCAATGTATGTTTTTGGTGGTTTTATTCTTGATTTTGGTGTTATTGTAGTTCTTAATTTAATAGCTAAAGTTTTTTTCATTTTTAATTTCATTTGTCTTTCGAGATATAATTTCAATTGTTTATCTCTTATACTCATATCCAAAACTAAATGAGTATTTTGTAGAACATCTTTTAGATATGGATATTTTGATATATATGCCAACAATTGTAAAGACCAGACGATATCATCATCTTTCGGAATAACAACACCAGTATCGGTGAAAGATCGTACTGCTATTTTTAAATTATTTGATTTCTTTATATCATAATCTCTTGAATAATAATCTAATAGAAATTGTAAGTTACTATCCATATCAAATTCTTCAACCTCATTAAATTCCATTTGTTTTTCTTCAATTAATTTATTTAAAATATTGATAATAATATATCGTTTTCGAACATCGGTATTTAAATTGTATTTAGTAATTTGTTGATTCCGTATTGGTGGATTATTGATTAATCTAAATAACTCGTCCAAAGTTAAATTATTATAATCATCAAAAGTTAAATTATTTATATGATGATCATTAGATGAATTAGATAAAGATGTTGCTTCTATTGCAGCAGTTGCTAATTGAATTGGCATTTCTTGTGGTATAGGACTTGGTCTTGGCATAGCTTCAGAAACTTCATCTTGGAATGCTCTAAATAAATTTTCATTATTTTCTATTGGTGATTGGAATGATGGTCTTGATGAATTTGCATGGGCGAAAGTCCTCTCATTTAGTAACAAATAATTATTTATGACGGTTGCAATTATAGGTAAAATACCAGCTTTTACCACTTTTTGTCTGATTTGTTCCGTACCTCTAGTTCCTACTAAAACCAAACATTGAAAAGCTAAAGTCCATTTCCATGCCATTAATAATTTTCTCTCACTATTATCATCAAAGCATGGTTGGTTTAAGTGATTATTATGACATTCATGTAATATTTCAATCAATCTCTCTATACCTCCATCAATTGATAATGTTTCACGAACTTTAGCTGAAGAACTAACTAAATATGTCAAATAATTTAAAGAATTGACTAATGGTTTATCTGATGTAACATCCAATGCTCTCCTATCGTATAGACTCGTTGTAATGGTGACTGCTGCCTTATTATTTGATATCGATCTATAATTTGAATCCCTCATTTGATATCAAAGATTCACAGTAGTACAAAACAATAAAGAAAAAATTATCGCCACTATTAAAACAAAATTTATATACAGGAAAGAACATAAATCTTTTGCAATCAAATTAAAATTTTAATTCTATATTGTAAATCTATAATTAATAAATATTCTAATGCATTCTATTTTCTATATTGACAGCTACTTTCATACATTGTTCCATAAACATCAAAGTTAAGATTGAATGAGGTCCTATTCTGAATAATTGTGCCCAAAAACCTTTATATAATGCCATTGGTCCTTCAGTTCCAATAGTTTTTTTGAAACAATCAAATGGACTCGTGTATAAATTACCCTTTTGGTTATACATTCTTGTTAAAACGACATCCCAAGGATTCATAACAATCGCAACACCTAAACCAGCAAATGAAGATGATATAAATGATAATGTAAATGAATTTTCATTACATAATTTATGTTTCAAAATGAAATTTTTAGTTAAATTATAAACAGGAAGTTGAGCTGCTGAACCAGCACCAGTTCTTAACACTGCTGCATCAACACCCCTATATAATCCTTTGAATCCTTCCGCTTTGTATATTTGAGATATACCATCCCATACTGATTTATAATAAGTTTGTTGACCAACAGAAGCACCTCCAGAAGTTGATTTTGAAAAAGACTGCATTCTAGTCTTGATTAAAAAGAATGGTGATGCTAAAACAGCACCAGCAGAACCTGAAATAAATCCTGCTAAAACATTGATTAATAAATTCTGTGGTATTTTTGATATATCTTCATTAAATGATTTTGGTAATATAAGTTTTGTTAAATAGAATCTACTTGGTTCATATAATCCAATTCTACAACCATTTAAACCTAGTTGGTAATAATAACCACACATTAAACCTTGTTGTAACCCTCTAATACCTTCATTTTTGTAAATAGTGATGAAAGCTTGGAAAGGATTTTTATATAATTTGACTGCATCTTTTGATTTTTTTGTTAACTCACCTTGTAGTTGCATTCTTGTTTTAATTAATTCAATTGGATTTGTGAACGTCACAGCTCCACAAGCTGCTACACCTCCAGCTATGAATCCTCCTAGCGTAGATACCTTTTGTGCATTATTCTTTGGAGCTAGATCTTGTAGAGTCTGTTTCTTCAAAGATACTTTAGTATCATATTGACTCATTATCTTAATGAAATTTTCAAAATGATTGAAAAAAATTACGGGCCGGTTTACAGAGCTCACGTGAATAATTACTATAAGAATAAAACTAATATAAGCTACGAATATACTATTAGTGGTCACATTTTGAATCTAGACTACTATATATGACTTTGTAGAGTATATTGTGTTCATCTCTATTTTGCAGCATTATATCACGATCGTAATTTTAAAATATCAAAAATCGAGAGATGTTGAAACGATCATCTCAAATACATAAATCTTCAAATCTACTATCCAAATATGCATCAACAGTATCAGATGTAAAAAAATACCCTATTGGTAAACATATAAACGGATTCGAAATCAAATCAGCCACAAATATACCCGAATTTTCATTACTTGCCGTCACATTAAATCATTTGTCAACCAATGCAAAACATTTACATTTAGATACTCCAGATAATAATAATGTATTCTCAATAGCATTCAAAACTAATCCACCTGATGCTACAGGTGTACCACATATCCTTGAACATACTACTTTATGTGGATCTAAAAAGTATCCAGTTAGAGATCCATTTTTTAAAATGACTAATCGATCATTAAGTAATTTTATGAATGCAATGACAGGTCATGATTATACAATGTATCCATTTGCAACCACCAATGAAAAGGATTTTCAAAATTTATTAGATGTATATTTAAGTTCAGTTTTTGAACCAAACTTAAATGCAAGTGATTTCTTACAAGAAGGATGGAGATTAGAAAATGAAGATTTGAATGATCCAAAGACAAAGTTGATGTTTAAAGGAGTTGTTTATAATGAAATGAAAGGTCAATACTCAAACAATGCATATTACTTTTATATCAAATATTTAGAATCCATATATCCATCATTGAATAATTCTGGTGGTGATCCAAAGAAAATTACGAATTTAAAACATGAAAATTTAGTCAACTTCCATCATAAAAACTATCATCCTTCAAAAGCAAAATCATTCACTTATGGAAATATATCATTAGATAAACATTTAAATCAATTAGATAAATATTATAGTAGATTTGATAAATTAGATTCAAATATAGAAATTAAGAACCCAATCTTTACTAATGGTGAAAAATATTATGAAGTTGTTCAATCTGGTCCTGTTGATTCTATGAGTGGTAAAGATATATCAGAACAATATAGTTCATCTATAACTTGGAATTTGGGAAACCCTCTAGATGAAGAAATGAATTATGATTTATTCAAATGGAAAGTTCTAAACTCATTATTATTTGATGGACATAATTCTGCCTTTTATCAAGAATTGATTGAAAGTGGTTTTAGTGAAGATTTTTCTCCAAACACTGGTGTTGATTCTCATACTGCATTATTATCATTCACAGTTGGTTTAAATTTTTTAACAAAAGATAAAGTTGATAATTTAAGTGAAAAAATAAACTTTGTTTTGAATAAAGTTTTAACTGATATGGAAAATGATAAAACTTATGATGATAGAATTAAAGCCATTTTACATCAAATTGAATTAGGTTTCAAAAAACATAAACCTGAATTTGGTTTTGGTTTGATAAGTTCAATTACGCCTTCTTGGGTAAATGAAGTTGATCCAGTTAATTCATTACAAGTGGAAAAAGTTTTGAATCAATTTAAAACCGATTATGAAAAAAATGGAATAAAAATATTTCAAGAATTAATTGAACAAAAATTATTAAATGATAATGCACAAAAATTCAAATTTGTAATGATACCTGAACCTAATTTTTCAAAAAGATTGGTAGAAACCGAGACTGAAAATCTACAAGCAAAAGTTGAAAAATTGACTGAGTTAGAAAAGAAGGAAATTTATCAAAACAATTTGAAATTGGCAGAGACACAAGCTCAGGAAGAGAATGTTGATGTTTTGCCAACTTTAACTGTTGAAGATATCAATAAGAAAGGTGAATTTTATCCAGTAAAATATAATACCATCAACGGGAAAACAATTCAGGAAAGAGTCGTTGACACCAATGGTTTAATATATGCCAGTGCCTTGAAAGATATCTCATATATGCCTATCAAATACTACAAATACTTACCTTTGTTTAACAACTGTTTGACAAATTTGGCTGGTACTCACCAATCAACAATCACAGACCTAGAAACTAAAATACAAATCTTAACAGGTGGAGTTTCTTTCAATTATAGAATATCAACAAATCCTTTCGATATACAAAGTACTAAATTACAATATGTATTAAATGGTATGGCTTTAAATTCAAACAGTAAACATATCTATGATTTATGGTTTGAAATATTGAAAGATACCAAATTCGATAGTGAAGATGAAGTTGTTGATAAATTATTTGTTTTGATTAAAAATTTGAGTCAAAACCAAGCAAATAATATTGCTGATAGAGGTCACTCATTTGCTTGTTCAGTAAGTAATTCAAAATTAACTAATTCAAAGTACATCAATGATTTAACTGGAGGATTAGCTCAAGTCAAGTTTATAATGGAATTAAATAATAATTTAGATACACAAGGTAAAGATTTCATTAAAAAAGAATTATTACCGATACTAAGAGAAATAAAGCAATTGATATTAGCAGGTGATGATTTCAAATATAGATTAGTTGGAGATTCACAATCAATCAATGAAAATAAACCATTCATTGAACGATTTGATAAGAAAATTTCAAATGGATCAACACCAAATACATCGGACAATCTTTTATCATTATCATTTAAACCACAACAAAGTAAGGAATTAATAAATTTACCATTCCAAGTCGGTTACTCCGCTTTAGCCAAATTAGGTACATCTTTTGCTTCTAAAGAAGGTGCACATTTACAAATATTATCACAATTATATACATTTAAGAATTTACATTCTAAAATAAGAGAATCTAATGGTGCTTATGGAGGTGGACTTAACTATGATGGATTAAATGGAGTATTAAATTTTTATTCTTATAGAGATCCTAATCCATTAAAATCAATTTTAACATTTAAAAATGAACTAAATTATGGTTTAAATGCAAATTGGTCAGAGAAAGATTTGGAAGAAGCTAAACTAAGAATATTTCAAAGTATAGATGCACCAATAAATGTTTCAAGTCAAGGATCAATTGAATTTTTTGATTCAATATCTAATGATTTGAAACAAGAAAGAAGGGAAAATTTCTTAAATACATCAATCAATGATTTAAGAAAAGTAACTGAAAAGTATTTAATCAATCCAGATAGTTTAAATTCAATCACAGTAATTGGTGATAATGAAAAGTTAAATGCTGATGAATCATGGATGATTAAAAATTTAAAAATTGAATAAAATTCATAGATTTCAATATAAAACTTGTATATATAAACCTTGCCTATGTACAAATAAACTCATTAAACCGTAATAACTTTTGAAATAAATAATTTTACCTATGACTTCTAATATAATCTTTTGGTGTTGGTTCTGGAATCTTTCTCTTTCTTGCTTCAGTGAATAAACAATGTCTTTGAGCTTTTGGATCATACAATATTAAATTTAATTTAGGAGTTCTTCTAGGTATTCTAAACCATTTCTCATATCCTGTCAATGCACTAGAAACCATCTTTACCATGGTTCTTGTATCTTTAGCTTTAGCCATTATGGTAAATGATAAGTTTGAAATTTTTTCGTACGAAAATTAATTTCATAAATATTTCGTAGACTGCCGCATTAGGTAGGATATAGAAGCAAGAAATGTATGAAATTACTCGTTTGTTTGTTCTACGCGTTGAAAAATTTTAAATAGGATCAAGTTGAAAAAAAAGAACAACAGTACATTTATTCTATCAAAATGATTCCAATTTTAATATTATTCTTGGTTTCACTTATCAATGCATTACATTTAGAAATACCTGCATTACCAAATCCACAACCAACATGTATTAGAGATTTTGTTCAAGAAGGTCAAATGGTTGTAATTAATATAAATACTGATGGTTATAAAAATGATGGACAACAATTAAATGTAAGAGTTACAGATTCACTTGGGAATGAATATCAAACAAGAAAAGATATTGTAGGTAAAAAGAAAATTGCATTTACTTCACATAATAATGCTGCATTTGATGTTTGTTTCACTAATCACCAAGCAAATAAATGGTCAAGAAATACTAATCAACATTATGCTAGAATTGTTGAATTAGAAATTGAAAGTGGTGCAGCTGCAAGAGATTGGAATGCTATACAAGCAACTGAAAAATTGAAACCAAATGAAGTTGAATTGAAAAAAATCGATTCATTAATTAGTGAAATTTCATCAGAATTACAATATTTAAAAGGTAGAGAAGAAACTATGAGAAATACAAATGAATCTACAAATTCAAGAGTAAAATGGTTTTCAATAATGATTATATTAGCATTAGTTGGTTTAGGTGTATGGCAAATTCAATATTTGAGACATTATTTTAAAGTTAAACATATAATTTAAAATATAGTTTGTATAATTATAGTTAATGAATCAAATTTGTATCTTTTGGGATTTGAATATTTGAAATATTCTTCTTCTGTAATTTTTAAGTAAGATTGATTTTGATAACATTTATCAACAAATTGAAAATACTTTCTTTTATTTCTATCATCAATCCGGTTAACAACTGATTCTAGTTTGGGAAGATCAATAACATCTTGCTGTTGATGAATTTCTTCACAAAATGTTTTAAGTAACCAACCAAATAAATAATTCACTTTATTCCAAGTTTGATCAAAATGAACAAAACTTTGATAAGTTTCATCTTCAAATACTGTATCAATTATATCTTTATTCGTTAACCAAATCAATAATATTGCTAAATTTTTAACTCTCCAATTATCATCTTTTGAATCATTTTTATCAACTCTTGAGATTAAAGGTTTATCAAATTCATTTGATTCAGTTATCAATTTCAATAATTTTATTGAAAGATTGATCAAGAAAACTTTTCTGTAATTTTCAGGAATTACTGAATCTATATTCACTGATGAATAAAATTCAGTTAAATAATCATATTCAATATATATGATCTTATTGCTTAATTCTTTAATTAAATTTATTGGAGCCAAAAAATGGCTATCTGGATCTGAATTCTTGACAATACCATCTTCCGTAAAATTATCAAAAACTAAACTCCAATAAAAGATTAAACTTGATATTCTGAATCTCAATTTCATCGAAGACATATTATCATTGAAATAAATCATCTTTAAAATTCGATCTTCTCTTTTTAACTTTTCATCACTTTTAAGTAATACTTTTTCATGTTCATAACAAGATTGAGGAAGTATGTTATTTTCATATATCAATCCATTGAATACATATTCAACTACTCTATCATACCAATTCTTTTTTGACATACCTAAGTGTTTCATTAATTTAGATATGAGTAAGTGCGAGGATGATTCAATTTGATTAATGGCTAACTTTTTTCCTTTCTCTGATAAACTGAACAAATGTTTATATGGATCAGGATAATTATATAGTTTCTTAATTTCGACAGCAAAATTATACTCCAAGAATTTAAAAATTTCATTGATCACCTCAAATTGTGCTTGGTAAATTAAATGAGACAGCTTATATGATGAATTGTATACATTTTTTGATAATCCAGCGCAATAAAATGTCCAATTAATCAACATCCATAAATTGAATTTATTCTTTTTCGGATTAAGTCGATCACTCAATAATGGTTCGTCAAAAATTTTACACTCATGATTCACTTCCTTACTTGGAGATGTAGCTTTACTAAAAAGACCAGATGCATTATTTATACCTGAGCTAGTATGTTCAAGAAAAGGGTTTTGAATTTTTTGTTCTGTATTTTCATATTTATCAATTTCTTCTTCCAAATTGACTGATTTAGTTATGATTTGTTCGTCTTCTGAATCACTTATAATTACACATTCCTCTCCATTCTCATCGATTTCGACATTACTTTGATACTTGATAGGTTGAACTTTCTTTTTCCTTGGAGATTCTCTAAGTATCAGGAATATATCTCTTTTGGGTTTCTTCTCTGGGGATGAACTTTGATGTTGGGTTGAACTTCTTGATTTTCTATTAGATCTAGATACCGTTTGATCAACTATAAATCTATTCATTAATTGTAAAAATTGTTGATATAATTTTAGATGATGATGCTCGATTATTAAGTCATTATATGTTTTGATCAATGTATTAGCTCTCTGATTCATATTAGACTTCAAGGTATTGTCCTCATCATTTGCCTTGATTATTTCATCATTTTGGGTGAGACCTAATTTATCGGCTATAGTTGAAGATGAAACGGTCCAATTGATACTAGAGCTTCTTGATGCTAATGTAAAAAGTATACTGAATACTTCAACACTGGGAATGGCTAATAAATCATATTTTTGATTAATTTGATTATTTGCAGTAAATGAATTTTCTAAGTAACTAAGTAAATTATCAAACTGTTTAAAATTGTTTAAATTGATAGATTGTTCTTCAAAATATTTTATTATCAAATTATCAATCAATTGAGTTTCAGATTGTAAATATGAATTGTAATGAAATAAATCATCAAGTCCATTCATTTTTTGATCGAGAATAAAATTTATTTCAGTCGATTAAAAGCCTCACACTATAAAAGTTACTGTATATTTTCTATATATTTAATCCAATTCTCCTAAATTACCCAATATAACAGCAAAATCTTTTATACTCACACTAGCACCTTGTTGATCAAATGAAAAATTAATTAAATTATCATTTGAATCCGTTTTACAACATCCCAACATATCTATAAGAAATGAATCATTCAATTGTTTTTTCGTAGATGGATCAATATCTAGATTCAAATTAGTTTTGATAGTTTTCAAATGAGGTAGAGTCAATTTATATGATTCTACTTGATCTTCAGGTAATGAGTCTGATGTAGAACATTCAATGAATAATTTCCAACTATCATAGATATGGTTTTGATGATTTCTAAATTTAATTAACTTATTTAGGTTATTGATCAATTTATCTATATCTAATATATCTAATATACTTGATAAATCTCTACTATTTGATGTAATTGTAAACTGTTGTATTAATTTCAATGTAGTGCTTTGTTTGATATTATGATAATTCAATTCGATATTTCTATTTTCAATAAACTCATAATAATATTCAACACATCGAAGTATATCCTTGGTATAAATCTTGGGTATTTTTAAATGTTCAAATAAGGTTGATAAATCTTTCAAGTGTAAATCTTGATCTTCCTCATCAGCTTCATCAATTAGAACTGAGTAGCATTCCAATATTTCATCTTCAATCAGTGATGGTATAGTGTCGAATGTCTCTGATGGTGCTACTAGCTTCTTACCTTTCTTTCTAGGAGTCATTATTGAATTTTTCAGTTGCGCATTAAAACTTTTGATAATTCTCCAAAATTGACAGTAATTCAATTACATTCAATGAAACTGGGATTCAGAAAATTGTTACGCCGATAGAGCTAATTACGCGGTCAATAACATGATTATTAAGACTAAACCTATTTAAGTCCTGTGTATCTACAATTCGTTAAAATTATGACTCGACTGCGCGCAAATTAGATCCAACTATCAAAGAACAAAATCTAATTGAAATTCAATAATTATATGGATTTTCCAAGTATCAAAACTTCATTTCTTGAAGTAACAGACAAATTACCGAATAAACCACCATGTAGAATCTTCTTCAAGAATGAATTGGAACAACCATCCGGTAGTTTCAAATTAAGGGGAATTGGTTATTTAATTTATGAATCTATTCAAAAGGCTAAAAAACTAGATAAGTCAAATATTGAAGTATTTTCCTCATCAGGTGGTAATGCAGGTTTGGCTGCTGCTTATGCATCAAAGTTTTATAATATAAAATGTACAGTTGTTTTGCCAACTGTTTCCAAGAAAAATGTTATTGAAAAATTAGAATCTTTAGGTGCAAAAGTTATAGTTTATGGTAAACATTGGGGAGAAGCTGATGGTCATTTGAATGAAATGATTAAAACCATAGATGAGTCAATATATCCTGTGTACTGTCATCCGTTCGATAATGAACTAATTTGGAAAGGTCATAGTAAAATCTTGACTGAAATAATTGATGAAAATCAATTAGAAAATTTCGAAAAGGTCAAAGGTGTGATCTGTTCAGTTGGTGGTGGTGGTCTTTATAATGGAATCATAGATGCTTTGAAGGAATTGAAATCAAATGCAAAGGTTTTAGCATTGGAAACTGATCAAACACCAGCTTTTAAAGAAACTATTAAAGCTGATAAGATAATTCACTTAGATAAAATTGAAACTTTATCGAACTCATTAGGATCTCCCTATATGAGTGAAAAATCCTTTTTGAATTATAAAGAAGGCAATACAATTGTTGAATCATTAGATGATTTAGATGCTGTACAAGGTACATTAGATCTTTATGATCTTTTTGATTTTAAAGTTGAACCAGCTTGTGGTGTTTCAATAGCAACTGTTGCTCATAGATTGGACGTTTTGAAAAAGAGTTTCCCTGATTTGAAATCAGATGATATAATCATTGTTATTGTTTGTGGTGGATCTGGTATAAATGATGAAATTATAGAATTTTATAGACAATTGGTAGCTCCAAAATAGAATATCAATCAATTTTCACACTCTAATTATTTTGTGATCAACCCCAAAAAAGGAAATTTTACAGCCATACTCATATCTCTTTTTCATAATTAAAACTACATCAACAACAATCTATAGATTTATTAATTTGTATCAGAGCCTCATATGATGTCTTATTTTTGGAGCTCAAAAGCAGTTGAAGTAAACACTACAAATGAAGACACTGATACAATTAAAAGTCAAAATGATGCCCCAACAATGCAAACTAGTGAACAAAAACCTTCAACCAACTCAAAATTAAATTCAAATTTCAATAAAAGAAAGCTTTCATCAACATCCTCATTGGCATCCATGACTTCTGGAAATTGGTTAAACTGGAATAAAACTAAACTAAATGAAAATAATGATGATGTTGTAAATGAAGATGATGAAATAATTGATAATAATGAAGAGAATATACAGAATGATGATGATATAGAGCCTGATGATAATGGAGATGAAGTTGATGATCATATAAATTCGAATAAAAGGAAAGGAATCAATTGGTTTTGGAATAGCAATTCTTCAAACAACAATTCAACAAATAATAATTCAACAAACAATACAAATGAATCGTCAGATCAAAACAAGAATAACGACAGCAAAGAGGAATCAGTGACAGTAAAGAAAGAGAAAACACCTCCTGTTAGCATATCAAATACAATCTTGAATTCGAAAACACCTTCAATTCCATCAAAACAAGATACAACTAATGAACAACAAGATGATGCTGTATTATATAAACCTCATGATAAAGCAGATCAATTCAACCAAATTAATACTCACAAGAATGAAAATTTAAAAGAAAATTTAATAGTACCAGATTGGAATACCTGTTTACCTCAAGCTTCAACATCTCACATATTTCAAAATTATTCAACTTCAAATCAAGCAAATTCTAATCAAATAATCAAAACGGATTTGAAGAATTGGAGACAATTTTTGAATCAAATATCTTCCAAATTTGGATTCACTGGTTCTTTACCATCAGAACCTGATATTCAACAACAAGTACCAAATCAAGCAGAGAAAGAATTTGGATTACTATATGAACGTTCATATAAGTTATATGGTAAATCATTAGCTTTACTACCTAAAGATAAAAGAGCATGTTTACCAAATTATAATAAATATTATCATAATATAGATTCACAATATCAAATAACTCAAACACCAACACAACTTGAAGAAGATGAATCTGACCCAAACTCTATATCCATTACCAATGATGCTATGGGGAACCTATTAATCAATAGTAATGATACAGGTAAACATAAAAAATTACATAATCATAATTTAAATACTGAAATTGTTAATCATAAATCAGGACCATTGAAAAAAATTAAAAACATATTAATTATAGGTGTTCATGGTTTTTTCCCAACTAAAATGATTAGACCAATTATTGGTGCTCCAAAAGGTACTTCATTAAAATTTGCCAATGAAGCTGAAAAATCTATAATTAGATACTGTATTGAAAATAATCTAATCAATGAAAATGAATCAAATGTAAGTATACAAAAAATTGCTTTAGAAAAAGAAGGTAAAATATTTGATAGGGTTCATTTCTTTACTGAAATTTTACAAAAATGGGAAAAAGAATTAAATCAAGCAGATTTTATATTTATAGCTTCACATTCTCAAGGTTGTGTTGTTTCAATAATATTGTTGTCAAGATTAATAAGAATGGGGATTTTAAAAGATCCTATCCATAAAAGAATTGGATTATTGGGTATGGCAGGTATAAACAATGGACCTTTTTATGGTGTTGATAAATCTTTTTTCATGAAGGCATATTCAGCAATTGAACATGATTCTTTAAATGAATTATTTGAATTGACTAAGTTTGATAGTCCGCAATCGGTAGTTTATAAAGAAAGTATTAAAACTATAATTAATTCAAATGTGAAAATATGTTTTGTTGGTTCAATTAATGATCAATTAGTCCCATTATATTCTGCATTAGCATCCCATATATTTCATCCTAACATTTATCGTGCATGTTATATTGATTATTCTTCTCAAACTCCAAAGTTTATTGAAAAATTAATATCACTATGTTCAAATTTGATAAATTTAGGATTTTATGATAATAATGTAATTAAAGAATTAAGTACATCATTGGCAGGTCCATTGACTGGAGGTGGACATTCAAAAATATATAATGACGGTAAAGTATATGATTTAGGAATCAAATTTGTATTAGATACAGATGATATTGTAATTCCATACAGCGGAGAAATAGATGAAGATGAATTTGATAATAGTATTGATATACCAATATCAAATCAAATTTATATAAAAGAATATAATGTTGGAAAAATCGGTACAAATCCTTTTATACTTCCATGGTGCTTGAGAGGCTTATTATTTAATATTGAAAAGAATTGGCCAAATAGATATTATAAGGAAGATGAAACTAAAGAGATCGAAACTAAAAAATCATTTAAAAATGGATATGAAGAGATTAATGAATTATATGAGATTTTTGAGAATTGGAAACCTGATTCAAAAATTTTAAAAGATTTAAAATTTCGATTGAATGGGTTAAGAGCGAGTAAATTATAATTAGAATGATGATATACGTTTAATTTTATTCGATACTTCTAGAAACGCGTTACAAAATGAAGATTGATTTTTTTCTGCATTGGATCGAAATTACACAAAATTTTTTGTCTCAAATTTTCCTGTACAATAAAACAAACTATAAACATAAAAGAATATTCTAAATTTTTCAAATTTACTCACGATTTGCAATCTTCTACTAAATTGATTTGAAATAATCGGTGTAAATTTAAATTATGGATCATTATTCTCAATCATTACAAACACCTGAAACGTCAGATCATTCTAGTGATGAATCAAATCATGTCAAAGATCAATCGAATCAATCAGAAAAACAACATGAAATTCCACATATACTAAGTGAAATGCAAAATAAATGGAATAAAGAAGATTACTATAAATTAGCGAAGCTACTTACGCAACATATCACTTTCAAATCTGTTTATCAAAAATTTTATCCAAAATATTCATGGGATTTTATTGTATCACAAGTTTTGCACATACTAGGAGAATCAAAACTTTATTATGAATGGGCTAAAAAAATCTCACTTGATTTCTTTCTTAGATTTCCTAATAGATCAGAGAAAGAATTACCTTTTACAAATTATTTTCAAACTGTACATAAATTTTTAAATGGTATAAAATCATTTGAGACATGGCAAAATCCTGATGATATACAAGAAATGTATTGTATGACATTTAAAGATTTAACTAAATCTGGATTGGAGAAAAAATTCCCAAATAAATCAATTCAAGATTTTAAAGATGCATTATCGGGAACTGCTATGAAATCACTAAGTTTTAAAGAAAAGGAATTATTAATAGATAAAATGAGTTATACTAAAGAACTACAAAACGAATTCATATTTAGAGAACCATATTCACTGCTTATTAACTCGCAATTAAGACAATTCAAAGATACACCTGAAGATCTAAGTCGTGATTTTCCAATAATAGATTATGAACCATTCGATGTTAAAATTCAAAATGACGAAGAAAATTGGTCTAAAGATGATCAAAAGAGAATCGTATCACTCAGAATGAAACCAATTTTATATTCTGAATTGATTAATTATTTCCCACAATATACTTGGAATTTTTTAATAGATAAATTATTCTTTGCCCTTAAAAAAAATACAAACAATTGGTTGCAAAAGGTTCAAATTTATCAAATTTTATACTATCCTGATTATGATCTAGAACTAATGAGTCTTCTGTCAATTACAAAAATGAAAGAGAAAGTCAAATTGTTTTTAAATGAAAACTGGTCAAAAGAAGAAATTGAAAAAATATTTCATTGTGTTTATCAAGATTTAACTGCTACTTTTTTAAAAGCATATATTCCAAATAAAACTTTAGAAGAGATTAAGTCGGTGGTTTATAGGATTAAACCAAATGGATTGGAATGGAGTCAAAATGAAATAAAATTATTAAAATCCACGTATGATGCAAAAACTTTGCATGATGATTTGATCTTTAGAGAATCATGGTCAATTAAAAAACAATTTATGAAATTGAAAAAAAGCGTTAGATCATATGAGGAAAGTCTAGCTAAATTAAATTCAACAACTCAAGATACTGTTGAAAATACTTCACACGAGGATGATGACTCAAAATTAAATTCACTTATCGATACTCCAATCTCATTTAGACAATTGATGATCAGTCTAGGTAATCCTAATGAAAAATTTGATTCATTATGGGAATCAATAGGAGAGAAAATATTAAAAAAGACATCAAGACTTGTGAAAAAAGCATGGTTAACGAAAATATACCTCTATCATTACATCTATCAAAAAGAGTATGAAGGTCCATTATTTGATGTTTCAATCGAATTTGATACCTTTATTGTTGAAAATACAATTGATTGGTTGAAATCTAAAAATTTTACAAATGAAGAAATTGAAACTTTACAAAATTTAACTTTTTTAGATTTGACTAAGGATACGTTGATTAAAAATGTTCCATCCAAACTATTTGAGGACGTAAGAGAAGGTGCAATGAGATTTCTTTACCCCAAACAACCAATTACAGAAGGTGAAATCGAGTATATTGAAAATAATTATAAAGCCGATCGAAGTACATTATCAACCAATTTACCCACAAGACATGATCGTCAAATACAAACACAATTGAATAAAGTATTTTTAAAAAAAAATTTAGGTTCTTATGCTCAAGTAATGTTAAAGGAAGGTAAAAGTACTTTTTTACTATCTGATCCGGCTAAAGAAATCTTACAAAAAATTGCTGCTGAAAGAGCCAAATTGGATGAAGAAAATAGATCAGTTATAAACAATAACTTTTTAGAAGATGATGAAGACATGGATCTACCTACTGAAGGAGAGTTAAATGAATTTTTAAATTCGCTAAAACCATCAAAATTAAAAGATTTGGAATATTGTATTAAATTGGATTTAACAAAGGAAACTTTAGAACAAAAACTTTCATCTGTTACCAAAACGATTAAATATATCAAAATACATCCAAATTTCGATAGCGAAAATTTCACTCTTGGTGAAAAAGATTTATTAATGTCATTAGTTAAAGATGAAGTACCATTAGAAGAATGTTTTGAAGAATTCCCATTAAGAAAGAAAAGGTACATTAGTTCCAAATATCAAGAATTCGAATATATATCAGGAAGACGACTTAAGTTTAAATCTGTTAATGAACAATTAGCTTATGAGGCAAGAATGGCATTTGTTGGTGGTAAGAATGATTTAGGAAAACATAGATCAAGAAAAAGAGCTTTTGAATTGATAAATGATTTAGAGGAAATTGAAAATGAAGCTAAATCGAATATACCAGAACGTACAAATATTGAATTGACTGTTGAAGATATTAAACAAAAAGAATTGAGATCAAAATCCTATATTGAAGCAAGAACGAAAAGATTAGAAGAACAAAAAAAGCGTACTGAAGAACTTAAACGTCAGCAGATTGATCGAGAAATGAGAAGAGCAAATGGTGAATTACCAAATAGACCTTCTAAATCTGAAACAGATCAAATTATAGAAAGTTCTGAATATTTTTATACATTAGTTGGTAATAGACAAAAAGTTGAATTTGGTCAAAAACGTCAAAGAACTCAAACAATTCATTTTCAACCTGAAATAGAACCAAAAAGACATTTTAAATTGAGAAAGACAAATAGACAATTACAAAAGCAAAAAATTAAAATTGAGTTGAAAAAAGCTGCTGGTAAAAAACGTAAATATACTAAAAGAAAAGAATTAACTGATGATGATATTTTGAATGAAATAAGAGAATTTTATGATGATCATGAAGAAGAAGAAACTGAAGAAGAAGATGATTTTATAAGTCCTTATGATCCGCCAGATATAAATAATGATTCAATGGTTAATCTTAATGGAAGAGAATTTTTCAATTCATCAATATATCAAGATGAACCAAATCTACCAGATGTCAAATTTTCCAATATTGCTGATGTGTCATCGAATGAATCATCCCCAGGTAAGAGTATAATGACTACAAATGACGATATACTTTTATATGATGACAACTTAGCTGTTGAAATTATTATATCCCATATAAAATCATATAAAGATCTTCCAATTACATTTCCATCACTTTTAAATGAATTTGATCAAGTGAATGAATTTAATAACATAAAGATAAGATACTTTTTGTATCCAGAACATGTTGAGAGTTTTATTCTTGCAGAACCAAAAACAAATGAATTAGATCCAATTATGGAAATTAATAAATTATTTATGATTACATATAGTTTATATTTTTCTCATTCAAGTGCTATAAAGAGAATTATATTAGAAGAATATTGTCAAAAATTGGAAAGATCAGTTCAAGATAATGATTTTAGTGAATTTTTATTTATAATTGATAAATGGAATTTATTAATGGTTGAATTATCACCAAATACGGCAGATAAAGAAAAAATTAAACAAACAGATGTGAATTCATTAATTAGACAAGGATCTGATGATGAAGCAAGAGTTCCAAAAATTGAAGATTTAAGTTTAGATATCTTTTATGAAGAAATTAGTTTTGAATTTAATAGTCCTAGTTACGATTCTATTGATAATGATGAAATCAAAATTGAAGACGAAGTTGACGAGGGTATTGTTGCTGATTTCATAAAACCAAGAAATTTAAATCCAATTAGACCCGAGAATTTTGAGTCAGATTTGTTAAAAAGATTTAAATCGAAAACCGAAATTTCAAGATTTACAATCCAACAAATTTTATTAAGAGTTTATTCAAGAGTTGTTTCTATTGATTCTAAAAAATTAAAATCTTATAAAGCATTTACAGCAGAAACATATGGGGAATTATTACCTTCATTTACAAGTGAAGTTTTAGAAAAAGTTAATTTGAAACCAACTGATAATTTCTATGATTTAGGATCTGGTGTTGGTAATACAACATTTCAAGCTGCTTTAGAATATGGATCAAAAAGTGGTGGTTGTGAAATGATGAAACATGCATCTACGTTAACTTTATTACAAGAGGCTTTATTACAAAAACATTTAAAATCATTTGGATTAAAACCTTTGGAATTAAATTTTGAATTATTTAAAAGTTTTGAAAATAATGAAAAAGTTAGAAATGATTGTTTAAATTGTGAAGTGTTGATTATAAATAATTTCTTATTTCCTGGTGATTTAAATGCATCAGTTGGAAGATTATTATTAGGATTAAAACCTGGTACAAGAATTATAAGTTTAAGAAATTTTATAAGTCCAAGATATAGAGCAACTTTTGATTCAATATTTGATTATTTAAGAGTTGAAAAACATGAAATGTCAGATATAATGTCTGTAAGTTGGACGGCAAATAAAATTCCATATTATATATCATATGTTGAAGAAACAATTAGACCAGAATATTTATCAAGAGAAGGTACAACCGAATTTAATGATCGTTCAAATTCAAATACTCCAAGTTTAGAATCAACATTAGCTGATCAAATTCTTATTAAAAATGAAGAATTATTGACTCCACCAACAGACTAGGCATTACATAATATATCACTAATTTTGTATTTATATGTATAATTATTTAAACTTTAAGTCTCTTTTTATTTTGTTCATCATTGGTTGGTTCAATACTACCGATTCTTGAACTATTATTACTATTGTCATTAATATTTTTTCTTTTCTTATTAGCTGGACCTTCAAATTCTCTTGATAATGCCATTAATAATGTAGAAATTCTTCTACCAATTTCTTGAGGTGTTCTTGATTGTATATACCAATCAAATTTGAATAAATCACTCCTAATTATATCAAGTTTGATTTTTTCATATAAATTTTCAGTTTGTAATCCATATTTATGAACACAATTTAATAAAAATTTATCTTCCATTTTTGAATAAACTCGTTTTGAATTATTTGGTTGATATTGAATTTTTAAATTTTCTAGAGGATCTTTTAATTCTGCTATTTTTTTAGCTAATAATTCTTGTTGAACCATTAATTTTTCTTTCTTCTTTTCCATTGTTTCAATTTGTGTTAGATATTTTTCATAACCTTCAATTGATTTATAATTATCCCAGAATTTTTTCGAATATCTTTCAACATCTTTTGATTTTTTACCTAAACTCTTTGCAATTTTTTTATAACCATCTCTACCATATTTTGCAACTCCATGAATAAAATTTGTAAAATCTCTTCTTGTCCAATCGGAAAAAGATTCCTCTAATAATTTATTCTTGAGTTTTATTTCTTCTTCAGTTAATGGTTCAACATCATCGATTTTCTTTTGTTCGATATCTCTTTTTTCAATTCTTGATAATTCATCTTTATCTTCATCAATTATAAATTCCTCATCTGAATCACCAAAATCATCTAATGAATATTGAAATCCAGTTTCTTTTTTAAATACCAATTGTTCTCTTTCTAATAACTCTTGTAATCCATCTGGGAAAAATTGATGATCTAGTATATTGAAATTTTTTGGTGCCTTTGGTTTATTTATGGATGATTTAGTTTGTTTTTCTTTTTGAGTTGATGATGAGTTATTTGTGGATGTTGGTTTCAATACGTCTTTATAATAATTATCAATTGAATAGGTTTGTTGATTTCGAACTCTTTTTGAAGGATTTATCCAATTTAAACCTAATCCATTACCTTCATTTTTTTTAGTAAAATCTTGTCCATTCCATTCATAAGCTGAACCATCTGATGTAAAATTTTGTAAATCTTCTAAACCTAATTTGTTAAATTTGTTATTCAATTGAGCTGTTTTTTCAGCACCTTTTTTAAGAATTTCATCGATATCATCATCGATTAATGATTTTTGATTTTGTTCACTTGATTTTTCAAATACAGATTTTGCACCATGTTGAATCATGCCTATTAAATCATCTTTTGTACTACCAACAGTATTATTTGAATTAGTTTGTCTACCTTGTTGAATAACCAATTGATCCAATCTTAATTTTTGTGCAGCTCTTTCTAAGACTTTTTCTTCAATAGCATCTTCTGTTACAAATCTATAAACTTTAACTTGTTTCTTTTGTCCAATTCTATGAGCTCTATCCATTGCTTGTAAATCAGCTTGTGGATTCCAATCTGAATCGTATAATATTACTATATCAGCGGATGTTAAATTTATACCTAATCCACCAGCTCTTGTTGTTAACAAGAAAATAAATTTCTTAGATTCTGGATCATTATATTCATCAATTGCATCTATTCTATCTTCGTGTGATGTAGAACCATCAATTCTACAATATTCATATTCTCTAAAATAGCAGTAATCTTCTAAAATATCCAACAATCTTGACATTTGACTAAAAATTAATACTCTTGAACCTTCAGCTTGAAATTTTTTCAACATTTTATCTAATATGATCATTTTACCAGAATTGAAAACTAAATGTTCATCAGTTGTAAACGGAGGTCCTGGTTCAGCTCCATCGAACAAATATGGATGATTACAACATTTTCTTAATTGCATAACAATATTTAATAATCTTGTTTTACCTTCTCTTTTACCAACTACTCCATTAACAGCATCTATATCTTTTTCTAGTAATTTTTTATACCAATCAATTTGCATTTCAGTCATACCTGTATAGATATTAGTTTCAATCTTTGGTAATAATGATTTTTCAACATCTGATTTCACTCTTCTTAATAAAAATGGATTTAATAATTGATGTAATTCTTGAATGGATTTATCTTGCTTTTCCTGTTTTTCTTCTTCAGTTAAAGTTTCATGATTTTCATTACTATTATCAAAAGTTTCATCAAATTGTTCTGCATCACCAAAAACATCTGGCAATAAAAAATTTAATAAAGACCATAATTCATGTAAATTATTTTGTAAAGGAGTACCAGTGATCAATAATCTATTTCTTGAATAAAATAAACGAATAATTTGTGATAATGAACTTTGTTCGTTTTTAATTCTATGAGCTTCATCAACCACTATATATTCCCATTTAAATTTTTTCAATTGTGATTTTTCTCTAAGCACCATTTCAAATGAAGTAATTAAAACATCAAATTTAGCTTCTAATAATTCATCCTTTATAATTTTTTGTCTTGCATCTTTATCTCCTTGTAATACTAATACATTAACATCTGGAGTCCATTTTGCAAACTCTCTACGCCAATTATCCAATGTTGATTTTGGTACTATAATTATAAAAGGTCCATCAATATTTTTAATATATCTTAAATAACCTAAAAATGCAATAGTTTGTAAAGTTTTACCTAAACCCATTTCATCAGCTAATATACCACTTAATCTATTTTCATATAAACTTATAAGCCAATTTAATCCTTGTATTTGATATTCTCTTAATTGACCTTCTTTTACATATGAAGGTGATTCAGTTAATACAGTATGTTGATTTTCTTCATCGTCTTGATGTTCTTCGTCTAGTAACAACTCAGCATCTTCTTCTTTCTCCGTCTTTCTCCTTCTTGATGACTTTTTTGATTTTTGCTTTTCTTTGAATTTACTTAAATTATCAATTTCTCGAACTCTTTTCTTGAAATTTGCATCTTTAGAAGCGTTTAAATCAATAAACTTTCGAAATAACGAACTTAATCCTAATAGATGTTGAAAACGTTTTGTTGCATCATCTTTATCGCGCAATCGTTCATATTTTGCATCTTGTTCTAATAAAAAACGTTTCTTTCGTTGAGTAGGTGTTTCATTCTTAGTTATATCTATCGGTTCTTGTTGATCCTGTTTGGATTTTTTAGTAGTTGACTTGTTGATGCCATTTGTAGGTTTTGAATTTCTTGTGTTGGGCATATGTTGATTTGAATTATATTTGAAAATTGCAAAAATCTAATGGTTGCAAAATGGAGTTGAAAATAAATGAATGAGATATGTAGTTATAAGGTGTGAGTGTGGTTAATTATGATCTGATATTGATTGATTTAATGATATGGAAAGAGTGATAGAATAATGTAAAAGCTGACGATTTGTTGTAAAAAAAAGTTTGAATGATATAAATAAAATAAATTTAGAAATTTAAAATATTGATTTTTTTTTTTTTTTTCTTACAGGGCAAAAAAAACATATATGCGAATTTCAAAAACATCTTCATTTTTCACTAAGAAAAAATCGATAAAATTCAATTTAATTTTTGTATGTGTATATCTATATGGAAAAGAATTGTTGTATCTATACATTTCTATTCAATTGCATTCCCATCTATTATCCCCCAATCTATCTTATCTTTTTCATGTTCAAGCAACCACTGATTACATTTCTTAAATACTTCTGATGTCAAGAATCCTTTATGTGCTGATAAAGGTGATGGATGAACTGTTTTTAATATTAAAAATTTATCATTATTTAAATCAATTAAATTTTTAAATTTATTTATTCTCTTTTGTGCTGGTAAACCCCATCCCATAATAACAAATCCATTTTTTGTTTCATTTAAATGATATTCAATTGCTAATTTTATAACTTCTTCAGTAAAGATTTCCCATCCTTTTGATGCATGACTATTAGCTTTATGAGCTTCAACAGTTAAACAAGTATTCAACATTAATACCCCATTTTGAGCCCATTTTGTTAAATTACCTCCACCAGGTTTACCTTGCTTTGTCAATTCCTTATAATTGGGTATTTGGAATTGTGGATAATCATTTTGGATAGTTTTATATATATTCGTTAATGATGGTGGTGGTTTTGTAGGTTCTAAGACTGAAAATGCTAATCCATGAGCTTGATTGTGATTATGATACGGATCTTGTCCTAGGATTAAACATTTCACATTAGGTAAAGGTGTTAAATTTGACCAAGTGTATATTTGATCCTTTGGTGGGAAGATTGTTTTTGTTTCGAATTGAGTTGCAAGAAATTTTTTTAAATCTAAAAAATACAGTTTTGTTAATTCTTTATGTATAAGAGCTAACCAAGTTATATGTAAGTATTCAATTTCAATTTCTAATAACTGTTTCTCTTCAGAAGTTAATGAGTCAATCCATTTTTGTTTGTTAAAATTATGTTTTTGACAAAATTCTAAATACTCATCTTGATTATTAATTTTTTTATTAGAGATCAAATTTTCTTTGTTTGATTCATTGATTTGTATATCTTGTTTTGATCTTTTAGTATCTTTGTTACTAAAGAAATCCGTTATTAATACCCTTTTTGACATTTTATTTTGTTGTATAAATTTCAATCTTAAAATACGCGTAATAATCATACATATATTTTTCTATTTACAATTTAAAATAATTTTAATAATGGATATGGATAATTCTGATCTTTTCTCAATATTATACTAGTCAAACAGCTATATAATAAATATATAGCAGCTGAGTTTAACAAGATTAATCCAGTTTTGATCAAATCATTCTCAAAATTAGATTGACCAAGATAGATTAATAAAAGTAAACCACTAGCTAATGTAATATAATTCAATCCAATTAGTATAATTTCGATTCCAAATTGATAGTGTTGACCTCCACTTATGAATATCACTTGATTATTCTCATTTTTAGCAATGAATGGTACTCTATGTTGTATAGTAAATTGATAACCTCCAATAAAAATTAACACAAACAAAATTGAAATAACACAAACAACTGCTTTCTTATCCATACTAGTCAATAATTTTGGACCTTTCTTTTTTATCAAAAATATCACACTAAATGTGACTAAAAACGTTTTAAAAAACTTTTCGCTAGTGCTTTCATTATTTGTATTTATAAAGATTGGTTTTTGAATATGATCACTTATAAAAGTTGCAAATTCTTTTACTAGTTGTTCTTGACTCATTTGTGGAACTTTAAATTCTATATGTGGTTCCTCAAATATTTGGTATGGGTCTCCCAGGGGCATTTTCAAATTTGGTGGTATAATCCATATATGTGGAACTGTAGTTAAACTAATTAGTTGAAATAAATGTTTATTTGAAGAATCTTTTAAATCGATATTCAAAAAATATAAAGATTCCGTATTGATATAGTTTTCAAAATATAGATTTGCCACTGTAGATATCATTGATTGAATATTTATACATTGTTGACATTGATGTTGTGGTAATGTTGAAGTAAAGATTAAAATCAAATAATAATCTCTTGGTCCATCAATTAATGATAGATTAGAATTCTCAATTTGTATAATATGGTTCTCACTATCAATTGATAATTGAGTTAAATCATTTGAAAGACAATTTATAAATTGTATCAAATAAATCAATAATATAAATTTCATCAAAGTATATAAATTTTGTGCGTCTATTAAATAATTATTATACAATCTATAACTTGACTCAATGTTCAACAAAATCTTCTTCTTCGTCTTTATTTATAATTAAAAACCCACTAGTTACAATAATAGCCCCAAAAATGTAGAATAAATTTATATCAAATCCTTTTATAAACCAATCTCCAATCATAGCTAATGGTATTGTCATTGATAATCCAACAGTGACAGTCAAAGGACTAGTTAATAACACAGCATTACACCAACAAAAATCACTTATAAAAGTTATTGCAGCATTGATTAATAGGATTGTTGTTATATTTGATTTCAATGCTGGTAATTCGAATTTTTCAATATTCAAATAATGTAAAACTACTAAAATTGGCCAAACTAAAACTAAACAAATTAATCCAACAAATCCAAAAAACAAATGAGTATTTAAATGCCTTTCAACTTTCGAATTTTTGATTGATGTTTTGAATTTTAATAAAATTGTATAAATTCCATAAATTAATGCACCTGATAATGCTAATAAATTACCCAACAATATCATTAATGTTGAATTATTTTTATTTGGATTATCATCAGATGTGTCTGCTTTTGTTACAATCAAAACACCACAGAAACTTAACAATATCCCAACAATTTTGTTTTGATTGATTTTTTCAATTGAAACAAGATATCCAATTATCAAAGTGAAAAATGATGATGTTGAGGATAAGATGGTTTGAGACGCTACTGATGTATATGATAATGAAGCATTTGTGACCAAATTTGCTGAAAACCATAATATTATAAATTGAAATGATAATTTAAAAGTTTCATATATGTTTATATTCAAATCAATATCCTTAGGAGTCACTTCACTTTCTTCATTTATGGTTGATAAATCATCACCAGATCCATAATCTCTCATTAACCCATTTTCTTCATCTTTTGATTGTTTCTTATAATTAAAATCTTGTTTAAATTTGATTAAAAATTCTCTAAACAGTAGTTTTTCTATTCTTAGGTACGGTATTATATAGAAACAAAAACATGATGTGTTTATATATGTGATGAAAAATGGTTTTCTATAAATATCATTTTCAACTATGGCATTAACTAAAAAACTTGATGAAACCCAAAGTATAACAACTGCTGCTAAATTAATTAACCCTAATATCCATTTTTGCTTTAAGTGTAGTTGTGTATCAGGTATAAAGAATGCTTTGATATACCTTAGTATACTTAGCCTTATATTATTGAAACTCATTGAATTCTTATCTTAGTTGAATCATAGAACGTGATTTAACAATCAATTTTTTTTTTTCTCACTAATTGTTGCCAATTCAAATTTCTATTATGCCACCTAAAGCCAAAATACCAACTACTTTCAAATATGATAGATCAACAACTTCCAAATTGAAATTTGGCGCCCATATCTCAACAGCTGGAGGGATATCAAATGCACTTACAAATGCAATGGATATAGGTGCAAATAGTTTTGCTTTATTTTTAAAATCCCCAAGAAAATGGGTTTCACCAGATTATAAAGATGAAGAAGTAAAACGATTTCATGAATTATGTGAGAAATTCAATTACAATCCAAAAACTGATATCTTACCTCATGGTTCATATTTCATAAATCTTGGTAATCCAGATTCAGAAAAGGAAGCAAAAGCTTATGATTCATTTATAGATGATTTAAAAAGATGTGAGATTTTAGGTATTGGATTATACAATTTTCATCCTGGTTCAAGTTTAGATGGGGATCATAAACAATCTTTAAAAACATTAGCAAAGAATATTAACAAAGCTATAAAAGAAACTGAATTTGTGAAAATTGTAATTGAGAATATGGCAGGTCATGGGAATTTAATAGGATCTGATTTACAAGATATAAAAGAAGTGATTGAAATGGTGGAAGATAAATCAAGAGTTGGTGTTTGTTTAGATACTTGTCATTCATTTGCTGCTGGTTATGATATAACAACAAAGGAAAAATTTGATTCCTTTTTAGATAAATTTGATGAATTAATTGGTATGAAATATCTTGCTGCTATACATTTGAATGATTCAAAAGCTCCATTAGGTGCGAATAGAGATTTACATCAAAAATTAGGTCAAGGTTTTTTAGGTTTAGAAGTTTTTAGAGTGATTGCAAATTGTGAAAAATTAAAAGATATCCCAATAGTGTTAGAAACTCCAGTAGGTAAAGATGATTCTGTGTATGGAGAAGAAATTAAATTATTAGAATCTTTAGAAGGTAAATCAATTGATGATGATGAATTTATAGAGAAAAAAGATGAATTATGGAAATTAGGTGAAAAAGAACGTAATGAACAAATGAAAAAATTTGAAGCTAAAGAAGCTAAATCAAATAAAAAAAGATCAAATGAACAAGATATTACAAATTTAATGAGTAAAAAGAAGAAAACAAAATAATATCAAAATATTGTCCCGTTTGGTAGCATTTACCCTGTATACAAAAAATAACCATGTAAAATTATCAACAGAAAATATTTCTTTTCATTTCTTAATTATACAAATCAATGTTTGGAAGCTCGACTTCAGGTTTTGGAGGATTTGGCTCATCCAACACGAATAATACCAATTCTCCATTCGGTGCATCTGCGACTCAGCAGAATACAACATCACCATTTGGTACATCAAATACAGCATCACAACCATCAGCAACTGGAGCAGGATTATTTGGTAATAACAATTCAACTACATCATCATCAGCATTTGGTTCAGGATTTGGTGCCAACACAAATAATAATCAACCAACATCTGCATTTGGATCAGGATCAACAGGTTCTAATACAGGAGGTGGGTTATTTGGTTCCTCGAATACAAATTCATCACCATTTGGTCAATCAAATACAAATACAACATCTGCATTTGGAAGTAGTAATACTTCAGGAGGAGGATTGTTTGGTAATAAACCAGCAACTACAACTACAGGATTCGGAGGATTTGGATCACCAGCAAATCAAAATACAATTTCATCATCACCATTTGGATCAAATCCAACTTCTACTGGGTTTGGTTCTTCTAATGTAGATCCAAATGTTAATAATGGTACTGCTGGTAAACCATTTGTACCGTTTACAGAAAAGGATTCAGCAAATATGACAAATATTTTTCAAAATATATGTTGTATGCCAGAGTATAAGAATTTTTCATTTGAAGAATTAAGATTAAAAGATTATGAACAAAATAGAAGATTCCCACCTCAAGGTGCACAACAAGGTACAACTGGTGGATTTGGATCTACCAATACTGGAGGATTTGGATTTGGTTCTGGATCTCAACCACAACAACAAAGTTCAGTTTTTGGTGGTGCATCAACTACATCACCATTTGGATCATCAAATCAACAACAAAGCTCAGGATTTGGCTCTGCATTTAATAAACCAGCATCTTCTCCATTTGGTGCATCTAATCAACAATCATCAGCATTTGGATCTACAACTTCTCCATTTGGTGCATCTAATCAACAACAAGGAACTGGATTTGGATCTAGTGGTACTAGTGCATTTGGATCATCTAATACTAGTGGAGGATTATTCGGAGCTAATAAACCATCAACTGGTTTTGGTTCAACAACAGGAGGTGCATTTGGAAGTGGTACAAATACTGGAGGTGGTTTATTTGGATCAAGTAATACTGGAAGCACATTTGGTTCAGGAACAAGTACATTTGGACAAAATAATTCCTCACCATTTGGTCAACAACAACAACAGCAGCAACCTAGTGCTTTTGGAGGATCACCTTTTGGTCAACAACAACCACAACAACAACAACAATCTGGTGGATTATTTGGATCAAATACTGGAGGTACTAGTGGTTTTGGCTCTAATACTGGTGGATTCGGTCAAAGTAATACTGGATCTAATTTATTCGGTCAATCTAATACATCAGGTGCATTTGGTGCAAAACCTGCAACTGGATTTGGTTCATCAACAACTACAGGAGGTGGATTATTTGGTGGTCAACAACAACAACAGCAACCAAGTAGTGGTGGTTTATTCGGTTCTCAACAACAACAACCAAGTAGTGGTGGTTTATTTGGAAGCAAACCAGCAGGAACATCAATGTTTGGTAATCAACAACAACAACAACCAAGTGGAGGTGGATTATTTGGTGGATCTCAACAGCAACAACCAAGCGGTGGTGGATTATTTGGTAATAAACCTGCTACTACAACTGGTGGTGGATTATTTGGTAGTAATAATACACAATCATCAACTGGTACTGGGGGGTTATTTGGTGGAAACCAATCACAACAGCAACAACCAAGTGGTGGTGGTTTATTTGGTAGTAAACCAGCTACTTCAACAGGTGGTGGTTTATTTGGAAGCAGTAATACACAATCATCAACTGGTGGTGGCTTATTTGGAAATCAACAACAAAATCAACCACAAAGTACATTTGGATCATCAAATACTAGTGGTGGAGGATTATTTGGTAATAAACCAGCAACTTCAACTGGTGGGTTATTTGGTGGTCAACAACAACAAAATCAACAACAATCAGGTACAACAGGTGGATTATTCGGTGGTGGTTCTACCACGAATACATCAAGTGGAGGATTGTTTGGTAATAAACCAACAACAAATACTCAATCATCATTAGGTGGAGGATTATTTGGAAATCAACAACAAAATAATACTCAACAATTGGGAACTTCACAAACAGCACAACCAACATCATTAACTAATATAAGCTCACAAAATCCATATGGAAATAATCCTTTATTTCAATCAATCACAGGTGCATCTCAACAACAACAACAACCATATGTACCACAAGCAATAATTTTAAAATCAGCAACTCCAGTTAAAAAATCAGTTACATTAGGAAGTGCTTCACAAAGAATAACACCATTATTTAAAACAAGTTCATTACCTATTAAAAATCCAATTGAAATTAAGCAAGATGAAATTTTCAAAAAAAAATCAGATAATTTATTTTCATCATCAACAGATGAAGCTATAATTTCATCAGATATTTTCAAACCAAAAGAAAGTTTTAAAAAATTAATCTTGGATAAATCAAATGAATCAAATCTTTCAATTAATCATAATACATCACCGAAGAAACAAGTTTCAATGATTGTTTCCTCTTCATCACCAACTGAATCTGAATTAGAAGATGACAAAGAAAACGATACACAAGAAGATGATGAAGGATATTGGATGTCACCTTCATTATCAGAATTAAAAAAGAAATCATTAATTGAATTAAAAAATATTAAAAATTTCAAAATTGGTAGAAAAAATTATGGTTTTATAGAATTTTTAAATCCTGTTGATTTATCTTCATTAATTAATTTAGATGATATCTTAGGAAATATTGTTATATTTGGTAATAAATCATGTATAGTATATCCTGATGATGAAACAAAACCAAAAAAAGGTGAAGGATTAAACTTACCTGCAAAAATTACTTTAGAAGGTTGTTATCCAATCAATAGACAAGATAAATTACCAATATTGGATTCAAAAAGTGAAGTTGTTAAACAACATATAGAAAATTTGAAAAAATTACCAGATATGAAATTTATTTCTTATGAACCAACATCTGGTTCATGGACATTTGAAGTTGAAGAAATGGATTAGAAATAATGTATAAATTAGTTCATGAACGAATGTAATAAATAGAATGTATAAATACGAAGATTACCCCTTAAAGATTTTTTTTTCTCTCTCGTTTATTTTGTATTGTTTTGATTTTGTTCTATTTTGTTATCTTGTGAAATCTTTTTTAATCTCGATTTTAATTTCCCTTATCAACAAAAAAACAATAATTTAGAGACCAATTTAACATTGTGTAATGTCAAACAACAAGAACGCTTTTGTAACTCTCCTAATTGGAGAATCATATTTACCTGGTATATTAACATTAGGTTTAAAATTAAAAGAATTAAAGACTAAATATAAATTGGTTATATTATTAGATACTTCTTCAATCACAACAGAATCAAAACAATTAATTGAATCTATTTATGATGAAATTATTCCTATTGATGATAAAACTATTATTGCTCCATTAGAACAATTGACTACACAATTGAACAGATCTGAATTATCAATCACATATTCGAAATTCCTATTATGGGATTTGACTCAATTTGATACGTTAGTTTACTTAGATGCAGATATATTACCATTGAAAAACATTGATGAATTGTTTGAAGATTATGAAATTGAAATAGATCAAATTGCTGCTTCTCCAGATTCAGGCTGGCCTGATATTTTTAATTCTGGTTTAATTAAATTAAAACCAAATAAAGAAACCTTTACATCCTTGATTGAATTTAGTTCAAATAATGTTTCATTTGATGGTGGTGATCAAGGGATCTTAAATGATTTTTTTCCAAATTGGACCCGTTTGAAATATTTATACAATGTTACACCTAATTATAGAAATGATTATCAATATTTACCTGCATTTAACAAATTCTTTAATGATATTAAAATTTTACATTTCATTGGGGAAATTAAACCTTGGAATTATGATAATATTTTAAACTCGGATTTGGCTAATTTTCATAATTATTGGTGGAATGATTTTAATAAATTTTTTAATCATGATCAAAAATTGAAATATAAATTATTAAATATTCCAAAAGGTGAAGCTATAAATTTAAATTTTTCAAAATTGGATAATGTATGGGATGAACAAGATAAAGAAGTTGAGAAAGAATCACCAGTAGATACAAGTGAAGAAGTTGAAAATCTTAAACCAATTTTCCCATGGGAAGGAAAATCAGAACCAACTAGAGTATTCCATAATTATCATCAAGAGCCACAACATGATGATGAGGAGATTACACAAGAAACAAAATCAGTTGATAAAAAGTTAGATAAGAGTATTGAAGTTTTGAAAGATACAAAAATATCCTCATCCAGCTCAAACAAATCAAATCATTTACAAAGAAACTATGGATTTGATAATAAAGATAATGATTTTGATCCTAATAAAGCTTTGGATGAAGTTTCAAAATTACCTTTTAAGTTTTTTGAAAGATCCAAACATTAAATTTAATCTAGATAATTAATATACAAGATTGTGAGGTTTTTGGATCTCTGTTGAAGTTGTAAAGATTAAAAATACTACATATAATGCATCTTTTTGAAATGGTGATTTAATTGAATTGTAAAGTTGAATTTCTTTGAAAGAAAAGTCTTTTAAAAATTTCGGTTCGTAGAGTTTATTTCAACTTCAAATAGAATTGCATTTTTATTTTAGAGTATTGCTTAAACATTTCACTTTTCACAGCATATTAATTAAATGAATTTCTACATATTGTATGAAAATGATGACATTTGACCGGAATAAACAGAATCGAACCGTCGTTTCTCCTGTTAATTGCTTTAATGGTATTCAGTTCAACTAAGTATTTAAGTTTTGGTAAATGCGTGATACCAGCTTTTGACCAATCAAAATTACTTTTTAAATCTCTATCTTGAAAGATATCCCAGTCGTTAGGATATTGAGAATATTTCAATACTTCTAATGAGTTTGAGTGATGACGTAAAGCATTTTTGAATGCATGATCCACACCTTCTTGAAGACTTGAAATTGCTCTCACTAAACTGTCATTATTATAATGTCCATTGTATGTGTTTGAATACTTCAATTGCGTAAAAGAAAATACATTTATGGATATTAAAGAATCTGGCTTCAATAACATCACAAACGTAGCTAAGCCTAAGGCGTTTAGTGATAAATCAAGGTACTTTAAATTTGTAAAGCTTTTAGCTAATTTATTTGCATCAAATCTGAAAATACTTTGTGACACTTTCAATTTCAAATTTACTATATTACTCAAATCAAAGTTATTTAATAAATTTTGTGTCAAAGAATTTGCTGGAAGGTCAATTTCCAATTGTTTCACCTTTACTTTTTCAGTGGTAGTGAAATTCCAATCCCAAGATACCACTAATTTGCTGTACTTTTGCATAACAAACTTAAATTTGGAAATATGTAATTTTTCATTGAAAACATTGGTTTTGATTCTATCTTTATGTGAATCAATAAAAGTAGTCCACTTATCAAATTGTGAAAAATCATCTAAATAGAAAGTACATTTTGATTTTTGAATCATAGGTGAAATATCTTTATATTCAACCATTAAACTCTTATCAAAAGCTAAGTGCTTTATTAATTCATAAGAAACCAAATCATTCGTTTTCATTGTTAAAAATGTTTTATAATTAAGTATCGTGTAACCTGCATGTTTTCCATCGTAGTAATAGAATTTTGGAATTGAATATTTGCAAGACTTAATACCCTCTTGATGCAAGTTAATAACCTCTTGATACAAGTACAAAGTTTTCCAAAGCAGATTTTTAACAGGTTTAAGAAATCTCCTATGAACTAAACTTATGTTAATTTTATCAAACTGATTGGTATAATTCAAAATACTTTCCAAAAATTCATCTGGTAAGCTTAGAATTCCAAATTTTAAAACTAATATATGATTCTTGATTGACTTAGCTAAATCTTCCTCTGTTTTAGAGTCACAATCAAATGGATTGAGTAATTTTTGAACGGATTCTTGCAACTTATCCAATTTTTGACTTAGAATTTTCTTATCTTCTGAACACAACAGTTCAGAAAATAATTTATCTGATGCTTTCTTTTGCATTGTGATAATATACTTATATTTGTATAAAAGGTCTGGCTTGCAAAGTAGAAAAAACTGAACTATAGGAATTAGATTGTTCACTAATAAAAGAAAATAAAAAATAGCCTCCCCTTTTTTATTCAATTCTTGAATTATGCAAACCAATTAAAACCCCTTAGAAATGTTAAAATGGTAAAATTGAACCTTATAAGATTAATCAAAAAATTCTAAAAAGCTTATACCGCTTACATAATCATGTGATTTTGACTATACCTTACTAATTTGACTCCTAGATCTAGATTACAAGAATCAAATAAGAATCATTTAACAGTTAGATAAAACTCTAGTTGGAATCGAAAAAGAGCTTAAAATCCATCAAGTTATTACTTTGGTGCAATAATTTTTGAACTTATTGGATTTGGTAGTTTTGTATTAGAAAAGCTTTAAATGTTGAAGGAGTCGTGAAGTTTTAAGACTGTCATGGATAGATATTTACATCTATATTATATTAAATTCATTTTACTAAAAAAATTAGATTCAACGTTAACAATAACCGTGACTATCACAATATTATGAAAAAAATCGGTAGAAATTTTTCTGCGACCCTAGAATGAAATTTAGCAGGTTGAAAGTTTACTAAATATTTAAACTGATCAAGTTCTAACAAGGCTTGATTGTCTATAATGTAATCAACATTTGATATGACCTCTCTAAATTCTGTTTAGTTCCATCAAAAAATACTAATTTTTTTTGTTTTTTTTAATTTGCAGCCAAAAATTGGCCAAACTTTTTTTGGATTAGTTAAGCTATAATTGAAGGTTGTGATGAGATTTAGGATGTTTTTATCAAGTTTAGAAGTTTTAATCCAAAGGCTACATCTAAATCAGAAGAGTGATTGTTTATCTTGTAAAATCAAACTTATGGAAAAAGTTTCACAGAATTAGATTAACGAATACAAGTTTTCAATGTGAGGCTTAGAATATAAGTGATAAGATAAACAAATTAATTCATCAAAGGAGGCAAGGTTTGTATTTGTTTCAACAAAACGGATTTTTCTTTAAATTTATTAAATTTTCACACCCTTGTATTCTCATACGATTTAGTACAATATTCAAAAACTTCACCACCTTTATCGGAGTTTAATTTGATTTTCTTTTTAAAAAATGCCTAATTGGGACCTAAAATAGCAAATCAATTGAAAAATCGTATTTCAAAATTATATTTTTACATTTACGAAATAATTTAACCCTGTATGCATAAGATTAGGGCAGTCAAAAAAGAAAAATTATTTAAAGGCGTCAAATTATAGTTATGAATCTATGAACTGCAAAATATTTTCTAGCATGCTGTTTGATTGATGTATTATTAATTGAAAGATGATTAGGTTCTAGAAGCTTATTTTCGAAAAGTTTAATTAAAAGTTTCAGTTGTCATAATAGCCTGTGATATATTCGCAATTGGAATTTCGGAATCAAGGAGTGGATCTTACTGAGTTTTCGTTCATAATTAAAATTTCAATACATTGGTTATATTTTTTCAAATATGATTTTGATTTAAATAATTATCACCCAAAAACTTGAATTTATAATAATATTATAGATATATTTTAATGTGGAGATTACAAGATAAACGAATATTATAAGATCAAGAATAAGAATAATTTGATTAGTGTTCAAAACGGTTTGTTAGTTTCAATTGTTTTACTTATTTTATTTGCATCTCTTAGTTAGTTTTAATATTTTTTAAGGCGGTTATCGTTTATTAACAAGGCACACAAACAATAGAAAAAAAAAAAAAATCTAATTAAATAACACCTAATTCACCTTTTTGCGTTACGCTGGTCCTAATTTGAAATCTATGACCACAATATGAAATGAGAAATAAAAGTAGGGCGAAGTATAACAATGTGAAAAGTATGATTATGTCAGTTTGAAAGAGAAGACACCTCTAAAAGGGCAAAAAGAAAAACAATACGCTAAAGAACGAAATTACATTTTTCTTAGCATCCGAAATTTTAATTGAGATGTTTGAGCTATGATAGATGAATCATATCTATATAAAATGTATCAATACTTTATTCAGCTTATACAATTATTAACTTCAGAAGCATAAAAGTTTTGAGTTGACTTTAAACAAATTAAAAGAAAAAATGATGTCTCCTATTTCCATGCATGAAATTAACAAGAATACTAAAAAATATAATAACAGGGGTAGGATCTATAAGTAAGTTCATGCAAAAACAAAGGATTGGGTAAGTCTTCTGTAGACAGTTATAACTTATAATTGATTTATGATAAAGAAAAGTAGTTCTAAATTTGTTTGAATGCAATAGAATCGAAATTGAACTCAAAATCAAAGAAAAAAAAGAAACTTGAAAAGATTGTAAATATGTATAAGCGGTTAAGCTAATTGTAATTTAAGAGATTTTTAATTTTGATTATAACAAATACAATTGCCATAGTTCTAAGCCCTAACTACGTATTTCTTCCATAGAATAAGCAATAACTTCTCAAACTCGAACTCAAAAATTAGATTTTGACTAGCAGCTCTTCATAAAATACTCTGATAGATTGAAAGTTAAACTTATTGAGGATTGATGTGAAAAAAATGACACTTCCTATCAAATCCGGACTAGTGAAAAGTGTCGCTTTTTTTTTTTTTTTTTTTTTTTTTGCTCACGTAAATTTTAATTTTTTTTTATTTTTTTTTTATTTTTTATTTTTAGAGTGTATGGAAAATTATATATAATCAACACAAACTTATCACTTTATCAATTGCAATAAATATTTTATTTCACATCTGTATTAGTATTATTATTATCAAGAAATCATCAATATATTATTATCAACCCATATTACAACTCACCCAATAAAACTCCATATCCATCTTATTATTTAAGATCACCCTATTATACTTTCATACAAATAATATTTTATTATATATCACAATTTTTCATTTTCATATTTCAACAACAACATCTTTTATTCAACGATCAAACAAATCAATTGTTTATAAAATAAATTATTTTTCATCTACTTTCTACAAATTTTAACTTTTTTCACTTATTATTATTATCAATATTCTTTAAGGTTAAACGAAAATAATATATTTATCATAAAATATATTTCACAACCAAATAAATTTATAATAAAAATCAAGTTTTAATTCATAATAATATATTATATCATAGTTGAATCAAGTTAATAATAATGAATAATAATCAACAACAACAAACAAATCAACATCAACAACAATACTCAGCCGTACCGCCATTTCAAAACTCACATCAAATGTTGTATTCAATCCCACAATATCATCAAACAACAAATCAACAACAATCCACAAGTCATCAACAACAACAACCTTATTTTGACTCTATACCTAGCAATTACATCATGATGCAAAATATATCTCCAAATCAAACTAGTCTACCTTTACAACAACAACAACCACAACCACAACAATATTCATCTCAACAAGCAGCCGCTCAACAACAATTCTACAATTATCAACAACAACAGTTACAACAACAATATCATCAGCAACAGCAGCAACAACAACATTTGTTACAACAACAACATGCACATGCTCAACAACAACAAATTAAAAAATCACCACCAATGAAAAAGGCAATCAAATCACCAACCTTGAAAGATGATGATTCTAAATATGTCATATATCCGAATTTTCCAGAAAGATTACAACAAATTTTACCAGCACCACCATTAAATAGAGCACCAATACGTCCTGATATTACAATTAGTACAACTGCAAAAAGAGCTAAAAGAAAATCAAAATTTTCACAAGAACAAGATGATATGATTGTTAATCTTAAAAGAAAAGGTAAATCATGGGTTGAAATTGCTGAAATAACTGGTGTTGATTCTTATTTAGCTGCAAGAAATAGATATCAAGTCATTGTTGGACAACAAGGTAATAATAATTCAAGTGCTTGGGATAATAAAGATAAAATTTTCTTACAACAATTATTAGATGCTGGTGAATTTGAAAAATGGAAATTCATTAGTAACGAATTAAATAAATCAACAAATAAGAATTTTACGGATTATGAATGTAGAGAAATTATTAGAGAATTATTTTGGTTAAATCCTGTTTCATTTGGTGTTAGCGAAGAAACAGTTAAAGAATGTCAAAAGGAAAAGAAGTTAACTGAAAAGACAATTGAACAAAGAGAACAACAAAAAAGGAAAAGATTATCTGTAATTGAAGGTAATTATCAACAATCATCTCAACAATCACCAACACAACCTCATTCTGCTTCACCACAACAATATTATAATAAGCCATACTATTAATCCAATCATTTATTTATTTATTTATTTCAATTCTTTTAATTTACGTTGTACAATGTCAATTTTATCTTGTGGTTTTTGACTTTTATCGATTCTTGTTCCAACTCTAATATCACTTTGAATACGTAAAACACCATGTTTATCATGTAATAATTGATGCATCTCTCCAATTAAATTCATCACTTCATTCCAAGGACCTGCAATTGTTGTACCTGCTGAATGTAATGTTGTGTCTAATGATGAATCTTGAGCTAATTTTGTAATTGCTGTTACTTCATCTGAAACAGATACAGATGAAGTACCAATCTAGACATTTAGTTAGTATTTGCGAATTTATTAACTATTGATTACATACTGGTATCAAACAAACGTCAGCTAAACAATGTAAAGTTACAGTCATATGGAAGTTGTTCAATATTTTTTTCGGAGATTAAATTTAATTAATATTTTTACTAAACTCTAAAACACTAAATAAACAACATATCCAAAGTATTTGTAATTATGATAATTGTATGATTGAATGTGTTTGGTTAGGATTTTTGCGAAATAATTTGCATTATCTCCATTGGGTAATCGACGAAATATTAAGTTAACCCCATTCGGCAATCTACCCCAATGAAAAATTCATATTTAAATCACAATAAATTACTTATCAATTTTTTTCAACAATAAATACCCAAATGCCTGAATTTAAAGATAAAGAAGATTTCTGTAAACAAACAAAAGTTTCATTAAAGAAGAATGAAGAATTAATTGAATTTGCTAAAAAGAATTTAAACAATTTACCTTTTAAACCTTCAGATGGTGATAAATGGGAAAATTATGAACGTATGATCAGTGGAATGTTATATAATTGTATGCAAAAGGAATTAGAAGTTATTAGAATGAATGTAAGGGATTTCATTCTAGATTATGGAAATTTTAGAACAAGAGATTATAATTCATTACCTGAACTTTATAATGCAAAAAATACATTCTTAAAAAAATTCATTGGACATGTTCCAGATGATTGTTTTATAGAATATCCAGTTAGATTCGATTATGGATTCAATACTTATTTAGGTAAAAGGTTTTACAGTAATTATAATTTGACAATTTTGGATGTTGCTGTTGTTAAAATTGGTGATTATGTTATGTGTGGACCAAATGTATCATTAGTCACACCTAATCATCCATTAGATCCAAGTTTAAGATGGGATCCACCATTGGAAAATGCATTACCAATAGTCATTGGTGATAATGTATGGTTATGTTCTGATTGTACAGTTGTTGGTGGTGTTACAATTGGTGATGGTTGTGTAATTGCTGCTGGATCTGTAGTAACTAGAGATGTCCCACCAAATTCAGTAGTTGCTGGAGTTCCAGGTAAAGTAATCAAAACATTAGAACCAAGAGATACAAATTTCAATATCCATGAAGCATTAGAAAAATATGGAATGTCATATATAGAATAGAATAAATCTTTGATAGCAATTTTTTTTTTCTCTCTCGTTCTCAACAAAGAAATAATTAATTAATTTTATTACTTCTTACTAATTAAATTTCATTTTAAATTATGAGTGATAAGATGCAAATTGACTCTCCACCACCTCAAGAGATTGATGAAGGGTTATATTCTCGTCAATTGTATGTTCTAGGCAAAGAAGCAATGATTAAAATGCAAAATGCAAATGTTTTAATCATTGGTTTAAAAGGTTTAGGTATTGAAATTGCTAAAAATATTGCACTCGCAGGTGTTAAATCATTAAGTTTATATGATCCTTCACCAATTGAAATATCTGATTTATCTTCACAATTCTTTTTAAATGAATCACAAATTGGTCAACCAAGAGATCAAGCAAGTCGTGAAAAATTATCAGAATTAAATTCATATGTTCCAATTAATATAATTGATAATATCAATGAAGAAACTTTATTAAAATTTAAATGTATTGTTTCAACAAATCACCTTTCATTAGAAGAACAAGTTAAAATTAATAATATTACTCATGAAAATGATATTGGATATATAAATGCAGATATTAGAGGATTATTTGGTTCTATATTTGTTGATTTTGGTGAAAAATTTACAATTATAGATCAAACTGGTGAAGAACCACTCAGTGGTATAGTCTCTGATATTGAAAAAAATGGAACTGTTACAATGTTGGATGATATAAGACATGGATTACAAGATGGTGATTATGTTAAATTTACTGAAGTTGAAGGGATGACAAAATTAAATGATGATGGTTCATTTCATAAAGTTGAAGTATTAGGACCTTATGCTTTTAAAATAAAAATTGATTCAAGTTATGGTGAATATAAAAAAGGTGGTTTATGGACTCAAGTTAAAGTACCAAAAGATTTATCATTTGAACCATTAATTAAACAATTAAAAACACCTGAATTTTTAATTTCAGATTTTGCTAAATTTGATAAACCACAGCAATTACATGTAGGTTTCCAAGCTTTACATGCTTTTCAAACTAAACATCAAGGTCAATTACCAAAACCATATTCTGAAGAAGACGCAAATGAAGCTTTTAGATATGCAGAACAAATTGCTAAAACTTCAGATGAAGAAATTGAATTGGATGAAACTTATTTAAGAGAATTATTTTATCAATCTAAAGGTGATATTCCAGGTGTTGTTGCATTTTATGGTGGTTTAATTGCTCAAGAAGTTTTAAAATGTTGTTCATCAAAATTCACCCCAATCAAACAATGGTTATATTTTGATTCATTAGAATCCTTACCTGATTCAAAAACATATCCAAGAAATGAAGAAAATAATAAACCAACTGGCTCAAGATATGATGGACAAATTGCAGTATTTGGTAAAAAATTCCAAGATGAAATTGCCAATTTAAAAGTTTTCCTTGTTGGTTCAGGTGCAATTGGTTGTGAAATGTTAAAAAATTGGGCAATGATGGGATTAGGTTCAGGTCCAAATGGGAAAATTTTTATAACTGATAACGATTCAATTGAAAAATCAAATTTAAATCGTCAATTTTTATTTAGACCAAAAGATGTCGGTAAAAATAAATCTGAAGTTGCAGCAAAAGCAGTTGTTGATATGAATTATGAATTGGAAAATAAAATAGATTCAAGATTAGATAAGGTTGGACCTGAAACTGAAGATATTTTTAATGATGAATTCTGGTCAAATTTGAATATTGTTGTTAATGCACTTGATAATGTTGAAGCAAGAACATTTGTTGATAGAAAATGTATCTTTTATAAGAAACCTTTATTAGAATCAGGTACTCTAGGTACAAAAGGTAATACTCAAGTTGTTATACCAAATTTAACCGAATCATATTCATCATCACAAGATCCACCAGAAAAATCTATTCCATTATGTACTTTAAGATCATTTCCAAATAAAATTGATCATACAATTGCATGGGCTAAATCATTATTTCAAGGTTATTTTGCTGATTCACCGGAAAGTGTTAATTTATATTTAAGTCAACCAAATTATGTTGAATTAACATTGAAACAAAATCCAGATATAAAAGGAACTTTAGAAAATATTTCAAATTATTTAAATAAACGTCCTTATACATTTGAAGATTGTATAAAATGGGCAAGAAATGAATTTGAAATTAAATATAATCATGAAATTAAACAATTATTATATAATTTCCCACCAGATGCAAAAACTTCAAATGGTGCACCATTTTGGTCTGGTCCAAAAAGAGCTCCAACACCATTAAATTTTGATATAAATAATAAAGATCATTTACATTTTATAATTGGTGGTGCAAATTTATTAGCTTATATTTATGGATTAAAAGATACATCAATAAATGAATCTGATTATAAAACAATATTAGAAAATTATAAAGTAGAAGAATTTAAACCAAAAAGTGGTATTGAAATTGCTTCAACAGATGCTGAAGCTGAAGAACAAGCTAAAAATTTATCTGGTTCAATTGATTCTGAAGAAATTAAAAAAATTGCTGCTCAATTACCTGAACCAAGTAATTTAGCAGGTTATAGATTATTACCAATTGAATTTGAAAAAGATGATGATACAAATCATCATATTGAATTTATAACTGCTGCATCAAATTGTAGAGCTTTAAATTATAATATTGAACCAGCAGATACTTCAAAAACAAAATTTATTGCAGGAAAAATTATTCCTGCAATTGCAACTACAACTGCATTAGTTACTGGTTTAGTTTGTTTAGAATTATATAAAGTTGTTGATGAAAAAAATGATATTGAACAATATAAAAATGGATTTATTAATTTAGCTTTACCATTTATAGGTTTTTCAGAACCAATTAAATCATCAAAAAGAAAATTTAATGATTCAGAATTTGATGAAATTTGGGATAGATTTGATATAAAAGGTGATATTACATTACAAGAATTATTAGATTATTTTGAACAAAAACAAGGTTTAACAATTACAATGTTATCTTATGATGTTTCATTATTATATGCTTCTTTTTTCCCACCAAAGAAAGTTAAAGATAGATTAAATTTAAAATTAACTGAATTGATTAAAGAAGTTTCAAAGAAAAATATAGGTTCACATGTAAAACATTTGATATTAGAAATTTGTTGTGATGATAAAGAAGGTGAAGATGTTGAAGTTCCTTATATTTGTGTAAAATTATAGAAAATGAATATATAAATTAATGTTTGGTTTATGATTTGTCTATATTGATTTAAAGAGTTTTGTGATCGACAACGTGTGAAAGTATGTATTTGTATGTGAAATGAATTAAATTTTTAATTCACTCTATTATATATCAATTTATCAATCAATTTAGTTTTATTTTCCCACTGGCCAATTCGATATTCCTATCTGAAATTTTCATCATTTCTTTATCATGAGTTATAAATATCATCGTTAATTTCCCTTTTAATGAATTTATCAATTCAAATATTAATTTTGTATTTATAGGATCTAAATTTGAAGTACATTCATCAAAGATTAAAGCTTTTGGTCTTCTTAATAAAGCCCTTACAATGGATAATCTTTGTAATTGACCACCACTGATTAAACTTAATGAACCTTCACCTATTCTAGTTTGTAAACCTTCAGATAATCCAATTACAAATTCATAAATTCCAACCAATTTCAATTTTTCATTAATTTCTTCGATTGATATTTGTTTAATTGGATTAACACCATATATTAAATTCTCATATATGCTTCCATTAAAGAATTTTGGAAATTGTGGTACAATGGATACTGTTTCTCTTAACCAATCAATATTAATCTCATTTATATCTTCACCGAAAATGGAAACAACCCCATTTGTAGCTTGATATAAACGTAATATCAATGATGTGATTGTTGATTTACCTGAACCTGATTCACCAATGATTCCGATCAACTCGTTTTTATAAATCTCAAATGAAATATCATCTAATATTGTAGAATCCTTGTATGAGAATGATACATTTGTGAATTTGACAATTGGTATTTTGGCGATTGTAGTTTTTGGGATTTTTTCTCCCTGATTTTCAATTTTCAAATTTGATTCATGGAGTGTTGATAATAATTTAATTATAAATGTTCCTGCTCTTTGACCCCTTGCAATTTCAGGTAATTGATGAATTAAAGATGAAGCATTTGAAATTGTAAATGTCAATAATGTAATTGTTTGTAATAATTGATCATGAGTATATTTATATTTTCCAGTTAATTGCATTCCATAATATAAGATTATCCCTGTTGCTAATGAAGATATGAAATCGTTAATACCCATACTTAACCCTGCATGGATTGCCCGTACATTACCAACTTTATTAATCTTTACCAAGAATTGATCAAATTGAGAAATGAAATATTTTCCCATATTGAAAAATTTTATTGTTTTAAGATTGGTTATTGATTGATGTTGATGAATTTCAAGATTAACCACAGCAGATTTATATTTCTTCTCTGCTTTTTCTAATAAAATTCCATAAACTATTGTTAAAATCATTACAATTGGTACGAATGAAATACCAACTAATGCTAATTTCCAACCAGAGATAATTGACCATATAATCCCAACTAAAACCATTGAAATCAAATTAACTGAAAGGGATAAAAATTGTGATATTAATGCTCTTAAATCTCTTGTATCATTCATTAATAAAGTAGTTATTTCAGCTGGATTTAGATTTAAAACTGATTGTAAATCACATGAATTGATCTTTTCAAATGCTAATTTTCTCAATTGAATAATCCATAATTCACTACAATAAGCTAATAGGAAATGTGCAGAATAATTGGTTAATCCAATTGAAGTAGCTATTGATAATGATATACATGACCATTTAATTATTGTTTGATTCACATTAATACCAATTGATGCATCCATTGTAGTTGATAATAATTTTGAAAAACAAAATGAGAAAATTGGATTTGCAACACCTTCAAGAATTGATATGAAAATGGCTAAAACAATTAAAAATTTCTTATCAATTGTATTTTGACAATATTTCAAAATTGCAAAAACTGACATAATCTTGGTATCGGTTACTTCATCTTCCTTTTCTTCCTCTTTCTCCTCTATTTTCTTACTAGTCGATATTTTCATCTCTTCTTTTTCTTGGATTGTTTTCATTTTTATAAACTCGTCATTTTTAATTTGTTTGAATTCACCTTCAAATTTCACACCTATTTCAGAATCTAACATAATTATATGATCCTCATCGTTTATATAATCGAATTCATGAGTTATAAAAATTGTAGTTTTATTTTGTCTCCATTTTAAGATTTTTTCCATCAAAATTGTTTTATTATTATAATCCAATGCACTAAAGGATTCATCAAGGATTAAAATTGGTGAGTTTTTAAGATATGCTCTAGCAATTGAAATCTTTTGTTGTTGACCACCAGATAAAGACAGTTGAGTAACTTTTAAATTTGAATCTAAATCAACTAATGCAAAATCCATAGCTTGTAAAATCAAATGATTAGGAATTTGATCCAATTTCTCTTCATATTCATCAATCACAGAAATTCCAATATTATTCTTGATAGAATCATTAAAAATTGTTGGATTTTGTTGAATCAAAGTAATATTTTCATATATCCAATTTTTATCAATATTTGATAAATTATGATTATCGATCTTTATCATACCAGATTTTAAATTATTATATAATTTCATTATTAATAAAGGTATTGTTGATTTCCCACATCCACTTTTACCAATTATATAATTGAACTTATTTGATTTAATCTCAAATGAAATATTATTCAAAACTAATTGATCATTTCTCGATGGATAATTAAATGATACATTTTGAAATTTTATATTTCCTAAGCATCCAATTGGATAACAAACATTTATACAACCACTCTCAATTTCTGTTTTATTTATAAATGTTGATATTTTACCTGCTGCTGCATGAGCGGTATTTAAAATTGCCATTAATTGACTTATATGAGATATAGCATCACCCAACATTAAACAAGAGCTAAAACATGTAAATAATTGATTTATTGATACATGACCATTTGTTAATAAATAATTACCAAACCAAAATCCTTGTACAAACATTAATAAACTGAAAAACTTTAATAATGCTAGATTAAGACTAATTGCATTTGACATTTTAAAAAATTCTTTTGCTGATTTATCTATATTTTTATTAAAATTTGAAATTTCTAAATATTTCCCTTGAAATATTCGAATTATTTGTGGTGAAGTTAAACACCAATCAAATATTTTTGATCCAATTGAACTATAATCATTTTCAGTCATTTGAAATTTGTAGGTTAATTTACCAAAATACCAACCAAATCCAGCCATGATTGGTCCTGAAGCCATTACTATTAATGTGATTGCCCAAGATTGGAAGAATGACATAATTGTTAAACTTATAATTAAACCAATTGTTTGTATGATTGAAGCTAAAATTTCTCCATTTCCAGATCGATATTCTTCAATACATCGATTAACTTGAGATAAATTACCCATTAAATTATCATTTAAATCATACCATGATTGTTGTTGATTTAATAATTTGTTATACAATTGATTTCTTGCTCTTGATTGTTGAATCTCACCAAATTTAATCCATATAGAATTTCCCAATGTTGTGAGGAATAACTTGAGTAATCCTAATCCCATTATATACCCACATAATTTCAATATTTGTTTAATAAATGAATCATAACTTGTATATTTATCTTGATAATAATCACTTAGGGTTGCAAATATTTTACCATACAATAATGTATTCAAAGGAGTACAAATTGCTGAGCTACTCATTAAAATAATTCCAATGACTATTATTCCCCAATCTTTCTTCCCATCTAAAAACATAAATACATTAGCTTTGGTTTCGATTTCAATATCGATTTCTTCAATATCATCAAGTATATTACTAGTAGATTTCTCATCCATTCTAGAATTAGGTTGTTATATTAAATTCCTTTAAACATCTTGGAACCATTGGAGTTTTATAAGTCATATCGATTTAATTAATTGCATATTTTTGTTTCTAATCTTGCATAATTGATCTACATGAAAAAAATTAAATTCTTGTTTGAATATAAAATTACCAAATTAAGATACCACAATGGGAGATTTATCATCATTCAAACAGTTCAATTGAAGAGGTGGTGAATGATGAATTCTAGTGTGGTTTTTGTAGACTCGTCAAAACAAATCATAACTGCATTTAATCTGATTTCATTTCAGTAGTAATTCTATCATTAAAAACATCTATTATTATTATTGTTACATAAATCTACATCTAAAGCTACATAGTTGATTATTCTTTGATTGTCTTTATATTTGTCCCTATTCTCTTATTATTATTTATTCCATGTTGAAAGTTTCTCAAATTAAAACTTGTCATTATAATACAAATTGATAAGAATATCACAAATATGAATACGGTCTTGTAATGAATTGATTCACTAAATGTATTGAGAATGTCCACTATAACTTCAATTGTTATCTTTGATTTGCCTAACAAATTTGGATCTTGATTTTGGCATTTTTCTAATAATTCACATTCTTTATTTATGGCCCTAGGACGATTTTCTAAATGACATTTATTCTCAAGATACATTTTTGAACATTTTGAAATTTGATTAAGGATCTCAAGTGTATATGATTCAATTTTGAAGTTTATATCTGTTTTGATGGTACTTATTGTTAAAAATATAAAATATATGAAAATTGACCATAATATGATATTAACGAGTAATTGGAAATATAAAGTTAAAGTATATGGAGTCCATGGATTCAAAAGAATAGAATTTAAAAAATTATCATTATCATTAGTTTCTTGAAGGGTTTCTTTTGGTTCTTGTCTGATTATGTCTATTTGTTGTTTTTGTTTCTTTGGTGAAAACATTACATGAGCAAGATTGACAGGGTTTATCTCTCCAGTTTCTTTCTTTGCTATATTTAATTCGGGATGCGTTGAAACTATCGTATCTAATTCTTCACTCACTTCATCATCATTACTTGAATCTGTATCTATTGGATCTTTGTCTGTAAATTGTTTTGACTTTATATCTGATTTTGACTGAGTTTGGGATGACACATAATCTGAAAAATCAATTGATTTTCTTTGAATCGGAGTTGATTCTGATTTTATACCATTCACACTTATATCTATATTTGAGTAATTATTTTCAACCCCCATTAATTAAGTCTTTATTTTTTTTTTTTGCTATTGAATGACAGATGAATTGAAATTGAAATCAATCATACAATCCTATAAATACTCAAATGGACAAGAATTCGATACGAAATTGAGTCCAAGACGGTTGACTAGTCCAAAGAAAGTTAAAAAGGATCGCGTAGAGCCTAAGTATAATGAACATTTACTTGATTTACCACCAAGTTTGAAACCAAATTTAAAAGTATTATTCATTGGGTATAATCCAGGTGTACAATCATCTATAACACAACATCATTATGCTCATCATTCCAATCTATTTTGGAAATTGTTTAATCAAAGTAAACTTTTAAAAACAATAACTGAGGGAGAAGTTCATATTCCAGTTACGTTTAAGAATGATTATGAATTAATTGAATATTCGATCGGGTTCAGTGATTTATGTTTAAGATGTACTGCAAAAGCATCAGAGTTGAATAATAAGGAGAAATTACAAAATGTTTCACGATTATATGAAGAAATTTCAAACAATCAAGTGAAAAATGTTATCTTCATAGGAAAAGGTATATGGGAAATTATAATCAAATATGAGTGCATAAAATTGGGTATAAAGGGGTTTAAATTGAGTAAAGAGAACTTTCATTGGGGTGAAGTAAAATTAGAGAATATGAAGGAGCCAAATTATATAAAAATTTTAAATTCAATCTATGATAAAGGGTTGAATGGGTTGAATTGTAAGTTTTTTGTATTTCCAAGTACTTCAGGTTTAGTTGCAAGTATGAAATTTGATGAGAAGTTGAATCTTTGGCTACAAATGGTGAACAATTTAAATTAAAATACGTTAGAATCATTATATATACATTATTCAATTCTAATCTCCCTGTACAATAAAACTTTTGATAAAAATCTGAACTTTATTGGGGTTTAATTGATATTATTATCCGAAAATGTTATTTTCAAGAAAGGTCTAATTTGAATTTACCATCTTTAGAATCATTATGGACATTTTGAATTTCAGTTAATTGCAATTCATTGGTACCGAATGATGATCAATTTGAATCGAAATATCTCTAGCTTTATATACATTTTTGTGCTTCTATTATCTCCAAATTTTGTAAAATTCTTGATTTAAATCTTTATTGAAATTATTCAAGTTTTCATCATAACTCAATTGATTATTTTTATTATCACCCAATTCACCAAAATGTTTAATATAATTTAAATCAATGAATTTTTTAATATATTTACATTGATTTATATCAAAACAATCATTATAATGTAGGAAATTCAAACTATTTTTTGTTACTGAACTACATTGTTTTAAATTTTCTCTTTGAATATCACAATAACCTTTCTTGAAATCTTTGAAGAATGACCAATTTTCAAGACATTTTTTATAATTCATTTCAATTTCTGAACAGTTTATTAAAACTATATCTTTTGCTGTTGTTTGAGCTTTATATAAATTCAAATCATCTAGTTGTTCTCTTGATAATTTTATGGATGATAGTTTCTGATTTACAATTTCTAGATGTTCAATTATTAAACTAGGAGAATTGTCATGAGTTGAGTTATTATCAGCTAAGTAGTTTTGTAGATCTGGTGGTAATTCTTTATTTAGCTCTTCTATTGGTTTAGACTTTGTATTTGACAGTTTAAATGGCCACCACATTATAAAAAGAGTCTAATAGAGAAAAAATGTTTGGTTATATATTTTTCATTCAAATTTTGAAAAATCATCTCTTTCTAATAAACCTTGAAACATTCTACTTATTTCCAATTCTAATAGATTATTCATCTCTTCACTATTGGTTTTAGTCTTATTTGTCCTTCTCTCAAGGTCGATTTTCTCAATTATTGAAATTCTTAATCTTGTTATAATTGGATATAATCTAGTCAATTCAGTCATACTGACCTTTTCAACCTTATTGAAATTTGCTTTATTTTCAAATCCATCAATCAAAAAACTCAAATGAATATCAATTTTTTGTAGAAAATTGAAAAAATTGGAACATTCAGATAATATAGTTTTGAAATCTGTTAACGATATCAATATTGGATAATAGTTTATATAATCTTCAAAATCATTAAGAATTTTTATATAATAATTCACTTGTCCAAATAATTTTGAATATTGATTAATTGAGACAAATAACAAATCTATAATTTTGTTCAAATCTGAAATTAAATCAAATAAGGAGTATTTTATCTGTATTTCACTTTGTTGTTTAATAAATTTTCGTTGTATTTGTAGCAACTCTTCATCTAGATAGTTTATAAATTTAGATTGTTGTGATTCTGTAAGTACTTGATTATTGGTATTATTATTGAAATTGAGTTTAAAAGTTTCAAATGCTTCGTTGAGGGGAATTGTAACTTGTTGAGCTTGATTCAAACTTACATCTTCCAATTCTGATTCTGATTGAGATGTTACTGTATTTGAATTATCTACTTCCATTTTATCATTAGTAATAGTAGTCCCTCGATCTTCAAGTTGTATACCTTCATCATTTGAGTCGTATAAATCGGGATTTAAATCTATATCTGAGGATTGTAGTTTGCCTTGAGGTAGCTCTGAATCACTGAGCTCTTCATTTGGAGCAGGATGTATTGGAGTTGGTGGTGATTCCATGTTATAATAATAATAAATTGAGTAACGTGATTTGAAAATTTACCAGTGCTAAATGCGTATGTAATCATTGGCTATTGTGTTACATAATTAAAAGTCACAGTAAGCAATCTTTTTTTCTCTCTTATCAGAAAAACAATTGCAACCAAATTTACACCATCTTATCAACGTCATCGACTCATCGTAAGTTTCATTATTGATCTTCAGATATTTAAACTGTGTAAATCTACAATAATTTCAAATTGAATTAAAAAAGATTGTGTTGAAGTTAAATATTTAAGAGAATAATACTAAACTAGTTAAATAGCGATAACTCAAAGACTTCTTCGGATTATACACAAAATTAAAATAAAAAAAAATAATTTTTATCAATTTCATCATCTTTTACAACTTTTCTTCCTTGATTATACATTTCAATCATGCCAGCTACAGAACCTGTTAGATCACAATCTGATCATATCGATATAGATATAGATCAACCACAAACACAACAATCTTCCACTTCACCATCACCCCATTTATTACCATTAAATTCTACTACAAATAATAATGATATAGCCACAATTGACGATGATATAGATCAACAACAACAATATTTAAACAAGATATATCAATTACAACAACAACAACAACTACAAAATAACGATAATCAACATTTACAAGAACAAGTCCAAGAACAACGCGATAATAATCATCAAATTCATCAAGATTTTAATAGAAATTTTAATTTTTGTGATGACGCTACTTTACCTATTTCGAACACAAAACCAACTTACACCACCGATAACTCCACCTATCAAGAGCAATCATCTATACCATCACCATACAATTACGACAATAACAATAACCAACAGCATGCTAATCATCTGATACCTAACAAATCATCACAAACTTTAATAGACAAAGGTGAAGAGACAAATTTAGTTTCAAATAGTACTAATCTACTAAAACCAAATAATGATAATAATTCCACATCCAATCAACAAGGTGATTCTTCCTTGAATCCATTTAGATCACAAAGATATTCATTGGATTATTTCGATAAATTTTCGATCAAACCAAATCAAACATTTAAATATAAACATCAAAGATCAAATAATTATATACCCAATTTCCACTCCAGCTATTTGAAACCAAACTCAAAATTTGTAGGACAGCAAAGAAGTGGTGATAAAACATTTAAAATTGAAGTTGAATTTAAAACCATTGATTTAAAAAATTCAATTTGTAATGGTTTTTTACAAATTTATGGATTAACTGATGAACATTCTCAAATAACAACTTATTTTAAAGGTGAAATCATAAATAATCCAATTGATAAGTATAATAAATACTCATTTTTAACTGAACATAAACAATGGGGTTCATTTCCAAAGAATGATTATGAACATTGGAGAAAATTAACAAATTCTTCAAATATGTTAACTGATTCACAATTGATTGAAAAATTAAAATCGATTTATCATCATGAAGAAAATCCAAGTTCAAATTCAACTGATTTTATATATATGAGATGGAAAGAAGAATTTTTATTACCAGATTCAAGAATTAAACAAATCTCAAATGCATCATTTGAAGGTTTTTATTATATTGTATTAAATATCAAAAATGGTTCAATTGCAGGATTATATTATCATCATTCGAGTGAGAAATTCCAAAGTTTAAATTTAAATTATATAAATAATCATGGAGTTTCAAGTAGTTTTGAATATATATAAAAATATTACCTATATAATAATATGTACATGTTGAAGTATAAAACTAATCCAGTAGTAAAAATTTATAAAATTTGTTGAAATTTTATTTTGGTAGTTTGTTTATTCTAATTTTTTATTATTTTGACTTGCATAAATTTTTGCAGTAAATGGTTCTTCAAATAATAATGCAATTTTATACATGATAAACACAAATAAACTGATTAAGATCCCACTTGGTTTACCATAAAATAATCCAGTAGCCAAGAAACATAAAGTTGAGCCATTATACATTGGATTATCATTAATATTGAATGGAAATCCAGTAACTCTTTCTTTCATTAAAATACCAAAATAATCACCTAAATAAGTTCCTGTTACACCCAACATATACATTGAACTAATGACCAAAACATTTCCAAATAAAAATAAAACAACTGAAACAAGTTTAATTATAATTGATTGTTCAAGTGGTTCATAAGTTGGTTGTAATGTAAGGAATTTCTTATATATCAGGTCTCTAAATATACCTAATGAGAAGATTGTAATTGCTAATATATAACAACCTAATTTTGCACCAGTGATTTTAGAAATGAATTTTGAATTATATTCTTTTCTAGCGACAATATTCCAAAAGATTGGATTAAAACAAATTGAAAAAATTGTAATAAAGAAAAAATTATCAAATTTGATATATGATTGAAAATTTGAAAATAAGAATTTTAAATCTTGTGGTAATGTTGAAATTTCAATTTGTAAATGTCTGTATAAATCATAAGTTGTACGAATTGTTTTATATTGAGGATAAAATGGAATAAAATCTTTGGCAATTGATATAAGATGATCTTGAATTGTCATGGTTGATATTTTGATTCAATTGAAAATTTAATTGCTTAGTTTAATTTTCAAGAAATTTAAATGGCCTCCATATATCAATTTTGGATTATTCAGATATTATGTAATACAATTTTGAATATTTGGTTGGCTTTTGCATGTGACTTTTTTGTCTGATCCAAAATGGTAGCGGATGAATCTGTCGATTTATGATGTAATTGAATATAAGTGAATTGAGGAACTTTAAACTTAATTCAAATTGCCAAATTGAGTTTAGAATTACCAGCTCACTTAAAGTCTTTTATTTGCTGAAACGAAAGATTACATGATACTTACATCCGTCAATTGATTTCAATGATCGATAGATATTTGAACTTATACTACTACAATATCTCGCAAACCATAGAGAAATAGAAACATTCTATTTTACAAAGCATATACTGTATCACCTCAACGAGTTTTGGAAAATATTAGTTGAATATCCAAACAATAAGCAAATAACTTTTTAGATGGTTTGGTTAAATATATATTTGATATGGCTTCAATTTTGTGCTATTTACCCACCTTATTTGTTTGTTTGTTTATTTTTGAATTTTAGGGAAATAGTACTCTTCAAAATCTGCCATCTAAAATTTTTTTTTCGATTTGATATGGATATATGATTTATATGAGCAGATAGCGATAGGATAGATAAGAATTTTTCATATGGGATAATTTGTCTCAAATTTATTGTGCTGAGAGATATCGATCATTTATCATGAAAAAAATTGATATATTTTTGAATTTGTGTTTAAAACTTACTGTTTTGTGTTATCTACGAGATCTTTTTATTTGTTTTTGTTTTTAAATTTTTGCACTTTTGTAGTTTTCAAAATCTGCCATCTAAAAAAATATTTTTAATTTGAAATAGGCTTGAAACTAATACTACTAGGTAGCTTAAAGTTTTGAGAGTATATTTTGTATAGTAAGTTATATCACAACTTTTCCACATAAAAATATATTTGCTAATTAGAGATATGCTTTTGTACTGATGTATGGTTCTTAAGCCTGTTTGTGTCACTAAAAACGCACAGCGTGAACTAAATTTTTGCAAAAATCATAACGTTTTTGAGAGGCAAAGAATGGAGAGACAAAGAATGTTTTTACTCTTTATTTTCGGGAATAATATTTATTCACTTTTTTCTCTACTGAATTTTTTATTCTCGAGAAAATTTTACAAAAATGCGCAAAAATGATAGAAATTTGTTCTTTGCCTCTCTATTTTTTGCTTCCATTAACTACGTTAAAAAAGTCGTTCGACTCTCATTTGGACGCACAACTGACATTTTTTTGCTTCAAATAGCGCATTTTTATAAGGAATATGAAATGTTGTAGTTTTATAACAGAGAACATAAAACTGTTTTTATTTCCAAGAAATGAGATAAAAATCTTGTCGTTTGTTTAAACATTAACGCAAGCAAGTGATTTTTGCCAACCTGTGAAATATTTATTTGAAAAATATAAATATAGGATTGGAAATTTACGAAATGATTTGCTTTGTAAGCAAGTACTCACAGGACTGAATGAATTTCCATAATCTATCAAAGACCCAATGTATGAAGGTAAAAAAAATTAGGAACATTTCTTATATTACAAATGATTCTTTAATTAGACATCTGAGCCTATCTTTCATAGGCTCTAGGTCGTTCTGTCGTACCGTTTTGGAGTGATGTGTGACACAATATTTGATGATCAGATAAAATGAGTTTGGGATAACCTAGTATGATGGCTCTTGACTATTGAATTATTTTCGGATTCAACTTATTATCGAATTTAACTTAGTGAAGGATTGAATTTGCAAAAAATGTCTACTTAGTAGGCTAACTATGTAAATCAAATATGTTTAAAGATATAATCCTCAAATTATATCATTTAATTTAATAATTATATATCTAGACGTATATGTAATGTTTATTACGTATATTTATTAGAGGTTGTGGATGATTAGTTTTATGATTTAGTTCAATCATTAAAATTGAATGTTTCTGCCTACTTCTAGCTCGGAATTTATCAAGCTAATTAAAAAAATTTCATCAGGATTTGGGTAAAGTTTCCAATAGAGTTGTTTTTTTTTTTTATCGTATATATTAGGTAAAAACTATATGTCTATGTTGACCGATGTAATCAAACAATTTGGGATTAATTTCATGCTTTTGGTATTAATCTCATTTTAGATTGAAAAATAGGTCTAAAAAAATCAAATTGTTTATCTCTAATTTTTTAGAATTTCCGTTCAGATAATCTCATTTACTAAACTACTCTTATACTTTCAGTTTAAGTTGTATCATCGATACATATGATCTTTTGGTTTTCGAGTATTTCCAGGTAAATAAAAGCTCAATTGAATATTGATAGTAGATATTTGTTTGGAATTCTTTTGACACGAGCACACATAACAGAAGTTCACATAATCACAAAGATTACGTGATTGTCTACTATTCACTCCTTGATTAATTATAAGACTATTGAAGCATAAATAAGGAAGTAAAATAATTTAAAAAGAAGATACTGAAATTTTAGAAAAATACTTTATCTTCATCTAAAAATGACAAAATTGACATTGAATCATTTTTTATTAATCATCTCCGGAGTATTTGCGTTCAATGGTGAAAGCTCAGAATACCCAATTGGACGTGAAAATGCAGTGCAAAATGGAGATTCCTGGCAATGGAGAAGGTCACAACAAGATCGTGAAATTTTCCAAAATTTGACTATGGAAGAAAAATTAAAAGAAATGATTTCAAGAACTGGTATTAATAATGGTCGATTAAGACCCGAAATTGATGAAATAAAATCAAAAATAAATTATGAGCTTGGAAAAAGACTGAATGGAGTTGACGTTATAAAATTGTATTCAAATAATGATTGCACTGGATTCAATGGAGATGAAATAAATTTACACGATCCAAAGACTTTAAAAAGCTGTTTTGGTACTATAAACAATAACATATGTCAAAGTGCCAATGCATATTTGATTGATCAAATTGCTGAATTTGATTTTTATCCACAAGGTGGCTGTAATGGTGATTCAATCACTCAAACGTTTTTAGTTGACGGCGATAAAGAAAATTCCAAACAATGTAAAGTTATTGGTTTTGCAAGATCATATGAGCGAATTGTTTAGAAAAGGGTAAAAATTGTATTGAACCTAGTTGAATACTAAAGACTTATTCAATTTACTTAAATCTTAAAATTCAATTGAAATCGAAATCTTTTGGAAATATACTAAAAGGATTTTTGAATAAGATAAATGAGATACATATAAATGAATAAATCAAGATATTTTAGCATTCATCTAATGAAATCATTGTTTGTAGTTTTGATATCAAAAAACATGAATATTTTGATCTCTCAATTATTAATGGCTTTATATCATATTTCACCTAAGTTTTAACTCGTGAATTGTAAGAATTAATTAATAGAAGTAATTTGCTCCTTTTTTATGCTTGAATCTATGCTATATTACTGACATCAGTACTATTCATGTCTCATAAATTTCCTTTGTCTTTGATCTATACTATAAAGATGTGTAATGAAATATTGTCAAATGAGAGGTACGAGTTGTAACTTTATAGGTATACAAGTGCTCAAAGGTGATCGCTTCTTATATCATTAGTTTGCGTGTTAATAATACTTAATAAGAATAAAAATCGATTACTATTCCAGACTTCTGTTGATTTTTCTGATGGCAAGCATCCTACCATTATACCATTCATGATCTAAAAAAACACTTTTAATCTGATACAGAACAATGAGTTAATTCGTTAGATTTCTCTTGTAAAAGTGAGTAACATTTGTATGGGTGGTAAGTGCGCATAATTAATAACAGAGGAAGTACAGACGATTCATATCAATTTTACAATTAGAGTCTGAGTAGCGAATTTATTTGAAATCAATTTTTTTGTCCAGCAATAAATTGAATAAATAGTTGTTCTTACTTAGCGTTTTCCAAATTATTACAATGTCAAACTCAGTGATATAGAACATGCGTATTTCAATAGTTTTCTTGCAACAATGATGTGGTTCTTGAACTGAGTTTTTAAACATCCTTGATTTAATTCATTATGTTTATACCATACCAGTGCAACTTTTTCACTTAATGATTTGAAGTTAGTTCAATTTGAATTATTGGATACGAGACTTGGCAAAAGGATTAATACTTCAACTACCCCTAAGTACATCCATTCTTGGACTACAAAGTTTGAGGGGATCACATGGTAGCATTGGATGTAATTATGACTCAGTAAGCGATAAAAAAATGCCTATAATCAATTAATCGCGGCTATCTTTAAATTTTATCTGTTGAGTATTCCACTAAAAAATTATTATTACTACTATACATACATATAATAATTTTTCATTCAATTGAAATTTTTCTTCTTTTCCATATTTTTATCCAATTATCATGGTTCAAAAAGTTTTATTATTAGGTTCTGGTTTTGTTGCCAAACCAACTGTTGATATATTATCACAAGATTCAAATATTGAAGTTACAGTTGCTTGTAGAACTCTTTCAAAAGCTAAAGAATTAGCTGGTTCAACTGCAAATGCTATTTCATTAGATGTTACCAATGAATCACAATTAGATTCAGAAGTTGCTAAATATGATTTAATCATAAGTTTAATTCCATATATTTATCATGAATTAGTTGTTAAATCAGCTATTAAAAATAAAAAACATGTTGTTACAACTTCATATATTAATCCAAAATTAAAAGAATTAGAATCACAAATTGAAGAAGCAGGAATCACAGTTATGAATGAAATTGGTTTAGATCCAGGTATTGATCATTTATATGCTATTAAAACAATTGAAGAAGTTCATGCTCAAAATGGTAAAATTAAATCATTTTTATCATATTGTGGTGGATTACCAGCACCAGAAAATTCAGATAATCCTTTAGGTTATAAATTTTCATGGAGTTCAAGAGGGGTTTTATTAGCTTTAAGAAATCAAGCTAAATATTGGCAAGATGGTAAAATTGTTGAAGTTTCAAGTGAAGATTTAATGGCTAGTGCAAAACCATATTTTATTTATCCAGGTTATGCATTAGTTTGTTATCCAAATAGAGATTCAACAACTTATAAACAATTATATAATATTCCAGAAGCTGAAACCGTAATTAGAGGTACTTTAAGATTTCAAGGATTTCCAGAATTTATCAAAACTTTTGTTGATTTAGGATTCTTGAAAGATGATTCAATGGAAATTTTTTCAAAAGAAGGTACTTCATGGAATAAAGCATTTGCAAGTTTAATTGGTGCTGATTCAGAATCAGAATCAGATTTAATTTCAAAAATTGATTCATTGACTAAATTTAAATCATCAGAAGATAGAGAAAGAATCCTTGCTGGTTATAAATGGTTAGGTTTATTTTCAAATGATGCTATAATTCCAAGAGGTAATCCATTAGATACTTTATGTGCTACATTGGAAAAATTAATGCAATATGAAGAAGGTGAAAGAGATTTAGTTATTTTACAACATAAATTTGGTATTGAATGGGCTAATGGTGAAAAAGAAACAAGAACTTCTACTTTAGTTGATTATGGTGATCCAAAAGGTTATTCATCAATGGCTAAATTAGTTGGTGTACCTTGTGCAGTTGCAACTAAACAAATTTTAAATGGTACTTTGAATAAAAAAGGTTTATTAGCTCCAATGACATCAGAAATTAATGATTCAATAATGAATGAATTAAAAGATAAATATGGTATTTATTTGATTGAAAAAACTATCTAGAATATACACTTATCATACCTCAGCTATATGAATTAATCATATTCTTCTTCATCACTTTCTTCAAGGGTTGTATAATCATTGATAACTTGACAAATATCTTCAATTAATTCATTTTTATCTTCGATTATTTCATTTTCTTTTGAATTTTCAATCAATTTTTTGTATGGTTTTAAAAAGTTCTTTATACTTGTAGTTTGATTCATTTCAATTTTGAAATTTGTATCTTGTTTATTGATTAGGATATCACTTGGGAATGTATCAACTTTGAGTATATTATCAATGTATGGATTTTTCAATTCTTCAAAATCGTTAATTGAAGTTTGATTGAATTGAAATCCAGAATAATCTTTCGTTATACCTAAATTGACATCATAATTAGGTAAATCAAAATAACTTATGTTTTCAGATACAATATCTGTACCAATAATTTTAATTTCATTTATAATTTTTCTAATTTCATTATCTTTCAATACGTAATTTTGTAAATCATTCATATTCATTTGAGAATTAATTTGTGAATTCAAACCCCAAATTGAATTTATAAACATTGAATAAAGAGCTGATTTATGCCAATTTGAATCACTATGAAACAAATCTTTATTAATCAAATCTGAATTAGAATCTAATTTCAATGGTATAAATAATGATGAACTTTTATTCATTTCAATAAATGATTTAATTAAATTTTGACGTTGTATAAAAGATTTATTCTCTTCTGTTATGATTGAATAATTCCATAAATTTAATTTATTTGAATTATTAAAGTACTCATCTTTCAAATTTTCAATATATGATGAAGAAAATCCACTCCATCCATTATCTAATTCATTCAAGACTTGTAAACCTTGAAATTTATCACATTTTTCTAAAAAGAATCTAAAATCATCTAATTCATCATCAACCACCCTCAGATCTTTGAACTCTTCAATCCCAAGTGAATATGTCTTGAATTTTAAATTTGGGATATTAAAATGTTGTAGATTTGGATAAGTATAATTTTGTAACGTATGTAGTGATTTTGGATTATAAATCAACTTATTAAAGTCTGTCCAATTTGAAGTATTTTCTATATTTAATAAGGATCCTTTTGATTCACCCGAATCCAATGTCTTTTGATACTGATTTTTAATTGGTTTCGAATCGTTCAACAACTTATACGAAGATATCAGCTCATCTACATTCTCTGAGTATTCATACTTCGATAGACTTCCTAATCCATTTCTCAAGTCATATAATATACAATTTGGTGAATAATTGAATGAATTTGAATTTGGTGATGATTTGAACTTTGTTAAAAATACAGATAAATCATGTTGTAATTGTTGCTTTTGTTGTTTCGAATAGGGTATCAATGAGTCTTGAGTGTTGTAAAGATGAGTTAAAACATTATTGGATAATTGACCAAACGATAATGTAATTATATCTGAATTCATACGAAATGGCTAAAAAAATTAATCAAATCCTAAATTCAGACAAACAAAAAATTGTCCGCATAATATACGTTTTATCTCCCAATACAACCGATATCTACAAATTGAGTAATTTAAAAGAAGAGTTTGGTTAGAAATGTCTGTCTGATAGGTATGAACAAATTTCCTTACATCGATTATTTCAATAAAGATCAGTCATATTTTTATCTACCAAGGCGATCAAAAATTACATCAAGACGGTTAAACGTTGAATTAAATAAACAGAATAAATAGAAATTAACATGCAAATCGAATACAAAACGGGCTAAATTCCATTGATGATAGCGTCGGCTTTTAAACTTGAATATTTTAAATAGCTTTTCCAAATGTACCAAAAAAAAAAAAAAAGTAATGAGACGCGTCTATAGATCCCTAATGAAGTAAAGTTCTTATGTAGCTAATGTGAATTTGAAGAAATTAAATTATAATGCGTAATGGAATTGTTCATTATACTACAAGTGGCAAACTATGGATTACAGTTCTCACGTTTTTTATATTTGATTGTGGGTTGTTTGTATGAATGGAAAATGGCTCGAACTAATTTCATCAATTGTTCTAAATACCTGTTCAACAAAAAACATCAATCTTACGTTAAACCAAGAAAATGACACAATTCGTATTTCTGCAATAACAGATATATGTAAAGAATTGTAAAGAGACCGTTGAGTGAACTTATAGTTGACTTAATATTGAAAAATCAGACAAAAAATTATTTTCAGTTTTCCTATTTTTATTTTCTCGTTTTTTGTTTCTTTCTATAAAATAATAATAATAATAAACAATAAATCAAACTAATGGAAATTGAAGAAAATAATAATATCACTGTTAATAATAATTTATTATCAAACAAACAACAACAACAATCACTGGAGAAGGTCATAGATTCAGAACAACAAGCACAAGAAGAGGAAGAAGAAGCTGGAAATTCAACTGTTGTTTCAATCAAATTAGATCAGACTGCAACAGCACCAGAATCACCTTCGATAAGTTCATTATCTTCTATGGAATCTACAGATAAGTTAATCAAAGATTTATCATCCACAAATTTGACAGATAAAAAATTACCAAGTCCACCAACAACTTCAACTACATCCAATACAGATAAAGAAAAGTCTAATCAACAACAACCACAAGTTTTAACAGAATCAACAACAAATACCACCAATAAATTACCTCAATCTGTTTACTCAAAAACAAATTTCTATAATGATTTAAATGAACAATCTAAACAAGAAATTATTGATAAAGAGAAAGAAAATACCAATAGTAAATCATTACCTAAAAAACCAATTAAATTCACAATACGTAAAGTTAGTCATGAACCTATAAAATCACCTACCCAATCTCCAATAGAATCATATCATCATCATCAACAACATAATAGAACTTCCTCATCATCATCTTCAACTTCTCATCATAATCACGGTCATAGTCGTTCTAATAGCGGTTCAAATTCTAAAACAAGAATATCTTCAAATGAATTAAAAGATAATCCAGAATTGAAAGATAGATTGAAATTAAAGAATATTCAAAATAAGTATGATTCTTATGAACATAGAATTATAAAAATTCAAAAAGAGATTGAATTTTTAGCTCAATTATTACCTCCTTATAATGTTGAAACTGATTATAATACAAGAATTAAAATTAATAAAGCTATTGATAAATTAAAAATGAAACAAGATGAAATTGAAAAGAAGAAATATAGTTTAGGTATAACTTTAAGTAGATTATGGAGAAATCATGAAGGTTCTGATATATGGGTTAAAAAATTTGATCAAAAATGATGAATATAAATATAATATTTTATGTATAAATTTGATTTATGATTATTATAGGAATAAATATTGAAATTTTTATATGAAAAGATACTCATTTCATTAATACCTCATATGTTGAAAGTTACTCATGAGTTAAATCAGATCTTCTAACGATTAAAAGAAGTCATTGTGATTTTCTCGTAGTGTTTTCGATTTTGGATGGTTGCAAAACAAATTTAAATCTAACTGATTGTTCTTATACTCATTTGGTACACTGTTTTGGACCAATTCGAATTTAGCGAAATCAAGTTTAAAATTGGAAAGACTATTGGTAAACAAACTTTCATTTGGTGAAGTTTTATTCAGTCTGATTTAAACTCTCAGATAGTAGATTTATCATAATAAATCTTTATGGAATCCAAGTTTGGAGTGTTTCGTGTATTAATGATTGATTGACTGATAAGCTGTTTATTGTTTTACTAATTAGTCAACTAGGTCTAGAACTTAATAAATATAGAATGTTTTAAAACATAAAAATTTGCAAAATAATTGACAACCGTATATGCGTAAATTAATCAATAAATCATTTTTGTCACACTTGTCTAATTAAGATATTCTTGTAGTAACACCTTTATCAAAATTTTGACAAATCTTAGTTTTCAGTCTATATAGAACAAATAAATTATCATGATAAAGAGCTTCGATGGAATACAATAAGTCTCTATGCAAGGCCATCAAGTAGAAAGCATGAATTGAGTTTAATGCATCAGTTCAAAGATATTTAAAAAGGAAATCGATAAATTAGGTCATTATACTTTAAATTATTTAATCAGGCGTGTGTAAACGAATTACAAAAATATATAAATTGATCCTCAAATCTTGAATTTTGAATTTATTACTTGTGTTCAAAGCCTTATTTAAATATTTCGTATTTATACATTTTTTTTGATATGGTTGACTTTCTGTACAATTTAACAATGCTGTTAAATGAAAATCTCGTCAATATATCTATGATTTGATATATTCGTGATGAAAAGCAAGATTATGAGAATAACATTTTGATTCAATTCAAAATCATTTTATATTTAAAAAACATTGATGGTATTTTGATTCATAGGATTTATCAAATATAGCGTATTGATGAATTTAATGTAATTAAGGTATTCATTTAGTGTTTATTGGTTCTATAGTCCAATTTTAATCATAAATTAGATTATGAATCGATAAACAAATTTGAAGCTATTGATGATCATTGAAAATAATAAATAGTTTCCTCTTGTATTGGTGATTTTATTTAGAGTAATTTAGAGAAACGAAATAATATTATCTACGATGGTTGTATAATCGAATACTCGCTTAAAATTATGTTTCTTGGGCTCTGATCAATAAAGCAAATCATTAGTCATCCTCGGCTTTAGACATGTAATTGTTGATTAATATTTCATGATTTTTTCAATTGATTCGTTGATTAAAATAATTTACCAACAATAAATGCATGCATTAATTAATTTTATGGCGTCTTTGTCACACTTGCCTGTTTGAGCTAATCGTGTAAATTTTTTTTAAACTATAGCTTTCTTAACAATGTTGTTAATTATTTAACACTACTCCAATTAGGTTTTCTGAAAAAGTCAGTTTTTACTGCTTGCAAACGAAAGTACAATCTCCCTTGGAAACAATTTATTTTGGATTTCGTGAAAAAATTCCAAAAAGAGTGATTGATAAATTGGTAACACAAACTTTAAATTGATTAATTAGACGTGTACAACCAATTTACAAAAGACTATAAATTTGCCACCAAATCCTATCCTAATTAAAAGATTTTTGTATATTTAGTATTTCATTTGGTTCCTCGACCATCCGCCCAATTGTATCCATCTAGAGATTATCTAATTCTAGTTGATGCAGTATCCAGTAACATCCTAAGATCTGACTACAGATCTAATTGTAATTGGAGCTTTTTTTGGAAATTCATGTAAATTATAACTATTGATTAAATTCAAAGTTGAAATGTGTTTAAAAAACATCGATGGTGTTCTAATTCATAAGATTTATCAAATATAACATGTTGATGAATTCAATGTAATTAGGGTATTCATTTAGTGTTTATCAATTTTATAGTCTAATTTTAACCACAAATTAGATTATTGACTGATAAACAATTTTGAAGCTATGGATGATAATTTGAAGCGATAAATAAAGTCCTCTTGCGTTGATGAATTACTTTAGAGTAAATTAGGGAAATGAAATAAAGAGATCTATTATGATTGTTTAATCAAATATTTTCTCGAAATTTTGTTTTTTGGGCATTTTTCATAACAAAATTATTACTTAGATTTCAACTATATTTAGGTAATTGTTTACTAAAACCTGATGATTGGCTAGGTTGGATCGTTGAGTAAATTACTTTATTGATAATAAATGCATGCATTAATTAATTTTATGGCGTCTTTGTCACACTTACTTATTTCAGTTAATTGTGTAAATTTTTTACTAACTATATTTTGAGTATTTTATTAATGAACTCAAACTTTAATAAAGCTCTTTGATAAGCTTGGTCCAGAACACTTGAAAAAGAAACTACAAACTCCTTTAAAAATAATTTAATTTTGTAATCGTGAAAAAAGCTCAAAAAGAGTGATCGATAAATTCCTAACACAAACTTTAAATTAATCAAACTTTAAATTAACTATTTAGACGTGTATAACCTAATTACAAAAGAATATAAATTTGCCACCAAATCCTATTCAAATTAAAAGACTTGAGAATATTTTGTGGACTTATGTTACCACTATCAGCCATATTTCGGCCTTTTTTAACAGTTTTGCACGTTATGCAGTTTCAATTTGACTAAATTTTGGCTCATCAAAATGATTAACTGTTGGTTCATCAAAATTCGATTAACTGTTGATTAAATTCAAGGTTGAAATGTGTTTAAAAAACATTGATGGTGTTCTGATTCATAAGATTTATCAAATATAACATGTTGATGAATTCAATGCAATTAGGGTATTCATTTAGTGTTTATCAATTTTATAGTCTGATTTTAATCACAAGTTAGATTATTGATCGATAAACAAACTCAGATTAGATACAATGGATTAACAATATAATAAAACTAATCATGACATCATGAAGAATCATATTATATTGTCTTAGTTGATAAAATACAGATTGACACTCATTATGCCGTGGGCATTGAGAACTTACGGTGTAGTGAAGTTCATTAATATTTAAACAAATTTGTTGCAAATGGCTGAACAAGCGCCGCACTACCCGATTAGAATAGAATATGACGTTACTATTGAAATTCTATTTTTTAATTTTTCCTGCTTCCTTTTTTCTTTTCTTCAATTTCGATTTTCATTATCTATCAATCATTATATACTTCTAATCATATTTGTATAGATTGATTATTATTATATATGAAATAAGCATTCAATTTCATTGATGTCACAAGATTCAAATAAAAATCAAATTCAACAGGAAAATCAAAATCAAAATCAACCCACATCATCATCATCACATCCACATTCTATACCGTCATTTTATATACAACAAGATAATTTAAGTGATTCCAACATTAATAAAAACAAACATTTAACATCATCTTCAGAATCAATAAACACACAACCAACTACATCTTCAACAATTAATGATAATGCATCTACTTTAAAACGACAACGATATAGATCCAAGCCAGATTTATCAATCGATCCAGCACCTACTTCATCATTATTTGCCCCAACGAGTCTACCTACAAAATCATTGAACAATCAGCAGCAACAACAACAGCAACAATTATATAATAATGATTTTGATGATATTTTGAAATTCCCCATTGAATCATCTCATGCGTATTCATATGCTCATTTATCACCAAACTCTCTCGCATTGAGATTAAATGTATTGAAAAGATCATTAGAGATATTAAAAGATCGTCCGGAGTTGTTTAAATCAATAAATTTGGATCAAAATGAGAAAAACGGAAATAATAATGATGAAAATGATGATACTGCAATGATTATAGATGATTCTCAAGATTCAACAATGTATAGATCAATTTCAAATCCTGTATCTGATTTTGAATTTTCACAACCACCACAACCAAAATCAAATTTTTATTCTCAACCAAATCATTCATCTGATTATGTATTGGATACTTCAGCAACTACAAATAGTCTCAAACATAAGAAATATAAATTACAATCAAATGCATCATCAGCAGCATTGGCAGCTTTATTTAAACCACAATTGAAAAGATCAGATAGTTTACCATTAGATGAGCAACAAAATATACAGTTAAGAAAAATATCTGTTCCATCAACATTATCCAAAACCACCACCACAAAAGCTAACAACAAGAAAAATGATTTTAAAGATATTATTAGTTTATTAGAAAATGATTTAGATTCATTAATGGATAATTCAGAAATTGCAAACACATTACATGATTTATCATTATCCAAAGAAAATGATGATTCACAATGGAAACATGATATTGTCAAACACAAATTATTATATGCATTAGCTATGCCATTTATGGAGACTTCTGTATTGACATCTTCGTTATTAGGAAGTGATGGTAAAAGTCAATCTACAAGAATACGACCTTCAACAGTTTCATTGAATTTATTAAATAGTCCTATAACTCCATCAACACCAACATCAACAAATCAAAATCGTCCATTCCATCCAATGACAAAGAATTCTTTACCACAGTCCGTTTTTACGATAGATGTTGATTTTCCCTGGCTGGTTAAAGCAGCAAATGACTTAGCATGTTTGATGTTCGGTGTTTCAAAAAGTACAATCAAATCTTTAACATTGATGGATTTAATTGCCCCACAATTTAGAAATTTTGTAATGAAAAAATTAACAAATATAAATTTACGTAAAGATAATAATAAAATTATATTTGCTGGTGAAATAATCTCAATTGTTAAAAGTGATAATAAAAAAGAACAAACTTTTGCCTCATTATTTGCTTCTTTATATGGGAAAACATTAGTTATTATGTTCGATCAAATTCCTTGTGATGCATTTGATGTTATAATAACAAGAGATAATCAAGAATATCATATCAAATCAATTCATGAAATTGCAGGAAATTCTATCGTTCAATCATTGAACAAATTAGACAAATTATCTGAATTAAGTGATTCCTTGAGTAATGAATTAAATGATGAAAATGAAAATGAAGATGTCGATGATACGGATGAAGATTTTGAAAATTCACAATTAATCAATCAAACTAGATATTATACAATTCAAATAAATGATGAAAATATCCCCTGTGCAATAACATCAGATACAGTGGAAACTTCATCAAATAATGGAGAAATTCAATTAAAGATACATTCAATGCCATTTATAGCTGGTATATTTGTTATATCATCAAAAAATTATCAAATTTTATCATGTAACAATGCAATTGCAAGAAACTTATTTGGTAAATCAATTGAACAATTACTTCATAAATCGATAAATGAAATTATACCTAATTTTACAAAGATTTTAAACACTGGGTTAGAAGATAATATTGAATCAATTGATTTAATTCCTGGCTTGGTATTACCAGAACATTTTTTCAGAAAATATTATTCAGTATTGAAAAAACAAAATGATCCAAAATATAAAAATGTCACTGAAGAATCAATCTTTTTCCAATCATGTGGTATAGAAGGATTACATAGAGATGGTAAAATTTTAAACATTGATGTACAATTGAGAGCCTCATCACATGATACATTAGTTATTTGGATAACATATTCAAGAAATAATAATCACTCTGTACAGAATAATCTTGATGATGTCCATTCATTATCTTCAGCTGGCTCATCTTGTTTATCATTAGATACAAGATCAAGAACTGAAACAAATTCAAATAATATAATAGAAACAAAGGAATCACATGAAAGAAAACCAACTAATACAATTGTTCCATCACAATTAAAATTATTTGATGATGATAAGGAGAACGATTTGCTAGAATTCTCACCAAGAGAAGTTACAAGAACTTCAAGTACTAGAAGGGTGAAGAAAAACTCATCATTCATGGTTCCATTAACAAAGATACAAAGTTATAATTACAAAAAAGATGAAATTGATACAACAAGTATAATTGAACCAGAGAAGGAAGTTGAAAAACCACCACCTTTAGAAGAAAAACCTTCCGATTTCAAAATCTCAACAAGTTATAGCGAAGATGATATATTAAAATTAGAAAATGATTCATTAGAACAATTAAAAATCAAATCTGAAAAATGGCCAAAAGAAGTTGGATTAATACGAAGAAATAAACAATTTAATGAATTTGAAGTTGTAAAAGATATGGGTGAAGGTGCATATGGGAAAGTCGTACTTGCACAACATAAACAAGATTCATTATATAAAATCATTATAAAATGTATTGATAAAGAACGTATATTGGTTGATACATGGGTCAGAGATCGTAAATTAGGTACAATCCCACTGGAAATTCAAATTATGGCATTTTTAAATAGTGAACCACATCCTAATATAATGAGAATTATTGATTTTTTTGAAGATTCAAGATATTATTACTTGGAAACACCAATATTTGGTAATCCACCAGCAATTGACTTATTCGATTTTATTGAAATTAAAAAAGATTTAGGTGAATATGAATGTAAGTTTATTTTTAAACAAATCATATCGGCAATTTATCATTTACATAAACAAGGTATAGTACATCGTGATATTAAAGATGAAAATATCATTGTTGATGAAAATGGTATTATAAAATTAATTGATTTTGGTTCTGCTGGTTATGTGAAACAAGGTCCATTTGATGTGTTTGTTGGTACCATTGATTATGCATCTCCTGAAGTATTAAAAGGTGAGAAATATCAAGGTAAACCACAAGATATTTGGGCATTGGGAATTTTATTATATACAATGTTATATAAAGAAAATCCATTTTATAATGTTGATGAAATTATGGAAGGTGATTTAAGAATTCCTTATATTATAAGTGATGACTCCATAAACTTGATAAAGAAAATATTAAATAGAGATATTGATAAAAGACCAACAATAACTGATATAGTTGAAGATAAATGGTTGGTACTTTAAGAAAAATTTATTATACACTAATTTAATATATACATTATTTATAATAAAGAGAAGTTCATCATATTGTATTTTAAATTGATTAAATTGGGAAGAAAGTTTTACGAATCAAGACCGTACCGCGTGACTGTCTACTTTATTTGCAAAAGTTTACTGGTGATATATTTCGAATCAAAGTGAGGTAATATCAAGTTATTTTTTGCTTATACCGGTTTTGATTGATCTCGAAGATTTAATAAATTCTTTTGCATATTTTCGAATACGCGCAATAATTTTTTATTTATTTATTTACATATCTCAATGGATTCCAATTCAGGTTCGAATCCCATCATTCATATCAAAGATCGAAAGAACAATCTAAGAATCAAACTAGAAATTCTATATCCAATTTCCAATAATTCAATACCTATCAAAAGTCTAATCACTATAAATGATTCTTGTAATATTTTATCAAATGATTATAACCTATATCTATTCAAATCAAAACTATCTATAAATCAAGCTTACTTGAGTCAATTAGAAGTTGAACAACGAGATAAAGAGTTTGCAGTACTCATACCGGTGAAAAACCACTTATATGGAATAATAAAATTACGAAACAAACCAGAAAAATCACAAATAGTTAGACAATTTGATATTTCATCACCGGACGATTTGATATCTCATTGTGAGGACTTAAATATTAAAGATGAATTAGAATTCTCAATGACTCCACCTAGTACTGAATCACTTGAAGATCCAAATGAATTTATTTTGATTAAATATTACCAAACTTTATATCAATTAAAAACACCTTTGAATTATTTTCCAAAAACTTGTTTAATCCGATTCAAGAATATTTGTAACAATCAAAAAGAACAAATGGAAATACTAAAAGATCTAATATTGACAATTGAACAATTTGATACTCGACATTTAAATATCCTTGATTCAAATAACGTATTGGAACTAAATGAACAAAAAACATTTAAACAGAAAAATAACATTGAAGAGAAAGCAGAACTGATTAAAGATTCAAATTTGTTATTAGATTTGAAGATTCGTGAAGGTCAACTACAAATTATATTAATTTTCGAATTAATTTCATTGATGAATATAAATGAGGTTGATTTCCTACTGAATAATCGAGCCAAGTTTGAGAAAAACATGAAAAAATTGGAAAAATTGCAATTTAAACAATTGATCAAGAAGAAAAAGAAGAAATCGAAAAATAAAGTGGTGCCTACATTTCTAGGTATGGGAATGAATGTTGAAGACAAAGAAAAAGAATCAATTAAAGGTGATATAGATTTTCAATATGATTTATATATCATTTTAACCAATTTGATTGACAGATTAAATTTATGGGATACTTTATCAAAATCAAACAATACTTATGGATTTATGATTTATGTCCTAGTTCCATTTTATAATAAAAAATTACCCAATATAATGAAATATTTGATTGAAAATATGAAAGAATCAAACATGAAAACAACAATTAAACGTAAAAAAGATATAGAGGAATTAGAAATTGAAACCAATAGTAATTTAGATGATGCAAAAGCTAAAAAGATCAATCGTCCAAGTTTAAGAAAATCTGTGAGTAGTTTAAGTCAAGAAGATTATCAACCAAAAATTCCAAGTTTAAAAAAATCAAAATCGAGTCTTAATTCAAAAAATCTATCAAAAAGACAAGTTGATTTAAATATAACAACTAGTTTGAATGTTTCAAAATCAAAACAGAAAGAAAACAATGAAATCTTTGCATCATCGCAAAATATTTTCACAAATGCTAAAAGATCAAAATCAATGTTTATCTCAAATACTAATAAAACTAATTTATTATCAACTCCCACTAAGAAGATGAAATCATTTTCACAAATTCAAGCAACACCACAGAAAATAAACAAAAATGATCCCAAATCTTTATCGCAAATTGAGGCTACTCCACAATACCCACTGAATCCTACTTTGAATTTCATCAAGCCAACTAAGAAATTTGATTTAGAAATTGAACAAGCGACCCCACAAAAAACGACCAAATCTAATAGCTTCTCGCAAATTGAAGCAACTCCACAAACTATCAATAAGAATTCCAATTCATTTTCCCAAATAGAAGCAACTCCTCAGCATCCAGTAAATTCAGAATCAAATTTCGTAAAACCAAGTAAGAAATTTGAAATTGAAGTAGCACAAACAACTCCGATCAAAGACAACAATAACATAATTATCAATACTCCTTTACAGGTGATTAATTCATCACCTATTAAAAAGCCAAAACCTGGTGAACCAGTTCAAAACACGTCTCCATTTTATTCGATACTCACTGATGATGATAATGATAATGATAATGATGATTACGATTCTGATGAAATTTTTAAAACAAAAAAAATTACTACGAAAACTTATAAAAGAAAATAGAATAATAATAATACATTTATTTTTGTTTTGTTTATACACTCAATTCTCCAAAGAATAAACCTCGCACAATATCTTTTGCATCTTCTTGTTCAAGTATAATTTTTGATAAATTATCACCAACTCTTTCAATCAATTTCTCCTTTATTTCATCCAGAATATTTGTATCTGAATCTATGTCCATGTTATCCTCATTTTCAGCATCTTTACTTTTAATTTCAACCTTCAATTTTCTAAGTATATCCAATATTGTATCAATTAATATTTTATTTTCAAATTCATTTTCATTTGAGTCAATAATTGTTTTAAACCAAATTTTCAAATTACCAATAACAACCAATTTTACAACTTCATTACCCATATTTTTCAAACCTAATAAAGCACCATAATGAGTTCCAATTGGTTTCGTTGAATCTAATAAAGCTTTTAATAAAGTTCTTGTAACTCTTGGTCTTAAAGTTGAATAAGAATTACCATAGATTTTAATAATATGTTCCAACATAATGGCAGCAAATTCTCTAACTGATAATTGAGATTCTAATAATTGTTGATTTTCTTCCAGTTCAGTATCTTTTATAATTGGTCCAATTCTTTTTGCTAATAACAAAGTTAATATACATGGCATTAATGCATGAACATATGGATCAAGGAAAATTGTTTTATTATCAACTAAAGCACTTATAACTTCCAACATTGTCATTAAAATATTAATATTTCTTAATTGATTTGTAATTTGTTCTGCTACGAATTGAATAAAATATGGAACTAATTGATGTAAACCAGGATCATTTTTTAAAGAAGTTAATGCAGCATTTTTAAGTTGTTCTTTTTCAGGATCTTGGGAGATTAAAACTTCAACAACTTTATCAAAATATAATTTTAATTCTTTACTCAATACATGTTTAACCAATGGTTTAATTTGTAAATCTTTATCGGTGATTTTTTTCTTAGATTCTCCATTTTTATCATCATTCTTTTTGTCATCAGATGTATTAGAATTGGACGCAATACTTAAAATATCATTACCTAATATTGATGAAGTAGCACCTCTCATTATTGGTGGTAAGTTTTTTATATCTTGTGGTAAAGGATTTTGTGGCACCATTGGTTGTACACCTTCAATAGCTAACCAATGAGCTGTAAATGTAGTTTGTCGAGGTATTTTTGGTAATTCTTGATTGATTAATTTTTCAAATTCAATTTCATGATCATCTATATAATATAATGTTTGACCACCAGCACCAACCATTGTTTCTTTGAAATTTACAGGTTGAAAGTTATCATATCCAAATAATGGTTCTACATTTAAGACTTTTAATGCTTGTGAAATATCTGATGTTGTTAATAATTTTCTTTTTGAATGTCTCATAAATTTAATTGATAATTCTAAAATCTCATGAATTCTATATTCAACATCCATGGCAAGATTCTTAGCTGCTTCATCTGGTAAGTTAATCCCTAGACTATCTGCCGCATCTTTCACCGTGTCAAATGGTGACCATAATGAATGTGATAATGGAACTCTTGCATCCATTTAAGATATTTACAATATGAATTGATTATTTATCGATTTGAAAAATAAATAAATTAAAAAAATTGTGCATCAATACACGATCGTATATTGTAACTATAAATATTCAATTTCTTCCACCATTCATTTGTTCGATTAATTCATGATTTAATTCTAATAGCTTTTTATTCTCTTCATTAATTTGTGATAGTTTTCTATCTTTTTTAAGAATTTGTTCTTGTAATAATTTATTTTTATCAATTAATGCTAAATCTTTGTACTTGTTTAGAACTTCCTTTGAATCTAATATCTTTTCATTTTCAACATCACTTTTCTCATTAAGCTCGCCATTCTCAAATTCAATTGTATTTAATAGTCTGAAATCATTTTCATATATTTTGGCTAATCTTTCCTGAGATTGTTTACTAATTATTTCAATATCACTATATTCGATCTTACTCAATTCATATAATATTGCATCACTTCTAGTATTCCATATGAGATATTCTCTTTTATTTACATGTGGATTTTGAGGACTAAATTGTAATTTGAAGCTTAGCTCTCTTTTAAATTTTGAATAAAGTTCTTCATAATATTTAAGTAGGTAATCACCATTGAGCTCGGGTAAAGAGTCAACATCATCTATATTTGATTCATTGTTGGAAATTAGATCTTTGAATCTTGTATTATTTAATTTTATAGCTATAATTTCCCAAGTATCATTTTTCAAAGTTTGATTTGGTTGTAAATGAGGTAGAAACTTTAATACTAACTCTAGAAGGGGAATTTTAATGATTAATTTGATTTTCTCTTGTTCAATTGCATAGAAAGATTTACCCATTTGGAAAACTGAAATATATGATTATTGATTAAAACGATAGTTATGATCTGTCATTTATATTTTTACGAGGCACGACACAACAAATTATTCAAAAAAAGTGATGTAATGGATTTACTGGATGATGTTCATTTCAATCCTCTTTTAAACGCCTTCTTCAAAAAGAAACTCATAGAGTGATTTGTTATAAGAGTTCTACATAGATATCAGCTCAAAGAATAGACCCTTTTTGTATCGCGCATATGGTAGCGTCTTGGTTGCACAATGTTAATTTATTGTGTCTATTTTTAAAATTAGATATTTGGACTGTACTTCTAAAATCATGCATCAATAATAAATCTACTTTTATTTCATATCGAATTAGTTATGGCAAATGTGTTATGGTTTCTATAAATTTTTCTCAACTTTTGATTGTTTAGCTTTAGATTTTAACCTTTCATTTTGACCAATTTTTTGTTGTTGTAATTTTTGATATCGTTCTTCAGCAGCTTTTGCACTTGCTTCTTTAGCAGATAATACACCATTACTTAAGGTGTTATCTCCAGTAATATTCTCACCTTGTTGACTCAAAGACCTCGATTCAGATTTGAATTTTGATGGTTTAGAAACATTATTTGGTTGTCGTGGTTTTTTTGATTTCGAGCTTGATTTTTGTGGTGCAGATGGATTGGTTGGGTTCCTGGATTGTGCTATATTTTTTGATTTTGATTTATTTGTCGTAGTTGTAGTCTTGGTTTGTTGTTTATCTTTTTTATGTTTTGATACATGATTACCCATATTCAATAATCAGAAAAACAAAATTTGAAAACAAAAGAAAAATGGAGATTTAATCAACTTTTTACTTGGCGTTAAATTAATATATTAATAAATATTTAATACTATGTACAATGTATTAGTGAATGTGTATGTTTTAGATTAATCTAATAATTTTGGTTTATTGTCAACAATTTTTTTGGTAACTAATCTATAATTTATATTTTCTTTTAAATTTTTAAATTGAGGTTTTATAATTTCTACTTCATTTTCAAATGTTGGATTTTCTTCAATTGAAAAATTTGAAATAACTTTATAAACTTCAGGTACTTTAATCCAACTTCTTAATGATCTTAAAGCAGTATCATCATTTTGCATGTAATTTTTATAAGCTTTAAAAATTGAATAATATAATCCATCTCTTTCTGGTGATTTGAATAAATCAGATGAAATTGTAGCTGCTCTTAATCCTGACCAATCTGCATTTGCAATGTATCTAAATCCATCAGAATCTAATTTTAATAAAACATCATTCCATTTATTCAAAATTTCATCAATTGAATAATCAATGATACCTGATTTTTTCAATATAATTCTATGTGAAACAATTGATTTTTCAACATTAAATCTTTGATAACTCAGTAAAATATCTTCAAATAATTCTTTATCATTATAATTGAATTGTGAAATTAAAGTATTCAAAAAAACTTCATCGATTTTAGGAGTTTTTTCAAAAATTGATTTCAATTGTTTCAATGCTTCATCAGTAATTGTTGGATATCTTTTGAAAAATATTTTGAAAAATCCTGTATTAACACTAGCAATTTTTGCTGTCATATCTTTTTCATTATCATAATAATCTTTTGCAATTCTACTCCAATATTTCAAAATTTCCTCAAATGAATCATTTTGTAAATCACAATTATTTAAGAATTCAACCATATAAGGAGCTTTTAAAATCACAGTGTATGGTAAACCTTGAGTATTATTAATAGCTTTTTCAAAAAATCTTTTACTTATTGATAAATCTTTACAATTACCAATAAAACTTAAATGCAATTGAGCTAAACCACCCAAAATATGTTTTGAATTAGGATATTTATCATGATCATTCATTAAAGTTTCAATTGCATCTAAACCTCTTGCATAATCACCCTCGGTAATAGCAATTTGACCCATTTGATCAATTAAATAAGGATGAATTTGTTTTGAATCTGATGTACTCATATCATAAATCAGTTTAATTTCATCATATTTAAATTTTTTATTTTGATAAGCAACTTGAATTAAAATTGATAAAACTTGATGTGATAAATATAATTTACCAATTTTTTCATCTTGTAAATTAACACCTTGTTCCCATAAACTTATAACTTCATTATCAAAATTATATTGTAATAATGTAGCAAATACTTTAAATAAAATATCTGGTGTTAATAAATGATTTAATTTCCCATCAGCAATAATTTCACTTAAATTTAATACAGCTTTTTGAATTAATAAATCATCTTTATCACCTCTAATATCATCTTTATCTCTATTTCTACTACCTGCTAATCTAATTCTTCTAAGATTTAATGCTGTTGTGTAGATATTTTGTGAATATTTATATAAATCTAAACTTGTAATTTGATTTGGTTGTGTTTCAATTAAATTTAGGAAATTCTTAATATAATCGCTTTCAACAACTTTTTGATTTTTGATTGTTTGTTTCCATTCATTGTTGGTATATGTTGAGACTCTGTGTGGTTTATAATAATGTTTAATTTTTTCATTACCATCTTTAAATTGATTAGGAACTGTATTAGAATTTGGTTGTATTTGAGATGTGGCAATGGTTGAGTTATGTCTATTAAATTGGTAAATGGATGAGTTGTTTGTGCCAGTGGTGGTAGTAGATAGTTGTGGTTGTGAAGGAGTTGTAGTTGTTGAAGCTAATGAAACATTTTTAATCTTGGTTAATAATGATGGTTTCAAACCTTGATGAGTAGCATTAGATGTAATAATTCTACTAAACATGGTTGATTAAATTAAATGAATGTTTATAGTAAAAATAATAGCAAATGTAATGCTGTAGAACTGTGAAAAATCCAGTATTTGAATCGTAAAAAGTTAACTGATGTTTTTGATAAAAATGTATATTTATATTTATACGTTTTTTTTTTTTTTTCGCATCAGTTTCTTTTTGCCGTTGTGTGATTCTTTCTATTGCATATTTAATATGTTAATATTCAACTTTCTATTTTCCACAATCTCATTCTTAATTATTATAACTGAGACAAAATGATCCAATTTTTATTTTAGTAAATATAGCCCAGTACCCTGCCCCTTTTTTCCTCTTTTGTGCATCTTGACATTGTTTAAATATGTACTATTTTAAACGATGAGAATTTTGATGGTTTAGATCAATCCGTTGTATTTCCATTTCGATCTAAACGATATCTTTCTTTACTATTTTGTTGACTTAAACGATAAAATACACATAGATGTTGCCTTCTACTGGTTATTCTATTATTTTGGGTTTTGGTACCCTGTAATTTTTTGACATGATCAATGATTATTATCTATGTATACTAATGTAAGAAACTTTTCTATTTTTAATTTCTATTGATCGAATGTTAATTCATCAAACGAAGTTGTTAATTAGCAGAAGTGCTCAAAAGAGATGGTATATAACAAAAGCCAACTAATTAATTGACCTCAACAACAGAAATTTAAATCTCATACCCAAATTAGTATATTCTATCATATATAGTCGAAATGTTATTACAAGTAGTTCATTTTCGATATGTCAACTCTATTAAAGAATCTAATAATTATATATCGCATATTTGTTTATAAATGTTGGATCGTGCTATAAGGCTTTGAACGTTTGAGATTATATGAAAGCTAAATGCATCATATGATAATTAACGTTCGGTTTTTGATTTTTTGTATTCCGATCTAGGAATAGCGTAAAGCTATCACAAATATTTCGATTTTGAGCAATGAGCTGAATCAGGATTCATTTTTTTTGAGCCTTCTTATTGATCTTCTCAAAAACTGTTTTCAGATCGACCTCGTTTTGAAGATATAATCTTTTACATATTTTTTGTAAAGAATGGTGAAGTTGAAAGTTTCTGAAATCAATTAATGAACAAATTTAACTACATAGAGAAGTCTAAACTTTGAAGCTTCTTAATTCAATAAAAAGATCATCTAAACCAACTTAAAGCTTTTCTTTTGAATTTTGAAGAGTAATGTTTTTTTTAATTATTATACACATATAATTTGTGCAAATAATTCTAGTTGTCGATATACGACACTCCAACAAAAGACCACCCTACAGGCTCAAGGGTGTAGACATGACGCTAAGCTAAAGATCAAGATGTCGTATTAGATTGGTCAACTGGTTAGTCATCTAAGATATCAGCTCGAAGGTCTATTATAATTTTTTTGCACCCAAAATTAATTTGAATTATTTTTAGGCGGAATAATAAGGCGAATCGCACACCAAAATTTTCGAAGCAAACAATCAGAAAAAAATTACGAACTAAATTTTTATCAATTTGATCTGATTCCTTTATTTTGTGATTTCAACATCATATCTCATCTACCACTACTAAAAATAGAAAGATCTGACGTTTTCTATACAGTCTGATGTCAGTTCCTGATAGCTCAACATCAATAAAGAATAGGAATAGAAATACTATAAATCAAACTGAAACATCATATTTATTATCAAATAATAACAATGAAAAGAAAGATGACTCTAATAAAGGAAATGAAAAATCTATAAGGAATCTAGGCACCTTTGATGGTGTTTTTCTACCGACTGCACTAAATGTTTTATCGATTTTAATGTTTTTAAGATTTGGGTTCATAATAGGTCAAATGGGTGTGCTAGGTACTATGTTTTTATTAATCTTATCATACTCAATCAATATCTTAACTACTTTATCCATCAGTGCTATTTCAACAAATGGTACTGTCAAAGGCGGTGGTGCCTACTATATGATTTCAAGATCATTAGGTCCAGAATTTGGTGGGGCAATTGGTATCATATTTGTAATTGGACAAATCTTAAACTCATCTTTGAATGTTGTTGGGTTTATAGAACCTTTATTAGTCAATTTTGGTGCTGAAGATGGAGAAATTTTCAAACTATTACCAACTGGTTATTTATACAATGTTTTTTATTCAACTATTTTATTAGCAATTTGTACAAGTATCGCTATGGTTGGTTCTTCATTAGTTTCCAAAACTGCATTGTTTTTATTCATAATATTAACCTTGAGTACTTTATCGATACCAATTTCAATATTATTTGTGAAACCTTATTATCCATTAAATCCTCCATTTGATAATATTTTATACACTGGATTATCATGGCAAACATGGTTAACAAATTTATTTCCAAAATTTACAAGTGGTGCTGCTGGTTCAGTTTTACCTCCAGGTCAACATGAAACTGTTAGAGATATGTTTGGGATTTTTTTCCCCGCAACTGCAGGTATATTAGCTGGAGCTTCAATGTCAGGAGAATTGAAAAATCCATCGAAATCAATACCCAATGGTACTTTAAAAGGATTATTTATTACTTTCATTTTATACACTTTAGTTATTTTGTCAATGGGTGCAGCTATTCCAAGAGATTTATTACATGTAGATATAAAAATTATACAAACTGTTAATTTATCAAGTTTTATTATAATTGCAGGAGAATTTTCAACTTCATTATTTTCAGTCATAATGGGAATTGTTGGAGCTGCAACTATGATTAATGCAATTGCTGATGATAAAATTATACCTGGATTATCATTATTTACAACATTCAAAAAATCAATCAAGGAAAAGAAAAAAGCACAAATTTATAGTATAATTTTAACTTGGTTCATTGCTCAAATTTTCTTATTTGCTGATATTAATCAAATTGCAACGTTTATAACCATGGCTTTTTTAATGACATTTATTGTAACAAATATTGCATGTTTTTTATTAAGATTAGGTTCTGCACCAAATTTTAGACCATCATTTAAATATTTCAATACAAAAACTGCAGGTCTTGGTGCATTGATTTGTTTTATTGCAATGTTTATTGTTGATGGTATTTCAGCAACTTTGGTATTATTTTGTTTAACATTTTTAATTTTATTGATTCATTATCTGACTCCACCATCGAAATTTGGTGATATATCACAATTGCTTATCTATCATCAAGTACGAAAATATTTATTAAGATTAAAATTAGAAATGAGTGTAAAATATTGGAGACCACAAATATTATTATTATGTGATAATCCAAGAACTTCATGGAATTTAATTGGTTTCTGTAATCATTTGAAAAAAGGTGGATTATATATTCTTGGTCATGTTGTATTAATGAATGATGATACAGATACAACCAAGTCTACTGATTCATCGGTTTTTTCTGCATCAACTTATCAAGAAGTTAGAAAGCAAAAAAAAGCATGGGTGAAAACAAGAGATATGTCAAAGATCAAAGCATTTGTTCAAATTGCATTAGGGCCAACATTACCTTGGGGAGTTAGAAATGTTTATCTTGGTTCTGGTCTTGGTGGAATGAGACCAAATATTACAGTATTAGGTTTTTACGATTTTAAAAAACATGGAATCGAAATGCCAATTGTAATGCCGAGTTTGGAAAATTCAAAGAAATATTTAAATCAATTACCAACTGATTATTGTCGAAAAGAGAAAAAAGTATCGATAAATCAATGGGTTCAAATTGTCGAAGATTTAATTATTTTACAAGCTACAGTTGCAGTTGGAGCAAATTTCAAAGAATTAAACTTACCAAAATTTAATAATTCTAATTGGTTTACTCGAAGAAAAGAAAAACTTTCAAGTCATGAAATGAAATATATTGATTTATATCCAATTCAAATGTCATCAATTAATTTATTAGAAGATGGACAATCTATTTTATCAACTAATTTTGATACTTATACATTGATTTTACAATTAGGTTCGATTTTACAAACTACTGATGAATGGAATTTAACAAATCATAAATTAAGAATTATTGTATTTGTTGAATTTGAAAATGAGATTAAAGATGAATTGGAGAGATTAAATAATTTATTACAAAGTTTAAGAATTGAAGCAAAGATAAAAATAATTTGTCTTGAATTAGAAGAGTTACATAGTTATAATTATTTAGTCAAAGGATATACAAAACAAAATCAAAGCGAGTATAATAAAATTGATAGAATTTTAAATCAAGATCAATGGTGGAAAAATCTATGTAAAGCAAGACAAACATTGAAAGAAATTGAAAAAAGAAAATTGAAAAGACAATTACAAAAACTGAAATCAATTCCAAATTCTTCAACCACTGAATTATTTTATCCATTAAATTTAAATCAACATTCACCAACTTCGAATTTAAATCAACAAGCTTCACCAACCTCAAGTCAATTACACAGTTTGAAAAATAAACGAAGATATACATTATCAGGACTACATAATCAAGGTATGTCATTATCATTCAATTTGAAAGCTCAACAAGGAAATGAGTTCTTATACAAAGATGAAGATGAGGATGAAGATGATGAGGATGATTATTATGATGAATTTAGTGAATCAAGTGATGGAGATTTAAAGTCAAATCAATCTTCTTCGACTAGTTTAAATAAATCAAAAGTTTTCGATCAATCATCCATACAGTCGTCAGTATCAAATTTAAGACCTAACTTTCTGTCAGTAAAAATCCCAAATATAAACAATCAAGAAGAAGAAGAAGAGGATGAAGAAGATGAAGGTGATGAAGGTGGTGTTGAAGAAGAAAGAGGCGTCGATAAGAATGAAGATGATAAACAAGATAAACAAGAAAAAGAACCTAGAGGAAGACAAAGACAAACAATCCAATTTGTCAATGATTCAACCGAGCAAAATCCAACAGACAAGACATCTCAATCACAACAACAATTATCACAAAGACCAAGTCTTCGATCGATCTCAAGACAAAAGAGTAGTCTTATAGTCAATAATGACGAAGTTATAAAACATATTTCAACACCACAATTTTTAATTGAAGATGATGAAGCAGAAGAGCCAAGTAAATTTTCATTAAATTCTACATCAGCAGCTGATCAACAAAGAAAATCACAATATAATAAAGAAAAACCTCAAGAGAAAACAATAACAAAGAAACAATTACAAGAAGAACTTCGAAATCTAACATTTAATGATTTACCTGCAAAAGGACAGCATTTGATTCTTAATGAATTAATGTTTAAAAATTCTCCAAAGGATAAAACTGATGTCATATTTAGTACATTACCTGCTCCTTCAATTGGAACACATTTGAATGATAATGATTCTTTTGAATACACTAATAACTTAGCAATTTGGTTAGATAATTTACCTCCGATCCTATTGGTGAATTCACAAACTGTCACTGTGACAACTGCATTATGATTTGATACCCATTCCTCACATATTAGATATATTGATGGTCTCATTAATTTAACATTTGCATTATAATAAACAATCCATCAGGTAGCGTGATACCTAAAAAAAAAATCTCTAAATCAAATCTCTATCATCTTTTAAGGTATAGTAAAATAATTTAAAATTATGACAAATGATATAAATAATAATACTAACAGGGAATCGAAAGATGAAAAATTAAGAAAAAGAAGAGAACAACTATTACTATGGAGACAAAAGAAACAACAAGAACAAGAACAAGTGACTGAAACGAAAGTAGAAACTACCACTGATGATGATGAAAAGAAAAGAATACGGCAATTAAGAATAGAGGAATGGAAGAAATCAAAATTAAACAATGAAAAACAACAACGAAATGAAAAATCACAAAGTCCAATCAATACCGAAAATAAAACAAAAATAAGTATTACCAAAAAGAAACCACCAATGGTCACAACCACTCCTGATATCAATGTTAATTTAAAAAAAAGGTCAAGGTCTATGTTTGATCAAGATACTGAAGATGAAAAGAACTCAAAACCAAAATTCAAAAAACCTACTTTCGAACATGAAAATGAGAATCAAAAAGAGGAGAAAGATGATGATGATGATGAGCTTGATAAATTTATAGCCAATCTAAATGACAATGAGAAAGTTGAAAATGACAAGGAATCAGAAAAAGAAATTGGAGAAGATGATGTAGATTTAGAAGAAATTGAAGATAATTTTGATGGTATGTTGGCTAATAAATTAACTAAATTGCAAAATAAAGCTATAAAGGATCTTAAAGAGATTGATCATTCTAAAGAAATTTATCAACCATTTAATAAGAAATTTTATCAAGAACCATTTGAATTATCAAAACTTACTCAAGAAGAAGTTGAAAAAATTAGATTTGATTTAGATAATTTGAAAGTTTATGGTAAAAATATAATCAAACCAATTCTAAAATGGTCTCATTTATCATTACCAAGTAATTTGTATCAAGTTATCACTAATAAATTGAATTTTTCCAATCCAACAAGTATTCAAGCACAAGCTTTACCTATAATTATGTCCGGTAGAGATCTAATAGGAGTTGCTAAAACAGGTTCTGGTAAAACTTTATCATATGTGTTACCAATGTTGCGTCATGTGCAAGATCAGCCACCATTAAAGGAAGGTGATGGACCAATTGCGATGATTTTAAGTCCTACAAGAGAATTGGCAATACAAATCGAAAAAGAAATTTTACAGTTCACTAAGAACGATAAAAGATTACGAGTTTGTTGTTGTTATGGGGGCTCAAATATTGAAAGCCAAATCAATGAATTGAAGAAAGGTTGTGAAATAATTGTTGGAACACCAGGTAGAATTATTGATTTATTAACTGCAAATAATGGTAAAATTACAAATTTGAAACGATGTACATTTGCAGTTATTGATGAGGCTGATAGAATGTTTGATTTAGGTTTTGAACCACAAGTTTCTAAAATTTTTACTCAAATTAGACCAAATAGACAAACAATTTTATTTTCAGCAACATTACCTAAGAAAATGGAAGTTTTGGCTAAAAAAATATTAAATGATCCAATCCAAATTATTGTTGGTGGAATCAGTGTAGTTGCAAAGGAAATTACACAAGAAATAGAATTATTCGAGAATGAATCAAATTATAATCAAGATAGGTTTGACAAATTGATTGAAATATTAAACAACCATCAAGATCAAGGTAAAATTTTAATCTTTGTTGAAAAGCAAAACGATGCAGATGAATTACAAATAAATTTATTGAAATTGAATTTCCAATGTTTATCAATTCATGGTGGTAAAGAACAAATTGATAGAAAATATGCAATCAAGGAGTTTTCAAATGGAGATACAAATATTTTAATTGCAACTTCGATTGCTGCAAGAGGATTAGACGTTAAAAATTTAAATCTTGTTATTAATTATGATCCACCAAATCATCTAGAAGATTATGTTCATAGAGTTGGTAGAACTGGTAGAGCTGGTCAATTAGGTAAATCAATAACATTTGTTTTAAATACCCAACAAAAGGAAATTTCAAATATTGTAAAAGCATTAACCCTAAGTCAACAAGATATTAATCCAAAATTGATTGAAATAAATGAAGAATTTTTGAAAAAGATTAAATCAGGTAGAGAAAAATTTAATTCTGGTTTTGGTGGTAAAGGATTAGATAAATTACAAGACCTAAGAGAAACTAAATTAAAAATGGAAAAGCAAATATATGGAGAACAAGAAGATAAAGAAAAAGAAGAAAAGAAATCAGAAAAACAACAAACGCCAAACTTTGAATTACCAGAATTTAATATTATTGAAGGTAATTCACCAGAAACTTCAGGTCCTGATAAATGTAAATTTTTCTGTAGAATTACAATTAATGATTTACCACAAAAGATTAGATGGAATATTGTTCAAAGAGAAAATTTAAGTAAAATATTAGAAGAGTCTAAAACTTCTATAACTACAAAAGGTCAATTTTATCCTAATCAACAACAACAAATACAACCATCACAACCACCGAAATTATATTTATTAGTTGAAGGGTTAACTTACAACAGTATAGAAAATGCAATAGAATTGATTAAAGAGAAAATAGTTGAAGGTATTGACTTGATGAATAAAGATGATGGAACTAATCCAATTGGTAAGTATAAAGTATAGAAAGTATAAGATGGTAGCATAAATCTCGGTGTTAATGCTTTGTGATTAAAAAATCAACTGTAAATAAAAATTGATAACCCCACACTACAAATTTATATCACTACCGCTGGATAATTTATATTGATTTTCAATTTTATATAAACTCAACTTTAACCATTTTTCTTTAGATAACCGTTTTCCAATATGACCTTTGATGCTAAATCTTATACCAAATATGAATTTTTCACAGTTGAAGAAATTGAACCAGGTTTTATTCATGTGAAATATACAAATCCAAAATCATTAAATGCATTTACAGAACAAAATTGGAAAGACTATGGAGAAATCTTAACTAGATTAGATTTAGAAGATGAAACACAATTGATTTTAATCTCTTCAGGGGTTGAAAAATCATTTAGTTCAGGATTAAATTTAAAAACTGCCATGGAACAAATTAAATCAAATGGTGCAACATCTGAAAAAGAAGCTATAAAACATTTATATGATCATATAATTGATTTTCAAAATTCTGTTTCTATTCCAAGTAGAATCGATACCCCAACTATTGGAGTTTTAAATGGTATAAATTATGGATTAGCATTAGATTTAGCTTCTGCATTTTCAATTAGAATTGGAGTTGAAGGTGCAAGATTCTCAATTGCTGAAGTTAATATTGGTATTACTGCTGATATGGGTTCATTACAAAGATTACCTCATTTAGTTAATAATAAAAGTGCTTTATATCAACATGCATTATTAGGTGATGTTTTCGATGCACAAGAAGCATATAGAATTGGATACTTATCAACTGTTGTTAAATCAATCGATGAAGGTATTGCATTAGCTAAAGAATGGGGTGAAAAGATTGTTGGACATCCACAATGGGCTGTTAAAGGTACTAAAAAATGTATACAAGACCAATTAAATGGTGTAAATCATGAAGCTGGTTTGAAACAAGTGGCTGAGTATAATTCTGTTAATATTACAAGATCAAGTATGAAATTGTAATTTTGTAGTTTGAATCAATATATATACACGAGACAATAATTTTTTTTCTGAAAATTTTTTATTAATTGATAGAATTATGTTAATACAAAGAAATGGTCATAATGGGTTTAAACTAGCAAAGAAAGTTGTCAGATCCAATTACTCATCTTATTCAATCCCAGTAAATACCATAGATGAAGAAGAAGTCATACTAAATACTGCCACAACCAAACATAATCCTATTTCAAATTCAAAAATTCAACAATTCATATCAAATCTACCTTCAACTAGACTAACTGAATCTTATAATATGAGTTCTATTAATGCATCGAAAATAACCACTAATCAAACTCCATCTCATGATTATCAAATCAAACAAGAAATTGTTAAATTATCTGAAAATTATGATTTCAAAAATCTTTGTATGGTTTTAAATGCATGGTGTGAATCAGATTTGAATCATATGATTTCAGTATTGGGTAGACAGCAAATCTCATACTATTTGAAATTAATCATTTTAAATTATAAATCACAATTGATTAATTTTTATAAAATTTCACCAATTTTAAAATCATTAAATCGAGATAAATTAAATGTATCGATTGAAAAAATTCAAAAGAATTCAGAAATAAATAAGGAAATTAAAGACATGATTAGAAATATATATAATAGACTAGCATACCAAGATTCTACATTACATTTATATGATAGATCAAAAAAATTTAATCAAGAAAAATTAAACTTAACACCTAATGATTATGAAAATTTGATACAATTCGAATTAAACAATTATAAACCAGATTTAGCTTCAAATTGGTTTAAAAAATTTAAAGCACAATATAAGGATAATTGGACATCACACATGAATTCAAATTTATGGAATTTGTTAGTTAAAATTGAAAATAAAGGGGATTATAAATTATGGGATATAAATCCAACTCAATTATCAAATTTAAAATTCAAGAAGAACTTTTGTCATTATAAAAATAATTTTAATATTGATGTAAACAAAATACCGAATAAATCTGATTTATCTTTAGACTTTCATTCATCATATATACAATTCTTAGGTTACACAAAACAGTATAAAAATTTATATAAGTATATTGAAGTCATATGGGGTATAAATCAACAAGGAAAATTGGTTGGGAATCTACTTTCCCCAAATGATAAATTATACCCAAATATTCAATTTTTGATTTCAATTTTTCAAAGTTTAATTTATAACTTAGAATTTTATCCAACATTAAATTTTATAAATCAATTTCAAATCATTTATAACCTAAATCCAACCACTGATGAAAAGTGTAAAATTTGGGAGCAAATTTTTAAATGGGCAAATTTGAAAACTCATTTCATTGAATCAAAAGCTTTAAGATTTTATTGTGAAGAAATTGGAATTGAAAATATCGAAAATGGAGCAACAATCAAGGATGTTCAAAATAATGTAAATTTCGATTATGAAGGATATTTACAATTCATAAATGGATTAAAAAATGAAAGAAATGAGATATTAATGCAATGTTGGAATTTAATTGAATCAGATTCACAATTCCCATTTAGTTCATATATTTATAAAATTTATATTGATTATTTAAAAGAAATTGAAGATTTAGAAAATTTGAATGAAACAATTTATTATAAATTATTTACAAATCTATTGATCCAATATGAAAAATATCATACAAGTGAGAATTCATTCACTTTCGAAAAACAAAATTCAATAGATCATCAGATTTATACTATATACTTAGAAGTAATGAAGAATTTTATTGAGATCAAATTTAAACAATTTAAATTTGGTCAAATTATACCATTAATCAATGAATGGAGTATAAATGACGAAATGATTGAACAGTTGAAAAATTGGATAAGTGATGAGCAATTGATTCTGAAATATAAATTACAATTGGAACAAAGAAGACAAGAGTTTATTAATCAATTAGAACGCGAATATGATAATAATAATGATAATGATAATGATGATGGAAAATTATTAAATTTGATATAAATTAGACGGTATAAAAAAGTAGTGTGTAGATCAATAGATAATTTTTCAATTTTAAAACCACGTAAATTAATTTTTTCTCAACAACTAAACCAATTCAATTTATATCACAATATATTAAATGGCTGACGGTGTTGAAAAATTAACCGAAGTTCCAGTTGAGTTCTTCAAAGATGGTTCTGCATTTGTAAAGAAATGTTCAAAACCAGATCAAAAAGAATACTTTAAAATTATCAAAGCTGTTGGTATTGGTTTCATCATGATGGGTATTGTTGGTTATGCAGTTAAATTGATTCACATCCCAATTAGATACTTAATCGTATAAGAGAAATTTAATCAACTCAGTTCAATTCATAATACATCAACGAAAGAAGAAGATCATAGATAACTTTAACGAAATCAAAATAAATTTAACAAATAAGTCATATATACATCTATTAATGTAAATATTTAAATTGTAATGATTCATTATGTAAATCAAGAGTTGAGTTCCTTACGAGATCTCGTATCTCTTCAATGTTTGTGTCTTATCTATCAGTATTCATTTCTCACGTGACTGTCTCAGTATTTTTTATTTTTCATCTCTTCTCATTCTTATTTTTTTACAACCATTTACCAAATCAATCATCATGTCTTCATCTTCAACTACATCTAAATTTGTTAAGAAATTAGCATCAAATGATAAGAAAGTTAGAGATACTGCAATTTCAAATTTAAAATTATATTTAGGTTCGAAAAATTCTAATCAATTAACTTTATTCGATTTTGAAAAAATTTGGAAAGGTTTATATTATTCAGTATGGTTTTGTGATAGAGTTAAAACTCAAACAAAACTATGTGAAAACTTAGGTTCAATATATTCAACTACATTAATTGATCAATCAACACAATTTTTACAATTTTTCAATGCATTTAATAATATAATTACAAAAGAATGGTCCGATATTGATCAATGGAGAATAGATAAATATTATATGTTAATAAGAAGAATCTTGAGACATAATTTTAAATTTTTGAAGATCCATAAATGGGATGATGAAATTTTGACTCAATGGTTGGAAATTTTGAATAAAACTTTATTATCTGGAGATTCAAAAGTACCTGTTGCTTTACCTTATCATCTTTGTGATATATATCTTGATGAATTACAATTTGTGATATTTGAAGATGAATTAAAAGATAATCCTGATATTACAGATGATGAAGTTATAGAGATAGTTTCAAAAATTCCAATTATAAAGTTAATATCACCATTTGAAAAATTAAATAAATCAGCTAGATTAAAAACTTTAAGAGAAAAATGTAAAGAAGAAGTATTGGAAGATAAAAGATTGAAAGATTGGAAAGTTATAAAGGGCGAGTCTGTTGATGCTTCCAGTGATGATGATAGTGATGATAGTGAAGATGAATGGAAAGGTTTCAATTAAATAGAAAAATATACGACGTGCATAGAAAAAAAAAAAATTCAATCTCTATGTCAAATGATTCAACAAATACTGTTAAACAAAAAGTTGAGAACCCTTATATTCCAAAATATATCCTAGAGAAACCTAAATGGTACGACCAAGAAGATAATAATGAAGATGGAGTACAAGATAATTTATCTCATCATAGAAATCAATCCCAAATTCAAGATTATTCTTTAGCTACAACTGGTAAAGGTATAAATGATTCCAATGAGATACGAACTGATACTTCAAATTATGATGAGAAACGAGATAGATATTATGGTTACTCAAATGAACAATGGTTACAACATTTGAAAAATTGGAAACCAATAGAGAAATCAACCAATAATGATGATTCTGATGACACTGATTATGAATTAGAATTGATTGAGTTAGGTATTGATAGATCAAAATTAAAGAAAAATTATAAACAAGATCCAATGGAGCGAATGATAAGGGATAGAAATGATATACCAAATTACATAAAAAATATTACTACCAATAATGAATTAAAAAAATCAAATAAATCTAAAATTGATTTAATAGACTCCAATATTATTAATAATGAAGATCAATTTGTTAAAAAATCAAATAATCAAAGTGATGATTTCAAAAATTTACAAAAATTTGCTTGGGATTTAGATAAAAAATCAATTAAACATGAACAATTACCAGAAACTGATTTAAATCTAAGTGTAGAAGCTAGTCCTACTTTAGTTATGATGAAACAAAAGCAACAAAAAGAATTGGAACTAAAGGAAAAAGAACAAGAATTGAAAAAGAGAAAACAGGTATTACTGAAATATTTATAATAAAAATCTTGTTTTTGTCCATCACAAATTTACGTAAATAGATATAGAATGATTCATGATGAAATAATGCCTTATGAGAATTACTATCCATTTTCTGCTACTTTTAACTCTTTTGATCCTTCCGATACTACATAAGACTGATTATACAACAGCAGTTAATCAAAGTGGTTGATATGATTACACTTATCCAAATTTGAGCTAAAGTCACTAGCATATCCTCCAGTAACACAAATGTTCTGTAATTTTTCGTTTGCCCTTTTGCAATCTCAAATGAATTCTTAAAATTCACATTAAACCTCGAGTATTCTAGATAGCTCAGTTTTATTTTAAACCCCACTGTTAATCAAACTAAAAATTTCATGAAACTCGTTTTCACTTATGTAATTCAAAAGAATCAAACAGATTTGAAAATTTTTAAAATTTGAATTTAATGATAGTAACTTCTCCAAGTTTGGACATTCTAAAATCAAATAATGGATTGAAATCAAAATTCAACTACAAATTGACTTTGTATTACCGTTCGTTTAATATGTTTTCGTAAAATTTCCAGGCGGTAGTTGGAGATTCTTTTTCATTTTGTGTTTGGTTTTTTCAAATACAGCTCTTTACAACAGCAATGGTTAGAAGTTTACTTTAAGAAAAAATTATAGATTAAACAACACAAAGAATCCTTTTTCGGATATTCCTTTCAACTTTAAAGGATAAGATTGGTGTTTCGAATTTGTGTCAGATTGTCTATACTGCAAAAGCTACGGTTAGGAACAGTATATTAAATTTACGAGAATATAAAACTCTACGATTTATTGAATATCGATAAAAATTTGAATTCAAATCATCCAAAATTTTACGTCTGATCAAGATTGAATTTGATAAAAAAATGTTGAAAGTTGTCAAAACGATCTATTCCTAGGGATATATTTGTATTTATTATTTGCCAATTTCTTATATTTGTTGAATTTTATTACGAACAATAGAATCAAAGATCATAACCTTAATTTGATGATTGTAGTGGGGAAATAGAGCTCTGTAGCACTATAAATTACATCAATTTTCCTTTAAAAGCATCATAAACAAAATGTTGTATAATTTAGTCTCAATACTTTGCTTTTCAGCTTTAACAAATGCTGCTGTTTTGAAAAATGATGCAAAAGTTTATTCATTTGACTTAGCTCCTGGATCCAGCATTGAAAAGAGAAGTGTAGGTGACGCTAATATATCCGATAATTACAAGATCACACTTAAAGTTGGATCAAACAAAGATCCGGTTATATTAACTTTTGATACCGGACTGTACCTTACTGAGATTATTGATAAAAATGTCACTTGTAATAACAATTGTCAAGCTTTTGGAACTTTTGACTCAAAAAGGTCGACTACAATTGCTAAAACCGGAAAAATTATAACAAGTCGTTATGGAGATCTTTCAGCAGGTGAGGAATTATATGGAGAGAGAGTTTATGATGATTTAACAATTGGAGATTTAACAATCAAAAATTTTACTTTTGCTGATGTGTACCGTGCGGGAACACTTGATAGAGGTATTTTTGGTGCCGGTCTATCACCGGATAGAGAAGAAACAGCTGCATGGGCTGCTTATAAACGTGGCTTAATTAATAAACCCATGTATTCTCTTTACCTTGGTGATAAAACTATTCCTGGTAAATTCCATTTGGGTGGTTATGATAAAGCAAAACTTGTTGGTGATTTCAAATGGTCTCCAATAAACGGGGTTTCTTTCTCCCATGCTGATTATATGATTGTAAATGGAAAAAACATTACAATCAATGCATCAAAGAATGTTGATACAGGAAATCTATACGGGGGGTTCTCTGATCCTACTTATTCACAACTTATGGCTGCATTACCAAAAGAAGGTACTTATAATCAACAAAATCAATTATTAAATTGTTCAGCATTAGAAGGTAAAAATTTTACATTTTCAGTAGGTGGCAAAGAATTGACTTTGCCTTTGAAATCATTCGTTCTCCCTGATCAAACAGGTGAACATTGTTATCATTCAATTAACAAAGACAACGAGGCAGATCTGTTGGGTGCTTATTTTTTCAGATATATGGTCATAGCTTTTGATTTTCAAAATAATCTTATTGGGTTTGGTCAATTTAAAAATACTACCGCAACTAATCTTGTTTCTTTTTAAATATACAATTAACTTGTTGTGTTCTATAATCTCAAACTTCATAGTTGTTGAGTTTGGTAATTCAGATTAAGAAATACTTTCTTTATTAGATTAAATCTAGAGCCATCTATTCGTTCTTTCTAGAGCTGATTTAGACATAAATATAAGCCCCAAACTTCGATATAGAGTAAGTGGAATGTTTGATTTACTTATATCAATTAAAAACTTTAAGATTTTTCAAATGGCTGCAAATTTGATTACATTTTTTGAGTCAAGTTTCAGGAAGTGAGAATGTTTCGAGAAGTGAGACTTTTCACCAAAAGTGAACACAAAATCATGATTTACAGACAGGTCTGCAAAATCTGATTTCAATAGAAATAAATGTAGTATAAAGATCTAAACCATGCGGTTTTAATGATTTCTTAAAGTTTTGAACTTTCTGCTACTCTTTATTGTTTCTTTAAGTTTTGAACTTTTCGGTTCTACATAAAGTGTTGTAATGGTTATACAACAGCAATACATCAAAATGGCTGATAAATATGATTTTTAAACATGATTACATTTATATAAATTTGAGCCAAAGTCATTAGCATTATCTCTAATAACATAAATGTTTTGTGATTTTCCTTTGGCCCTTTTACGATTTCAATTGAATGCTTCTAGCTTTACATTAAACCTCGAGTATTCTACATGGTTTAAACTCATTTTCACTTATTTAAATCAAAAGAAACAATTCATTTTGAAAATTCTGGAATTTGAATTTAGCCTTGAACTTTATACATCTCGAAATCGAATATTTATTTGAAAGTAAAATTCAATTATCAGCTGAAGATCTAAATATTTGAATTGTATCACTATCAAATCAACGTATTTTCGTTAAATCTCCAGGCGGTAGTTGAAAATTCTTCTTCATTTTGTGTTTCGTTTTTTCAAATACAGTTCTTTACAACAGCAATGGTTAGAAGTTCAGTTTTAAAAAAAATACTAAAGAGTACAATGAAAAGAATCCTCTTTTGGGTATCCCTTTCAGATTTCAAGGATAAGATTGGTGTTTTGAATTTGTGTCAGATTGTCTGTACTGCAAAAGTTATGGTTAGGAACATTATATTAAATTTACGAGAATATGAAATTCTACGATTAACTGAATATCGATAAGAATTTAAATTTAAGTCAACCAAATCCTAAATCTCATCAAGAATAAATTTGATACAAAAATGTTGAAAGTTTTCATGAAGATCTATACCTAGACAATTATTGGTATGATTATTTGTCAATTTATTATATTTATTGAATTTCATTACGAACAATAGACTCAAAGATCATAACCTTGATTTTAATAATCGTGGTAGGAAAAAAGAGCTCCGTAGCTTACTATAAATTACATCAAATCTCCATTGAAAACATCATTATCAAAATGTTATACAATTTGGTTTCATTACTTGCTTTTTCTGCTTTATCAAATGCTGCTGTTTTGAAAAATGATGCAAAAGTGTATTCATTTGATTTAAATGGATCAAAGTTTGTCAAAAGAAGTGTTGGTGATGCCAATCTTTTCAATCATTATGATATCAATCTTAAGTTAGGTTCAAACAAAGATTTAGTTGACGTAGCCTTTGATACTGGCCTGTATCTTACTCATGTTTTTGATAAAAATGTCATTTGTAGTAATCCAAATTGTAAAGCTCAAGGAACTTTTGACTCAAGTAAATCAACTTCACTTGTGAGAACTAGTCAAAATGTAACAAGTCGTTATGGATATGGTGACTCAGGCGAAGAATTAGCTGGTGAAAGAGTTTACGATGATGTAACAATTGGTGATTTAACAATTAAAAATTTTACTTTTGTTGATGACAACTATGTTAGAGTCTTTGCTAATGGTATATTTGGTGCTGGTATTTCTCCAAGCAAAGAAGATACTGCTGCTTGGGTTGCTTATGAACGTGGATTAATTAATAAACCAATACATTCTTTTTACCTTGGTGATAAATCAATTCCAGGTAAATTCCATTTAGGTGGATATGATAAAGCAAAACTTGTTGGTGATTTTAAATGGTCAAAAATTGATGGTGTTTCATATGCTCATGCTGATTATATGATTGTTAATGGTAAGAATATTACAATTAATGCATCAAAGAATGTTGATACCGGGAACGTATATGGAGATCTTGAAGATCCAGCATACTCTCAACTTATGGCTGCATTGCCAAAAGAAGGAACTTATAATCAACAAAACATTTTATTGAATTGTTCAGCTTTGGAAGGTAAAAACTTTACATATTCAATTGGTGGAATTGAACTAACTTTACCTTTGAAATCATTTGTTCTTCCTGATCAAACAGGTGAACATTGTTATCATTCAATTAATAAAGGTACTGGCTTGAACCTGTTGGGTGCTTATTTTTTCAGATATATGGTTGTAGCTTTTGATTTTCAAAATAATCTTATTGGGTTTGGTCAATTTAAAAATACTACCGCAACTAATCTTGTTTCTTTTTAAATATAAAATTAACTTGTTGTGTTCTATAATTTCAAACTTCATAGTTGCTTGAGTTTGGTAAATCAGTTTATGAAATACTTTCTTAATTAGATTAAATCTAGAGCCATCTATTCGTTCTTTGTAAAGCTAATTTAGTTATAATTGTAAGCCGCAAAACTGAGTTATAGAGTAATTGAAATGTTTGATTTGCTTGTATCAATTAAGAACTTTAAGATTTTCCAAATGGCTACAAATTTATTTATTAAATGTTTCGGGAAGTGAGAATGTATCGGGAAGTGAGAATATTTCGAGAAGTGAGAAGTGAGAATGTTTCGAGAAGTGAGATTTTTTTACCAAAAAAGAATACAAAATCATGAAATATAGATCAGTAAAATGTAACTTTAATTGAAATAAACATATTTCGAAGATCTGAAACATATGATTCTAGCGAGTCCTTTTGTTAAAGAAAGTTGAGGTAGAAGATCAATAAGAATGTTTCGGGAAGTGAGAATGTATCGGGAAGTGAGAATTTTTTTTAGAAATATATCAAAGGTTATTAGTGAAGCATAATTGTAAGAATCGGAACAGGTTAGGAAATTATCTATGTCAATGAATTATCTATGTCATTGAAAATTTCATTGATCCTCAGAGGTCAAAACTATTTAAAACTTACTAATGCTAAATTATGTTTTTACATATCGTGAAAACTACAAAAAATCGTAATTCTCTATAATTCTTCAAAGAAAATCAGATTGATTGAGATTATCGCGGATATTCATCTAAAGGTGTACAATGGTCACGGTTTTTTAAGTTTTTATACATATATTAAGCTGTTGTTTTTTTATAATTAAGTCGAAATTATTTACTTATTTAAAATTATTGTGTTTAATTATCCAATTTTGCCAATTATTAAATACAATTGCATTATTTCCATTTATTAATTCTAAATTTGAACATTCTTTAATTGCGTCTATCAATATATCAAAATTTGTTCCATTATTTGTTAAAATTTTCAATTTGTTAAATTTGATTAATTTTTTCAATTCTATTCCACCGTCTTGATTATAATTAATCAATGAACGAAGATAAGTATCTTTACACAAATTTTCAATTGAAAAATAATAGTTCAATTGTCGTTTGATTTGGTTCTTTCTTAAATTCAGTTTATCTAAGCTTGACTTGCCTTCATTCAGCTCAATATTTTGTTGCTCGTGTGGATAGATAGGAATAGGAGGAGGTAAGTAAGGCATTGGATATTGAAATATGTTTAAACTGGGTGGATTAGTTGGTGATTCGGGACTTAATGGAGTAGGTAAAAAAAAGGGAAATGGAGGTGGTGATTGATTAAAGTTGGTTGCAATATAATTGTCGCTATTAATGACTTTACTATTTTTCGGTTTATCTTTGTAGTTTTTCAATTTTGAAAAAGTTGGTTTTTTGATCTCATAATTACCGACTTTAATATAAATACTTTCATCTTGAGTATAATTATATGGAGCCAGTAAAGGTTTATTTAATTGATTATCTGATTTATTAACTTTTGACTTTTTTGGTGTTTGTGGTTCTGATTTACTTTGATTATTATTAGATAATAAACACTCTTCTTTATTGACAATTTTCTCATCTTGTTCTTGTTTCAACTCTTGACTTTCATAAAAAAAGTTTGTATTATCAAATTGTTGATTAAAAGATAATTGATTTGATAACCAAGCATTTTCAATTGGTGGTGGAGCTGGTAATAAGCGCTTAATATTATTTGACATAAGGAATACAAATAAACTTGAAACTAATTATGTTATTTGATCAATGGCTGGTAAGTATGACTTTAAAATAGATCTGATACTGTTGCTGGATGATTTATTATACCTGATCACCAAAAACACAAATTACAAATAATTTAATAAATAATTTTTCTTTTCTCATTTTATTTTTTGGTCTATCTGTAGAATAAAAAAGATATTTTAATTAAATTGATGAATAAATGAATAAATGAATAAAAGAAACAAGTATACAAATAAATGATTATCTCCAAACATCTTATCAAAGGAATTAATCTCGATTTTAATTCTGCAATTATAAAGAGCATGTACTTGATGAAAGATCAGTCAATTTTCATAACACAAAATCAAATAAACAAAAAATTAGTTTGATCAGTTGAATATGTAGTTATTAAAAACATTTCGAATTGGAAATAGCCGCATAGCCAAATATAGTAATGTAATTGATCTATACCAAAAATAGATTCAAAGCATAAAAGAAGTCCAAACGAAGAAAAAAAGTTTCAAATTCAATGCTACCAAATGAATTTTTGTCCCACGTGGTTGCAATTTTCTTATCATCTTGTGTATTGAAAATTGTGAAATACCCTCGTGTGACTAAAAATATTAAATGAAATTGCCCATACTTTTAACCCAATTCACATACAAGACATAATAGTATACACGTTGGTTTCTTTAACATAGCCTTACTTTGTCTGATAACTCAATTGTAAAACAAAAAAACTTAAAACAAGAAGCATTGACAATCCAAATTGGAAATCAACGTGTGCAGTTAAAGAAAAACATAGCAAAGGAAACAAAGGGTTGATAATAATCTCCCCCCATGTGGCACACTAAAAACAGAAAGAATGCTATTTTATTCTAAAATTTGATGCGTTATTGACTCCATACATATAAAAATACAACTAAATATTTATGCAACTAGTATTAAACTTTGATTTGTAAATCAAAAAATCCAATCAACGTTTTATTATTATAATTGTTTGTTTGTGACTATTAAAATCTGTAATAATCTAATCTAATTACACAGTTAAAATATTTTATTACCCTCGTGGGACAATTTGATTTTGATTCTGTTTGTTTACTTATATTATTATATCGTCCCCCTTTTTCTTATACATAATCCTATCTTTCTTTATATACTTCTACATTTCTTCTTCTTACATATCTTATTTTTATTCCAATCTTGCAACAATTAATCATGTTACCATCTCCACCAGTGTTAAAAACTACAATTATTCAATTAAATAAAGAATTAGATCCTGATGATAATAACAACAATTATGAAATATTAACTAATGACTATAATACATCCACTAATAATAACAGCAACTCAAATTCAATACCAACTTCACCTAACATCGATCCATCAACCAATAATACCTCCAATAAAAAGAAAAGAAGAAGATCAACTGCAAATATCGATTCTGAAGAATTAGCAAAACGTAAAAATGAAACCAAACAATTACATTCCATAATAGAGAAAAGAAGAAGAATCAAAATAAATCGAGAATTTGAAGCTTTAAAATATTTAATACCCGCTTGTAGAAATTGTAATACCAGTACTAATAACAATACACCAATAAAGAAAAATAACGTTATCAAGGAGAATAATTCAAATGGAAATAAGATCGATGGAATGTATAAATTAACAATTCTTAAATCATCAGTTGAATATATTTTATATTTACATCATATTATACAAAATCAACATCAATTAATCATAAATTCGAATAAGGACAATAATCAAGATTTATCAAAGTATGAAAATTTCAATATAGATTTTGCCAAGATTCCATTAAATGTAAATCAATATAGAAATATCGATAAAGATTTCAATTTCAAATCCTTATTACAAGAATTGCAAAACGATGAACAAGAAAGTAATGTGATAGATAAAATAGTAGAAGAAGATGAAAAACTGCTAAATGATGCAGAAGATGAAGAAGATGACGAATTTGAAGAAGAAATTAGCTCAAGTAGAAGTTCTTCTCAACCACCACAACTTAGCAACACTAATAAACTATCTACAACTTCCTCGATTTCACTACCAACGCCAGAATTTACTCCAGATATGGCACCAATATTATCATTATTAAATAAATATTCAGCTACAAATATAACAAAACCGCCAAGAAAAGGTTCGTTTCCAATTTCACCTCAAACACAAATTTTAAAATCATCAAATCCATCACCTTATACAACTGCATTAAAGTCAAATACGACTAGTCCATCTATGAAGAGTTACAACACAACAAATGCAAATCATTTGAATAAATTTTCATTACCTGATCCAGCTTTGAATCCAATAGTACAATTAAATCAAAAAATACCAAGAAAGAAATTTAAAAAAACTGATTCAAAAGATAATTTAATATTTCAAAAGGAAGAATCAATTGAAAAATTATCTGATCAAGATGCAAGTAAAACTTTATTATCATTACGAAAATCAAGTATAGATTCATTATTAAATTAATATATTATTTATTTATATCTTTTAATAACTCATTATCATGTAAATACTCTATAAATTCATCAATTATACTTGGCCAAGCTGCCATTTCATCATAATCTTTAAAATTTTCTGGATCATTAAAAATAATTTCAATTATAAATGAATAAAACATTGACCAAGAATCAAAAGTTATTGATTTTTTTTCAATATCTTTTAGGAATTTAAACCATTGATCAATTCTTTTTGAAACTTCTGAATCATTGAAACTTTCAGGTTTTCTTTCTTGTTTGTAAATTTTAATTAATTTAGGTATTAATAAATTCCAATAATCTATACAACTTTCAATTTCTAAAAATTTTGCATTATTTTCGATTGAAAATTTAAATGAAAATTGATAAATTGATTTAAATTCTTTTATGGTAGTTTCATTTTCAATTTTTGTTATATATTTTTTCATGTTTTGTAAATTATTTATATTCAAACTTGTCCATATTTGTAAGAAATCTTCTTTTTTGAATATACCCATTTGTGGAGATTTCAAAACATATGATAAAAGTAAAGCTTGCAAATCCTCTGGTTTAATTTGTAAATCATTCAAATATTTCAATGTCCCTTCAATATCAATTTCGTCATTATTAGAATAATTGCTGAATATTTCTATCAACTTCTCATCTATTATCACTTGCTTCGCCTGTTTCTCTGATGGTACTGATTTATTATTTGGATGTTTATTATAATAATTATCAATAGCTCTGGCTAAATCGTATTTTGCTTGATCTAAATATCTCCCTGCTGTAGTTGTTGACACACCAGTCAACTCTACAAATTGGTTCTTTAATTGACTTTTATTAACCTATGAGAATTGTTAGAATTTGAATTTTTCTATTATATTTTACTGTACGTACCATTTAAGTATTTGATTAATTAATTTTTTTTTTTTGATTTGTTTATCAATGAATAAAAATGTCAAATCATTAATACAATCAATTATACCATTTGATAATTTAAACAACCTAGATAATTTAGAAATAGATAATGATATCCAAATACTACTCAGCTGGTTGAAACCATTGCCAAAATTTGAGGAGTTCAATCCCAATAATTTCAATTTTGAACCATCACAAAGAATCAAATTTGCAATTAGAACTTGTTTGAAGAACCATATGAATCAATTAGAATTTATGAATTTATATTTGAATACAATTGTTCAATCCCTCAATGATTATTTCAGCTCCTTAAACAAATCTGATAATGATGTTCAATTTTTCTTTCAAGTTATAAACATTATAAAAACATTTTTGAATTATTATCAAATCCAATTCAATTATTTAAATCTTGAAAATTCAATTAAAGAATTGTTCTTAAGTAAAACCAAATTTCAACTCAAATTTAATCTTGAAAGTACATCCAAACTAAATTTCAATACGTTATTGGAAAACTTTTTCCAAACTAACTTGTTTCAAACTAAAAATAACACCTCAAATAGATTAGATTTGATTGATGTAATTCAAACTTTGAAAAGTATAGAAATGATGAATAATGTAAATGAAATCATTATCAAATTGGCAACAAATAAAATCAAGCAATTTACAAATCGATTATCTTCTTCCAATTGGGATAAACCATTACTAGATAAGTTATTTCAATTTATTCAACAGGAAATTTATCCTGATTTTCAACTAATCATAGAAAAAGAATCTGTCAGTGATGATAATTTCTTAATTGAATTAATCAAAATATCTCATCAAGAATTAATCCAAATCCGTACTTTAGAAATCTACAACCTAATCATGAATTATCCAATGTCGAAACATGCTCTAATTGAGTTAAATCAATGTTTAAAATTTCAGAATCAAGAACAGTTTCAATTACATTCAACAAATAATTCAATAAATATTAAAAATCAACGTATAAATCTAACTAATCAATTCATAACCTATCTACAATTAAATCTATTACATTCGGGTATTAACACAATTGAAATTATTAATGTCTATACGAAAACAATTGAATCTTGGTTAATTATTGATCCAAAAGGTGTGTTGTTGGATCGTGTGATACGTCCAATTAGAGTATATCTTAAATCTCGTAATGATATCATAACAAAATTAGTTTATGGATTATTAGACATGTCTGAAGATAATAAATTAATTGATTTAGCAAAGGAATTAAGATCGCAAAAGGAAAAACAAATCAAAAAGAATGAAAGTTTTGTAATTGATTCAACGATTTCAGACTCAACTTTGAATTGGATTCCTGATCCAATAGATGCATTACCGGATTTTAAGAAAGAGAAAATATCCGACATAATAGAATCACTTATTTCAATTTTTGACTCAAAAGAAGTTTTCATTGACGAATTTACGAAAATTTTTAGTGAAAATTTAATTAATTTCAAATATGACTCAATTGAAGAAATAGAGGATCAATTGAACTTATTAAAATTGAAATTTGGGAATGAAAATTTTATTAATCTCGATATAATGATATCAGATATGAGAATATCACAAGAATTAAATAAGAATAATAAATCAACTTTGAACAATTTTGTATTATCTCATTTATATTGGTCAAATATCTTAGATTCTTTGAATGATAATAATGACTTCCAAATACCAAATGAAATACAAAAACAATTTGAGAAGTTTAATCACTTTTTTCAACAGGAAAAGAATGGTAGATTTTTAAAATTATTGCCAAGTTTGGGTTTGGTTGATTTAGAAATTTATATTAAAGATAAAGGTATCAAGAAATTTCAAGTTAGTACTGATAAAGCTTCCATTATATATTTATTTGATGAATTAGAGAATGAATTGTCAATTGATTTTATATCGAATAAATTAAATATGTCGAATTATATGGTTGAAAAAGGTTTGGAATTTTGGGTCAAAGAAGGAGTATTACTACAATTAACAAAAAACTTATTTGTTGCTAACGAAGATTAAGTCGGGTTATTCTTAATCGATTTCTGGTTAAATTGGTTATTATCGTAAATTATAATAGTACAGGATGCGATTATAATTTAGTATTTACTGTGTATAATCTAATAAAAGGTTGAATATTTTGTTAAATAACTTAATTACACAAACACAAAGGTGGTAGCTTTGGTTACCAAATTGAGCTTTCTAAGAACATTGTCATGGCCTAATTAGGAGATTTTGATCTGAAATTAAAATTAGATTTAAAAATTGAGTTGGGCAAATGTTTATCTCTGATATATGATTCCTTTATAACGAAAAATTTTCAATTTTCAAAGAAATCAAATCCAATTTATTATTAAAAGTCAGTTTATTCACTAATGGAGCAACTTATTATTGGTTTGAGAGATTTACCGCTGGAATTAGTTGAATTGGTATTTAAAGAGCTTACTTTTGAATATAAAAGATGTTTCTTATACGACAAGATATTGAGAAATTATGTTTTACAACATTTGTTCAAAATCATTAAGATAAAACCAATTAAAAATTATAAGAAAAGAAATCAATCATGTGAATTTATGATGTTAAACTCCCTCAGTCAGATGATTAACTTGATTAATAGAATTAATGTTCATCCAAGAATTGTATATATGTCGCTTTGTAAAGGAAATTTGAGTAAAATCAGAAATAATATAGAATTGTTTAACAGAATTGGTGAAATTAAAATAAGTCAGGTTGAAGGATTGCCAAAACATAGACTTGAAGTTTTCAGTCAATTACAGACTCGAGTCTCCGTTTCCATGGGAAAAATCAGAATTAATAAGCTTAATCAATTAACCAATGTTGAAAGACTTTATGTAAGATTAATTAAAGGTAATACACCATTAAAAGGTATGAATTCGACCTTGACTCATTTAGGTTGTTTGGTGTCTCCTGAAACGATGAACAATTTATTAACATATTTTACCAACATCAATTATCTTCATTTGAAAGGTTACCGAGAATATGTCTATTCATTATATAAATTCCCAATGACGACTTTAAAAGAATTATCTTTGGTTAAATTTGAAGTAGGTACATCTGGATCATTAGTTGAATTTCCTAAATTGAGAAGATTTGCCATAAAAGACTCAAAATTTCCACTGAAGTTGTTTGAAAGAGGAGTTAATTGTTTTCCTCAATTGTTATGCTTTAGATATACTTCATTTGAATACGGTCTTGATTTTGAACCGTTTGTATTGGATTTGAACGTAAAATTCCCTGAAAGTTTAAAACATTTAAAGATTAATTGTAAATCTATAGCCATCGATGAATCATTTAAAGTTCCAGCAAAGTTGAATTATTTATCATTGTCTTTAAACAAAAAAAGTGAAGATATTGTTAATTCTTTGGAATCAACTATCAATGGAAAAAGTTGTGGTTGCAAAAATTGGAAATTAGAAATGTAGATTTTTCTTTACAATATAGAAATATTAAATAAACAAGTAAGATCATTTCATTCTTCTTCTATCTGGCATACTTAAATATTAGTCTTGTAGTTGATAATGTGAAATTGTCAGTTTGAAAAACTTCGAGGAATAAAATTTTGAAGATGTGAACCCATTTCATTACGTAAATTCGTAAGGTAAAACATATTCTAAAATATATACCTAATTCTCAAAATTATCTCATACATCGATGAATTTGAGATTTACTTGATCGAATTCTGGTTGAATTATTTAATATAGTAAATTATTATAGTAAAGAATGAAATTGTAATTTAGTATACATGTCGAAATGCATTATCGTATATAATCTAATAAAAGGTTTTGTTAAATAAATTAATTACACAGATGCAAAGGTGGTAGCTTTGGTTACCAAATTGAGCTTCCTAAGAACATTGTCATGGCCTAATTAGGAGATTTTGATTTGAAATTTAAAATCAGATTTGAAAATTAAGTTGGGCAAATGTTTGTCTGATATATAATTCTTTTACAACTATAAACTTTCAATATTCAAATATTTCAAATCCAATTTATCATTTATATTTGGATTATTCACTAATGGAGCAGCTTATTACAGGTTTGAGAGAGTTACCACAGGAATTGATAGAATTGGTAGTTAAAGATCTTACTTTTAAATATAAAAGATGTTTTTTATACGACAGGATATTGAGAGATTACATTTTACAACATTTGTTCAGATTCATTAAGATAATACATCCATTGAGCAATTATAGGATTCAGAGAAGAAAAAGTAATCTTACGATTTTACACTCCCTCGATACATTGATTAGTTTAATTGAAAGATTTAATATTTATCCAACAATCTTACATATGCCGCTTTTCAAAAAGAGCTTAAAAAGAATCAGAAATAATATAGAATTGTTCAATAGAATTGGCGAGATTGAATTAAGTTGGGTAGGAGGAACAACAGATTATCCGCTTAAAAATATTAGTCAATTATCAACTAGGGTTTCCATATCCATGGGAGTTTTCAAAATTAATAAATTTAGTGAAATAGCCAATGTTGAGAAATTTTATGCAGCAAAAATTAATGGTGATTTACCATTAATAGGTAATAACTCAATCTTGACTCATTTAGGCTGTTTGGCATCTCCTGAAACCTTGAACAAATTGTTAGCATATTTTAATAACATCAATTGTCTTTGTTTAAGAGGATTCCCAAATCTTGATTATTCACGATGTGAATTTCCAATAACTTTGAAAGAGTTATATTTGGTTAATTTCAAAGCAGGTATATATGAATCATTAGTTGAGCTTGAGTTTCATTATTTGAGAAAATTTGCAATCATAAACTCGGACTTTCCGCTGATGTTGTTTGAAAGAGGAGTCAATTGTTTTCCTCGATTACTTTGTTTTAAATTTATTAAAATTAAAAAATATTTTGGTCCTCCACAGTTATTATTGAGTTCAAGCACAAAATTTCCTGAAACTTTAAAACACTTAAGAATTAGTTGTAAATCTATAATCATCGATGAATCATTTAAACTTCCAACAAAGTTGAGTCATTTAGATTTGTCGTTGAACAATGAGTGTCAAGAGCTTTCAAACTCTTTAGCATTAAGTATCAATGGAAAAGAATGTGGTTGCCAATTTTGGAAATTGGAATTGTAAATAATCAAGTAAATTCATTTTGTTCTTACTCTACTCGATATAATTCAAATTACTCTTGTAGTTGATAATGGAAAAGGTTCAACTTGAAAAAGCCTGAGGCATATAAATTGTAAAAATAAGAGTTAATATATAAGACGTGAAACTGTACGGCAAATCATTTTCTGAACCACGAATAATGTTCTCAGACTTAATTTATCCATTTACAAAATTTGGATTTCTTTGTTTTTCATTGGAAGTAATTAGACTTGTTAATTGGTTTAGCAATTATATGTTAGTTTGAATTCAAGGCCAATCTTGAATTGGTTCGTCTTTTCAATATTTAAATGATTTTGTGATATATTTCTCATAATTTGCAACCAAAATTCTATCACTATTTACTTTATTAAAATTCTACAATCAATGATCTAAACAATTGGTCTTCGAGTTGTCTAATAAGTGGATTACAGTCAAAATATAAATCTAATACCTGTGAATAACTACTCATCCAAATATCATTTACTTCATTAACAACTTACGATGATGATATCTCGTTTTAAGTTTATCACAGATTATTAAATTTATTACTCTGATGTTGGAGTTAATCACGATTTAGCAATTTGAAACATCTTCTTAAGATCGAAAATGTCCATAGAAGAGAAATTAGTAATTGAATTATCAATAATCGTATAATATTTATTGACTTATTTATTTCTTGAAATTTCCTTCAATTTTTCAGTATATTCAGGTTTTGAAGACCATTTTCTTGCAGCTTTAATTTCATCATTAGTATAACCAGGAATTCTCATCTTCCAATTTCTTTCCAAATTTAATTGTAAATCTTTTACATCAACTTTATCTAGTTTTCTATGTTTTGCTAATTTACAACTAAATTCCATAACATCTCTAACAAATTCATCAGCTAAATCTAAAAACAATTCTTCAACATCATTTTCAACTAATGTTTTTGTATCACCTTGATCAACACTTAGATTAGTTATTAATTCATTCAATTTTCTTTTTGTTAATACTCTTCCATCATTATCAGGTATATTTGCAGGTGTTACATTTGGATCTTGTGATGATGAAAAATAACTTGTTGTTGCACTTGGTGTTAACATTGATCTTGATAATGGATTTATTGTCGGTGGTAATCTTGAGGTACTTGCTACTCTAGGAAGTGATTGCGTTTGTGATCTTGTTGTCATTGGAGTAACTGTTTGAATTGGTCTTTTGATAGTTTGTGCTGGTTGTGGTACTGGTGCTGGTGCTGGTACTGGCTGTGGTACTGGATGTGATTGTGGAATTGGAGCTGGTACTGATGTAGGGGCTGGTGTTGAACTAGGTGGTATATTTATTGGTTTTGAATCAAATTTTTTAATTTCATCTTTTGGCTCTACACCATTTACAGGTGTTGCATTTTGTGATAATCTTCCTGAATCAATTAAAACTTTTCTCATATATAATGCACCCTTATAACATTGTTGTAATTGATTTTTAGCATCCAGAATTTGTTTATCAATTGATTCTTTATCTGATTCTTGATTTTTTGAAGATTCCAAAACTTTTATCTTCTCTAGTAATTCATTCAATCTTTTCTTTATTTGTTGATAATTTTCCAATGTTACTTTTGATTCATTTGTGGTTGTATTTGTTGATTTTTCAGGTATTGGTGATGCAATTGATGATTGTTCAGATTTTACAGGTGATTGTTTGACTGTACTATCATTGTTTATGTTGCTGTTATTGTTGTTGGTATTTTGTTTACCTTGTTGTTGTTCTTGATATGCTAATAATACTTTTTTAATCTTTTCAACTAATTGAAAATGTTGTTTTGTCTTTACAGGATCTTTTTCTGCTCTTGCTAATGCTAATTCATCTTTTAATTTATTTATTAATAGTTTTGCCTTTTGTGGATTAATTTCTGGATCTGGTGTAGGTGTTTTAGTCTCTTGTGGTTGATTTGATGAACCTTCCATACTATATAAATATAACTTGTTGTTATTTAAGAGTGATTATTTTTTAAATAATTAAGTCGTGCATATAAAAACATCAAGATTTATGAGTAAAAAAAATTTATAAGTTATTGTCGAGTTATAACTTTCATGAAGATATTTGGAAATCTCAAACCGGTGCTAAGTTGGAGCATAAACTGTAAGTTATAGGACCTTCTAATTTTTGATTTTGCTCAAATGTGAAGCGGTCTCTTTAACGATTGCAAATACTAAAATTTGAATCTAAAATATGGTGAACTTAAATGTTGCCAACCAATTTAAAAAAAGTTTGAGAATCTTGAATTATCATGAATCACCATAATTGTCATTCAATCTATGGTGATTCCTCAATGTTGATTTAAGATTCATCATTCTAGAATTTTTAAGTAATAAAAATAAACGTTTATTATTTAATTATTTTAGAGTTGTCTATAAATTAATAATTTTTTCAATAATTTTGATAATATTATCATCAACTTGTTTATTTGGCATTGATAATTTTTCTTCAATGAATTCATCCAATAATTTTTTCAATTTTTTGATTAATACCCCATTCTTACACCATGTTCTAACTGGTAACCATTCATCTAATATCACACCAGGTGAAGTTTTATTTTGATCCATTGATAAATCATAAGTTATGTCACCTCCAAATAATAATATTGAAATTGTATTAACTGGTGTAATATCTTTGATATAAAATTTGGTGGTGTGATGGGATGATCTAAACACTACAAATGAATCTTTTATAAATTGTTGTGATTTTTGTAATTGTGGTGTTAAATCCATTAATTTTCTTGCTTGTTCATAATCTATTGTACCATCTTCATTTGAAACTTTATCTAAAAATTCATCATCTATTGTATCATTATTATCCCCAAATGTAACTGAAGAAGGATGAATGAAGACTCGTGTTGATTCTTTATCATTTTTAATCCAATATTTGATTTTTCTTGCATCAGGATCCATTTCAATTGAACCTTGAGCAGATTTGAAATACTTTGTATTTGGTAATTGTACTCTTGCAACTTGTGGATAAAATGATCCGGCTATGATAGCACGTATTAATTGATGGTTTTTATTATCATTTTGGGTTCCATTTATGAATCCTAAATCTTGTAATAATGAATAGTATTGTACCTTTGTTGATTTTATATCATTTATCACAGTATAAGATAAATAATTTTCATTTAAGAATTTCTTATCTCCATTTTCAATGAATTGTTGAACTGCATTTGCATATCCAATAAAATCACCTTGATTGTTGGCAAATTTTCTTTGTATTTGTTTGATTTTATCTCTTTGTTCGAAATTGTTTAAATATGGAGATCCAGTTGAACTTATAGCAGCTAATGTTAAACAAATATCTAAGCAGCCAAATATACATCCTAATATAAGTAACTTCCCACTTGATGGGTCTGTAGGTAGGTAGGATATATACTTTCCAAGATTTGTTAATTTATCATTTTCTAATGCTCCAATATCATGTAAAAATTTCTTTGCTGATGCTAAAGAAGATTGATCTGGTGAATCTAATCCACTATTTAAAAATTCTTCAACTTTTGCAATACCCATTGCTTTAACTACTAAATATAAATTCTCTAATTTGGTTCTTTTAATTTCGGGTATTGGTTGAGGAAGCATTTTTTCAACAGTTTCCTCTGTATATAAATGATAACAATTACCATTGGTAATACGACCAGATCTACCTCTTCTTTGACCAATTTCAGCCTTTGAACACCAACTTTCAATCAATTTTGTTGTATTCAAATTCGAATCGAAAAACATAGTCTTTGATCTACCTGTATCTATAACAACTACACAATCTGGAATGGTTATTGAAGTTTCTGCAACATTTGTTGATACAACAATTTTCCTAGTATTGAATTGTTTGAACACTTTTTTCTGTTCATTCGATGATAAAGCTGAATGTAATGGAAGAGTTGATGAATTTGGAAGTAATTTCTTGATTGATTGAATTGTTTGATTGATCTCCATTATACCTGGTAAGAATATTAAAATAGATCCAGAATTAGATTCTTTTGTGAGTTTTTCATCAATATAAGAAGTCAATTGTGCTATTAAGTCATAATTTAAATTACCATTTTGAAAAAAATGTGAATCTGCTTGTGGTTTGATTATTCCATCATTTGTTTCAAATGAATAATCTATTTCTTTGAGAATTGTGTCTAGGTAGTAATCTTTAATTGGAAATGTTCTACCTTCAATATGTAATTGTTGTAAAGGAGTATTGAAGAATGTTTTAAATTTCTCTGAATCTATAGTTGCTGACATTAGAACTATTTTAACAGGATTTTTCTTGATGATTTTCTTTAGAATTATAAGTAAAAAATCACAATCAATTGATCTTTCATGAACTTCATCAATGAAAATATAACCTAGGTTTTCAAATAATTGATCATCATTATTTGATAGAAATGATTGAATCATTCTTAATAGAACCCCTGTTGTTACAAATGATATTCTAGTTTCATTATTGGTTTTATTTTCACCTCTGATTATATATCCTGTCTCTTTACCTAGTTGATCACACCTCTCATCTGATATTCTCTCAGCTAATCCAATTGTTGATATACGTCTTGGCTGGGTACATAGAATCTTTGTTTTATAGTCATTTTGTGAATTCAAATGATCTAATATAAATTGAACTACTTGAGTTGATTTCCCTGACCCTGTTTCACCTGTAATTAATGTAACCTTGTTTGAATTGATTAAATTGACAATTTGATCTTTTTTTGAATAAGCTGGTAATTTCGATCTAGCTTGTAAAGATTTCTCAAGTGCTGATGATCTTTGTTTGTATGACTTTTCAATTTCATCAATTTTTATGACAACTTTCTTCTTGTTTGTTTTTTGTTTAGTGTGATTTTTCATTGGTTCATTTGACTTCCTTTCCATTGGTAGAAGTAAAGAACCTGGATCATTGATGATCTTTAATATATTTTGTTCTAACCATTCAATGATTGTATATATCATACACTCACCAATGTTTAATTCTTCAACTAAACTTCTTATTATTGATAATTTAACATAATTAGCTAATTTATAGCTATTGTTTTGTACTATCATTTGAATCCCTGGTAATTTATTTGGATAATTTTCACTTTTAAATATTTTAACAGCAAGTACATCTTTATCAATACCTTTAGGATTTAATGGAATAGTTATTATATTGTTTTCTTGAGTTATTTTTACATCCATCATTTTTAATCCTTCGATTTCTTGATTCCATAATTCATCACTGTTCTCTTCTGCAAGGACTTCTGGTAAGCTTTTAGCTAATTCTTTAGTTAATTCAATACAAGTTTTAAACTCATCATTATTTTTGTTATAAATTGAAAGAATCAAATCTGTATCAAAACCAGATTGTTTCATTCGATTCAATGAATATTCAAATTGTAAATTTTGTGAGATTTTAAACATCACTTTTGAATCTTTATCTGTTTTCATAAAAATTGAAGGTAAATCATCTTCTGGAATATGAAATAATAACCATTCTAAAGAATCAGTGAATGTTGTTGTATATTTGAAAGATTCTTTGATATGAGTTTCTCTGAACCCTAATGATAATAATTTATCCAATGATTGTGAGTTTGGAGTTGGATTATCTACCCAAACGATATGATGTTTGATTTCATCTTCAATTGAAGTTCTAATATCTGATGGTATATCTATAAATGGTGCATTTTCCCAAACCTTTCTTGAAAACTTTGTTGCTTCATGTTTGATTGGTTTAGTCACAGATTTTGTCCCTAGACTAATCGTGAGTTTTTTAACTTTCATATCATTTTGTTCTTTAATCAATCTTTGTTTCTCTTTTTTTTCATTTTCTTCTTGTTCTTGTAAATGCACCGTAAATGGATTCACATTAAATAATTTATCATGTAAAGTTTTATTCTCTTTCAACAATTTTAATCTATTACTTTCTAATTCATTCCAATAATCTCGAAATATAATTGGTAATAACATTTTCATATTTTTAATATAATTTATTCTATGTAATACAAATGTTGCAACCATATGTCTTGCTTCATTAGTTGTTGATTTTGGTTCATAATTGGGATAGAATTTCAAGCTTATCATTTGTTTTGTTTTAGGATTCTCCCAATTCAATGTAACGATCCCAATAAAACCTTGTTGTTTTTTGGTCATATCATATTGACATTTTGACCATTTTTGCTTTTGACAATGTTCATTTAATAAAGTTACTGGTAATTTACCTGTCCAACCAAAATTTTCTCCGATTGCTAATCCTCGTTGTGGTTTTGATTTCGTATCATCTTGAGGTTTTGATGTTTCAATTGGCTCTTTTTTAGATTTTTTAGCCATTGATTTGAAATTTTTTGAAATCTTCGCATTAAAAAAAAGTGCTGCAAAATAGAGCTCTAATTGTTAAACAATTCCTTACTCATTACAATTCCTTACTCATTACAATTCCTTACTCATTACAATTCCTTACTCATTGAAGCCAAAGTTTTCTCCTAACTGACGTGCTTACAAAGGAGGAAAATCCCATTTGTCAAGCATAAATAAAGGTCTCAAAACTTCACTATTGATACTAAGGAACAAAATGTTTTGATTTCTGAATCTTTTAGGTAAACAATTATTGATTAAGTTGTTCGAATGATAATTTCTAATATTATATTTACTAAATTATTTTTAAAGTTATCACTTCGAAAATCTCAATTAATTCAATAAAACTAATACTAAATTTTAATACGAACTCAATGTGTCGCTCTAACTTTTTCGTACCATTTCCGCACCATTTTCATACCACATCTCTTATGACGGGCGAAAAAAAAAAGCTAGAACTAGAGCTAAACCAAAAAATGACCCCGACGAGACTTGAACTCGCAACCGTAAGATACTACCGGCCCTAAGAATTAACCTAAGGCGATTTGGAATCTTAAATTCTGCCAATTGAACTACGGAGTCTACCATTTACAAGTACACCACTCGTAAATTTTCAGCAAAAAAAAATTCTACTTTTTACAATCCTAACTAATTATTGCACGTGCAAATTTTCACGTGACATTTTTTTACAAAGTTTATTTAAATTTAGTGATCAAACATGTTAAAAAATAGATATAAATATAATCGACCTTGAAAAACGATAAAATAAGTAGGTTTAAGTGGTTAATGCAGTAATGAAGACTAAAATTTATGAATCTATTTTTTTTACCTTTTCTTTGACAAAATTTTAACAAAAATTCAAAAACTCTCTGTGAACTGCTGATTATCCACCAAAATTGTGTTAGAAAACTTGCTCAAGCCGGTGAAGCATCTAGCTTTTGAATCAAATTCAATTTGTAGGAAGTTTGTTAAAATTCGTGTTTGTACTTGGTAGAATGTTAGAGATGATTAATAACCTGATATGATTACAGTTTCATAAAAAAGATACTCATTAATTGATCATAATTCCTAATTTGTCATAAAGTTTTGAGCGAAAGAGTATTTTTTGAGAAAGGACTTAAAAATGTATAATCTTATATATTTAACTTATTTAAAGTTATTAGCAGTCACATTCACAATTGCATTCCCATTTGCAACCACCAATAGTAATTGAGCAACCACAATGAGCACCATTATTGTTTTTGGTTTCAGCACTTGATATTTTTTTGTAAGATTTTGACATGTTTGATATTTGATAAATAAAGATAGAATTAAAAAATTATAAAGATAAAAAAAATCAAACAAATAGTGACTCTATTTATAGTTTTTGAGAAATTCAACAAAAGTCCATTTTCTTGTGATTAATAAATTATTTAGAGTTTTCGGTTATAAATTATGTTTTTTGAAAGGAATGCTTCGGAAAACAAAACTTCTCCAAGGTGTTCCACGGTGAGATCATAAAATTCTCATGAGTTGATCATTAAATTGAATCAAGGTAGGTTGAAGAAATGATAAAGAGTTTTATTTTCTTTTTGACTTTGAAGCCTGTTATTATCTAGGTAATTTTGCATTCGATCTTGTTTCACTCGTTAAAATGCTGCAAATTTAAAGAATGACAAATACTATCGTTCATTAATCTCTAAATCACATCGATACTTTAGAAATTACTATATAGAACTTTGTAGTAATAAGACAAAAGTAGAAAATAAATTGATAGATAACTATTAAATCACAACTATGTATTTATCAAGTACATAATAAAAAACTAAATAAACTGAAAATAACTTCAATAATTAAATAAATAAATAAGCAAATAAAGAACCAAATCAAAGCTCTTTTTGTATGATTGAAACCATCATGATTAATCACATTTACCTTTGCAAGCACAATCTACATCTTTGACGTCACATTTGCAATTAGTAGTTGAAGCACAGATACATTTGTTACAGCATGAGCAGCATCTTTCATTAGCAGTTGAATAATTAACACAAGAATAAGTCATTTTAAAATCGATTGATGATAAGCAAAAAAAGTAAAGGAAATTTATTTGTATGTAGAAATTTGTAGGTCTATTTATAATTTTGAGAAATTAATGCTCTTAGAGAGATTTATGCTATAGAATGATCATGGAATCTTTCAGAATTTTTCTTGTCTAGAAACAGTGTTCCTATTGGTCAAGATAAATAAGTCGTTTATTGATCGAGTACTTGGTCCTTGGAATAACATGGAGCATCAATCGACCAAGGTGTTCCACGGTGAGAATTTGAAAAAAATAATTGAGAGGAAAAAAATACGAGATATTTGCAACCTAAATCTAGGAATCATTCAGATTGATGAGGTACATGCAATCAAAAAGCTAAAAAGTTACAAAAAATGAAGAATTAGTTGCAATTTCAATTTGGGTGTACTTTAAACTATATCCTTGTACCAGCTTAAGTTCAATTTCGGTAATTTTAAAGAAAAGGCATAGAAACCTCGGAAAGACATTTACTGAATCTTGGAATTACTTGCCAACGAGCAATAATGATAGAGCTTAGTATCTTGCTCCTGAAGTATTTGATCAAAATTGAATTCCCTTAACCTATTTGAGAACTTGCAGCAAATTAGCGCAACGTGAACATGGTTAAAAATACCTACGTAATCTTTTGATCAACTGGTACCTTTTGTGAAACCTTTCTATCTTCAGTACAGATATGACATAATCGTTTGTATGATATACATAATCAGGTAAAATTGAATAAAATCTGTGCCTCAAAAATAATCTTTTGTTATCAAAGAAGTACAATTGATTAAAGCGTTCTCGAACGTTTACGTTTAGAAATGAATGTGCTGATACAACACAATAAATTGAATTAGATTGTCGAGAACATACAAAAGATCTAGAACTATAACTCTTTGTTTAACAACTCCAAAATTTGTTTCAAGGATTTTGCCAAGTTAGAAATTTCGCTTAAAATAGCGAATTTCATTATTTAATATCGAAGTTGGTTGACAACTTGTTGCGCCGCTTGCAGATATTAATAGTTCAAAACTCAAAAAAAGAACACAAATTGCTAATTAAAATCAACTAAATGTGTTTTGATTGGATAAATTAAACTCTCAATAAAATTATGGCTGGATGGCTATAGCATGGAGATAATAGAATTAAGGAGAACATAAAATAAGAATCTAATTTTGATAACAAACCAAATACAATAAACTAATTTAACCAATTGTTTATGCAATACATAACAAGAATAAAGGAGTATGCGCATATTTAAGTATGGAATTCCAAAGTTAATTCTCGAACTAAGTACGTTTAGCTTAAATTTGATTAAAATTAATATTTATTCGCTTGTTGTCAATGTGAACGCCTTGTATACACAATATTGTTGTTTGTATATCCCCTCCATTTAGAAATAATTTATTGTTTCTTCTTTGCTTTTTGATTGTATATATTGGATCTGTATCATGCGCAATAACTTAAATTCGGATATTCTATAAATAATCAAATACAAGACTTAAATTCTAAACGCAACTTAAATATGTCTAAAAGTGAAATGTTGGATTTTTAAGATAAGCAAGGATAAAAGTTTGTATATACTTGATAAACGAGCAGTTAGTAAACCACAATTATATAAGATCATATTCACTGTTTATACATATTGAATTGCTATGAATCTTAGATTATAAGATCAAACGTATAATTACTAAGATCATGTGGTTTTTTATCACTTATTACTAAAATAAATCTTTAGTGTTTCACTCAATTGAGTTGAATTGTAACCTAAAAAATGATATAGCTTAATTTAGTTCATTTAAATTCTAGTGATTTACACGTGGTTAAGAATTTGAGCTCTATTTGATGAGCTGACTACAGCTGATTAAGAAAAACAATTAAATAATCTATCAAATATCATGATGATAGAAAATAATAAATTTCTTAAAAAATAGAAGAAAAAGAAAGAAAAAAAAAGAATTGAATTCACGGTTATGAGATCTAAGATTAAAATTTGCGCATTAAATTATAATAATAATTACTTTCAGTAAATTTACCTAAACAACGCTGATAGTATATTTATGGTTTAATCTATCGTCGACAAAACAAGTTATTACTATAATTGTCAATCATAATTAGTAGCAATGATTTAGTTTAGTCGTCAGATACATTAAATGAAATTACAAAATTTCATCGAATCCATAAATTGATAGATCATGTGATTCAATGAATTAAGGTTCTTAATTGAAATAATAAAATGAAATTTTACCAAGAAATAAGCTTCAATTTTCTATGTATAGAAGAAACATATCTAATGAATCCTCATTTATGTGGTTATGTCAAAAATAGAATATATCCTGATTTTAAAAGGTCATCAACATCATCATCATCAATCTGTTTTTTCGCAATTCTTTACTATTTCTAACTCAAAAGCGTTAGTTTAATATGTTGTGCATACATAGGTACAAGAGGTTATAATTGATTTTCAAAAGTATAACATTTGTTGATGGTTTTAAATTTCTTTATTATACGCATAATTATGTTAAGAAAATTGTATATATGTCTCTAATCCAAAAGTCTAGATGTTATTTAAATCCATTTTCCATTCGTAACTATTATAAATAATCAATAAAAACCTTAATTTTTAATTTGATCAATTTATTCACATCGATCATAATTTATAAAATCAAATATTTTTAAATTCAAACTTGATAATTCGTATCATTACCCAAGGATAGTATTATCATTGATCATTAATTTTTTTATCGAGTTACCAATCATTCTATAATTTTTTAGTTCAAAGTTTAAAAACAACGCTAATAAAATTTAAATATTGTGAAATTCAATAAATAAAAAAAAAAAAATTTGTGCTGCTTCTGCTGCTTAATTAATAATTATTTTTATTTTAATTATTATTAATTTTTTTTTTTTATTTAATTTTATTACCGAATATTTGAGACCTAACTCCATAAATATATTACATTATTCATCATTTAATTATATATATATCAAACTTATTCCATATTTCATTCAAGTTAAATTATTTGTAATTATTTGATTATAATTATTTAATTCAAAAGGATATTTCACAATGAAGTTGGAAGATCAACCACCATCACAACCACATCAACATCAACATCATATCAAAAAGAAAAGAGTCGGTAAAGCTTGTGACTCATGTAGAATTAAAAAAACAAAATGTGATGGTAAAAAACCATGTAATAAATGTATATCCGATAATAAAATTTGTGTATTTACAGAAAAGAAAAAACCAAAAGAGAAAAACCATCCTCCTGGTTATGTTGAATTATTAGAAACAAGATTAGATATATTGACAAAACTGTTTGAAAAATTAGTTGAATTGAGTCAACCTCATTTACCTTTTATTGATGAAATTATTCAAAATAATAATAAAAGTGTAAAATATGAATCAAGTTCGTCATCATCACTGATTTCAGAAGATCATGAATTAAATGAAGATGATGATCTAATACCCATCAATAAAATTGTATCATATTTAATTGAACAAAAAGGTTTACTTAAAAATTTACCAATGGATTGGGATCAAGGTGCATTAATTGCTGCAAATTATAATTACAAACAGAATTTTGATACTTCAGTACAATTATTTGCTCAACATAAGTATGATAATGAAAATGATAAAGAATTAAATTCACCATTAGTTTCACCAGAATTGAAACCTAAAAAAGTTAGAAGTAAAAAGACAAAAGTTAAACAAGAATTGAATAGTCCATCATATTCACATAATAATCAACCACAACATCAGTTTTCACTTGATAATGTACAGAATTTAGAACCAGTTTCTTCTGATATTGATTCAGATTCTCCTACTACTAAAATCTCACCACCACCTGATTATTTTCACAAAAGAGCTGGCTCATTATTTAATCAAGATATTCCAAATTTAACTAAAATCAATTCAGTTTCTTCACTAACTAATAAATACGAGGATCATAATCTATCATCCCCAACAGGATCCATTTTCAGTCATGCACCAGTGATAAATACATTACGTAGGTCTTCGAGCTCAACTTCAAATAGTAATAAAATACAAAAACCGCAACATCATCATCATAATAGAAATTTATCAATAGATTCTAAAAAGAAATTAGATAATAATTCAACTACATCAATCAACAATATACTTATGGATCAACAATCTATACCATTTTTCAATTATCAACAAGACGATATGTATGATGATTTTAATGATTCATCAAAATCTTTTTTCAATAATACCAATAATAATACAATTCTTCAATCACAACCATTATTAGATAATATACTACCTTATCAACAGAATTATGATATACTAGTAAATGATCCAAATCTAGATCACTTAGTTAGTAATAATAATCCATTTATGGGTACTTTTAGATAGTAATAAACGGCAATATAAATATTTATTAAAAACATCGCTACAAATCAAGTCACAAAATGCACTAAAAAAATAAAAATTTTTTGACACAATTCTTAATGTAGTTATGTTTAAATTAGAATTTTACCGCTATTTATTGTTTGCTACCGATCTTTTAATGATACAAATTTCCTTTTTATTTCCGGTAATATATATTACCATGAAAATGAATCTGATATCACGGTTTTGCGACGATCGTTTTGATTATCTATTTCATAACTGAGACTTAATCTCATTTTTTTATTGCTAAAATGGCTTTAAATATTATATTAGCAAACTGGGATTTCAATTTTAAAAATTTCAAAATAGAGATCATTTACGAAAGTTTTGATAAAAGCCTAATAAAGTTAGTTCTTTTGATTTAACAAATGATACATTCAAGTTTGTAAACGATAAACTAATTTACTTATCAGTTGCATTTGTATATTTTTAATTTGAGTTCGGCTTAAGACAAAAAAAAAGAAAAGGAAGCACTTTTATCAAAACCTTATTAATTACATCATCCAATTTTCAAGAAACAAACAGGTGATTCTTGTGACTAAGTGTGATTTCGATTAACTAAAAATTTATTGTTCTGATTGATTGAAAAATCAAATGGATTCGCGTGATTTAAAATGATCGGTGGTAATTTATTCAATTGAGAGAATATTGTTATAATCGCTCAAGTTTTTTTTGACCTCTTACCAAACGTTTGGCATATGATCTGAGGACCAATGCTCTTCAACTGATCTTAATTTAGGAAACCGAATAATTACTTTCTAATAGGTTCACTTTCTACGTAAATTTGTGAAATTTCCAATAAATTTTTTAACTATCTTTGTGAGTTTTAATGACAACAATTAATGTAAAAGTAGGTTAAATCGTAGGAAAGATTAGCTAATTGCGTTAATACTTCAATCATCATTGACAATGTTTTTAACAAATCTCGAATGTTTGAAACATTTTTAATGATATCAGATCTGCCTTGGTTCAAGAAAATAGTAAAATTTACATAGGAATTGTAGCAAAATACAACGATTCTATTGATTGATCAATAAGGACAATTTTCTAGATAAAACTAAGCATACTATATCTTGGTTGAAAGATAGTAAAAGCCGCTTAAAAATGTTGACGAGGTCTTAAAATTCTCGCCGAAATCTAGAAAGAATCAAGAGTTGAAAAATAGTTATTTCTTTACTTCAACTTTCAAGTCTCTAAATTAAAAAAGAAGCTCAGTCTTTTTGTTCAAAGCCACTCTCTTGTAAAATATTAGCCGATCGAAAAGAATAATACACCAACTTAAACCAAAAATTTACCTTCATAAGTCTGTTTAACGTGATCAACTAAATGTAAAACTAAATTTTTGCTTCTATTTGTTGGTCAAGCTCTGTTTAAAAGTACTCTATTTCCAATAAATAAGAGTTGTATTTTAAGAATTTCATACAAATATTCACTCTTATCAATGTGTAAGCCTAAGAATGTCGAATGAAATATGTAAGTAAACTTCATCATCTTTTATATTGTACGTATAGAGATAATAACACTTCAAGCTCCAATAGATTATGGTATCTGTAAGATTTAAAACATAACCTCGTAGATTTATCAATTCAAAAACTTCATACAATTGAAATAATGTTATAAACCATTGGTAAATCTAAGTTTTTGAGAATAATGCATTCGAATCAAGGAACTAAAACCTAAATTTTATTTACTTTAAGACCATTATCTTGATTTGTTAGTTACAACAACTGCATTTTTTTGACCGAGTATCTTTTGCTGGAATTCGATTTTTATTGTTTAAGAACTCCTATAAATTAATCTTCCTCTTTTTGTTAGTCATCCAAATTCGTAAAAGACTCAAATCAGCCAACAACTAGACTATTTGACTTCGTTTATGTTATTGATCGCCTCGCTTAAATCGAGCCAAGGAATCCGTCATCCCCAACTAAATCTCCAGAGTAACCGTTAAGCGATTCAGCTTTGTCTCAGATTCTATTTCAAATCAGTTCATAATATGTCAAATACGAAACCTCTGATTTGAAAAAATCTTGTTTATATCGAATATCAAAATCGTAAATGCTCGATTTGTAAATCTAAAGAAATCTTGATAACGTTTAAATTAAAATTAAAAACAGCCGTACATAAAAACGCAAAAAAAATATATAGAAACCAACGAATTTATTTAAATGTTAGCTAATTTTCACCAACACTGAAAGTTTTAGTTGTAAGTGAATGCAATTAGTTCAATGGGCTAATACATAATAGCTAGTTAGACCGCATTAAAATCATTTAATTTGTAATTGTCAAAGTTCTTGCTGTTATAATAAAATGGTTATAATTACTAATTTCCAAGTAAATCTTTAGTAAAGGAAAAAAGTTAGTTTATGATCCCTCTCTTAAATGGACAGCATCAATTTAATTTCTTTTATTACACTAATTCGAATGTAAATTATGTTACAGATTTATTTAATAAATTGTACATTTTGTAGTACAAAGTAAAATCATCAGCTGACTAATAAAAAGTTATGAGGTAATTTTTCTCCACCATCTTTTTCGGAAAATCGGAGATAACAAGAGTTATATAACCATGGTAATGCGAGAGAACTTTAACTTGAGTCGAATATAGTACAAGTAAGAATGGCTAATTAATGACATATATATATATATTTCAAGGTGCATCAGTGCATTCCCAGTCTGTTGGTTCGTATGCTTCAGGTTGGTCAATGATCTCTATTTCCTCTTTTGTTAACTCAAAATCATTTATATTGATATTCTCTTCTAACCTTGATAATGTTTTAGTTTTTGGTAATGGTATATAACCCTTTTGTCTTGACCATTTAATCAATAATTGAGCTGGTGATTTATTATATTTTTCCATGATTTTTTTAAACAGTGGTTCTTGTTCTTCTAATTTATATCCATGAGTCAATGGAGCATATGCTTCGACTTGAATATCTTTAGATAAACACCATTGAGCTAGTTCCTGTCTCATACACCAAGGACTTATTTCAATTTGATTTACTGAAGGTGGAATTTTTAATTTATCAAATGATAATAATTCTTCAATATGATGTTTACCATAATTTGAAACACCAATATTCTTTATTAAACCTTTTGAAACTGCATCTTGCATGACTAACCAACTTTCTAACCTCTTTGATTTACCAGGTAATGGAGAATGAATTAATAAAAGATCAATATATTCTAAATCACCTTGATTAATTTGTGAAATCATTTTATCAATTGCAGATTTTGTTTGATTAGTACCTAATTGAGAATTCCATAATTTTGTAGTATAAAAAAATTCACTTCTTGGTATTGATGGGTTTTCTTTTAAAAATTTACTTATACCATTTATAACTTCTTGTTCATTTCCATATAAAACAGCAGTATCGAAATGTCTATATCCAACTTTACAAGCTTCATAAACAACATTTGAAGTTTGACTCGATGGAATATCATAACAACCTAATCCAATTGAAGGGATAGTACTACCAGAATTCAATTTTAATAACTTGTATGACATTATAGATTATGGTGAATTTTTCATTCTAGATCATGGTGAATTTTTCATTCTAGATCAATTGATCAAACAGTATAGATAGCAAATGAATATTTTACACGACTACAATTATAATCTAATGTATAACATCTAGAATTGCTTTATTAAAGGAATGAAGTATTTGAGCCTAGCTTTCGATCTAGGTTATGGACATTGAGTCAAATCTGATTTATTATAAAGCAATGCTCATGATAGTGGTTATTCCCGTGAAAAAAAAAATCAGTGCAACTATAGTAGTTTTGCAACAAAATGGATTTTCATCAATTCAATACATAATCAAAGAACAATCAATATTTATATACTTTAACCAAGAAAACAATTACATTATTGTATCACGTGCTCTTTTCTTTGTTTCATCCCCGGAGATCAGAGCTTTCTTTCATCCGAAGTACCGGGCTACTTAAGCATATGATGTAGAAGAGTAACTTATAAAATCGGTTTGTTAATTATAATCAGATGATGATGAAATTTTATTAAATGGTATTATTGGTATAAATCATACCACGAAAATTTAATTTTTTGAACTGAGACTAGTCCGTAGAGCGATTTTTTAGAACGATAATTTAATTTTATCTCGTGATACACGCAATTTTATGCAAAATTACAATCGAACAATCTACCTATCCAAATAGCTCAAAAACGAAAGATGGTTAATACATAGTAAACTGAGTAAAATTAATCAGATATCATATAATTGAGCATTGCTAAGCTCAATTGAGTATACAACTGTACTCAATGGCTAATATTCCTCGAGTAATTACGATTAGAAGTTATTACAATTCTACTATTATAATTTAATAATAATATTTTTTTTCTTCTATAGAATTCTTTTTGTAATCAACAGTTGTCAATAATAAAATTGATAATTAAGAAAAACCATTACCAAAATCTGAAACAGTTGCGACATGCAATAATAATGTGATTCAATTGAGTGATCACCACGAGCCTCTATTTTAGATTTTTAGTATGGAACGGTGATAAATTATCAAAAATTAATATGGACAAATATGCCCCGGGCGTGTATATAACACAAAAAGCAACCTCCAATGAATTTCAATAAGTCAAAGTTATATAATAGCCCTTAATTCTATCTTAATTTTTTCTCTTTCTTTTTTCCTTTTATCATTATTATCATTCAAATTTAATTGAATTCATATATATAAATCAAATAAAAACAAAATGGCTATTAAAATTGGTATTAACGGTTTCGGTAGAATTGGTAGATTAGTCTTGAGAGTTGCATTACAAAGAAAAGACATTGAAGTTGTTGCTGTCAATGATCCTTTCATTGCTCCAGATTATGCTGCTTATATGTTCAAATTTGATTCTACTCACGGTAGATACGAAGGTGAAGTTAAAGCTGAAGGTGATAAATTAATCATTGATCATCATTCAATTCAAGTTTTCCAAGCTAGAGACCCATCAGAAATTCCATGGGGTAAATCAGGTGTTGATTACGTTATTGAATCAACTGGTGTTTTCACTAAAATCGAAGGTGCTAAAAAACATATTGAAGCCGGTGCTAAAAAAGTTTTAATTACTGCTCCATCAGCTGATGCTCCAATGTTTGTTGTTGGTGTTAATGAAGATAAATATACTAAAGATTTAGATATCATTTCAAATGCTTCATGTACCACCAATTGTTTAGCTCCATTAGCTAAAGTTGTCAATGACAAATTCGGTATTGAAGAAGGTTTAATGACCACTGTTCACTCAATGACTGCTACACAAAAAACCGTTGATGGTCCATCACACAAAGATTGGAGAGGTGGTAGAACTGCTTCAGGTAACATTATCCCATCATCAACTGGTGCTGCTAAAGCCGTTGGTAAAGTTATCCCAGAATTAAACGGTAAATTAACCGGTATGTCATTAAGAGTTCCAACTGTTGATGTTTCAGTTGTTGATTTAACTGTTAGATTAAAGAAACAAACCACTTATGAAGAAATCTCAAAAGCCTTAAAAGAAGCTTCAGAAGGTGAATTAAAAGGTGTCTTAGGTTACACTTCAGATGCTGTTGTCTCAACCGATTTCTTAGGTTCATCATACTCATCAATCTTTGATGAAAAGGCTGGTATCTTATTATCACCAACTTTCGTTAAATTAATCTCATGGTACGATAACGAATTCGGTTACTCAACCAGAGTTGTTGATTTATTAGAACACGTTGCTAAAGTTGATGGTAATTAACTAGTTAAAAATAAGTTGTAAAATTTTATATTATGGCTTATTAATAAGTAGTATTGATTATATAGCTTATTTAATCAATTGTTAATAAAAATGAATTATGTTAATATATTTTCAATTTCGTAGAATCTGATTTGCAACTATTCTATTTGAATACTCGATAGATTACAACAATCTAATCCTGTTCAAGATACGTTAAATCTCAGACATACCTTAAATTTTTATCCGCGTTACTGCGACGCACTCGACTGAGATTTTCAAAAAAGTTTACGGGAAAAATGTATTTTTCTAGCCCGTAGTTTTCATCTAAAATATTTATTTCAACACGATTTGAGATTTTGAATCTAATAAATAAATAGCTTATTAGAAACTGAGTAAACTTTCTATTGGATTTTATAGCTAGTTTTAGCTGTGTAAGAAGTTATGAAAGCTTGAAATTTGAATTTTACGTACAAATCTTCCTTTAGTTTTGCTACCAAATGCGTCAACTTTTTTTGTATGGAAATCAAATCAAAATTCTTGAAAAATGAGCTATTTTTGTTAAAATGATGTAGTTTTTTTTAACATTTCTCAAAACTTGCATACATATAGGGGAATTCTGTCCATTCTTTGAATTTTTCTGCGTACATTTGACCTACTACTCAAGTGGCTGTTTGAAATAGTTTCGATGAGAATCAAGAAATTTATTTTTCTTAGAGTTGCAATTTGTTCACTTTCAAATTGCAAAATAATTTATACTCCAATTTGTAGAACATAACCATTGACACATAAAACTTTAGCTTGACAAACAAGATCATCACACGATCGCCCTTACACGATCTAATGAGGATGTGCAAGTCTAGAATCATGCTTAACAAATAAATAACCGATCGGAAATAGAGAAGCTTTAATCGAATAACTTGTCATTAAATATTACTTAAATACACCAGGGACTCAAAAATTCTTGTTAGTTGATTGTGCGATAATCAAAGGTTCAGCTCAATTTTCTTTTAAAAATTTGTTCGTAGTTATCGTAAAATTTCGGAGCTAACGCCAAACGCGTTTAAAATCGGGTTTCAAATTTCTAGCGCTTTTCTAACCAAAAAAAGTTTGTTTACAAATCAAAATGTCAAATAATATACACGATATAATTATCAATCAAACATTTAAAACATATAGATCAAACTCCCTTTTAACACCATCATCTGATAAATTACGACCTGAGCAATTAGAAAAACTAAGACTTTATTTATCAAAATTTCTATTTGACAGATATCAACAACTATATAAATTAAATGACTTTAATGAAAAACCAGATTATGAATCATGGAGAGATGTAGTTACAGAAATTCAAATTAAAAACAATACAGTTGAATATGAAAATACTATATTACAATATCTAATAATCAGTCATCGAAGTGATTTTAAACTAACAACTAAACAAATTTATTTATTTGTTAAAAGTAATGACCAAAAATTAGTTTTACTATTAAACAAAACTCAATCAAATTATCAATATGTAAATGATTTTATAATGGAGATATTAGAAGATATCAATGATAAACCAATAATAATCAAACCATGGAGACTAAATACATCGATGCCAAAATTAATAAATAAATTACTGAATTATTTAACAAAATCTGATATGCAATTAGTTTATACACCATCAATTAAAAATGATTCATTAAAGAATATAATATTAGATATTAACAAGAAAGATTTGGAGGAATTAAACCAAGGTGAATTATATTCAAATATATGTGATTTCTTATATAAACAAACTAAAATAAAGTTCAATAAAATAACCCTTGATAAATTTATAAGTTCATTATTAAATATTACAAACGAAGGTAAGATTAAATTGAATCATATGTTAGATTCCAATGAAATGAGTCAATTGGCTTGGTTATTAATTGATTCAATAAATCAGTCCATAGTAGTGTAGAAATAATAAATATTTTTTAACTATTTAATTTACGTGTTTTGAAAAATTTAAATTTTCGGCAAACCAATTCAACTTTAACATGTCTTCATCTGTTAAACCTCATGTAACAGAAGTTACAAGTAGGAAACATGTAGAATCAGAATTGATTGAAAAAAAATATTCAGAAGATGAAATTAAAAGAACTCAATATGATGAAACTAAGGAAAGAATTGAATCACTTAAAAAATTAGAAACAATTTTAGCACCAATACTTTTCACATTATTATCATTCTTCGTTAGATTTTATAGAATTTCAATCAATGATAATGTTGTTTGGGATGAAGCTCATTTTGGTAAATTTGGATCATATTATTTAAGACATGAATTTTATCATGATGTTCATCCACCATTGGGTAAAATGTTGGTTGGATTATCAGGTTATTTAGCTGGTTATAATGGATCATGGGATTTTCCAAGTGGTGAAAAATACCCTGAATATATTGATTATACAAAAATGAGATTATTTAATGCAACATTTTCAGCATTATGTGTTCCATTAGCATATTTTACCATGAAAGAAATTGGATTTTCAATTGCAACAACTTGGTTATTTACATTAATGGTTTGTTTAGAAAGTTCATATGTCACTTTGGGTAAATTTATTTTATTAGATTCAATGTTGTTATTTTTCACAGTTGCAACAGTATTTTGTTTTTCAAGATTTAATAATTTTAATAATGATGCTCAAGAATTTAGTAGAAAATGGTGGAAATGGTTATTATTAACTGGTGTTTCAATTGGATGTACTTGTTCTGTTAAAATGGTTGGTTTATTTGTCACAACCTTGGTTGGTATTTATACAGTTGTTGATTTATGGAATAAATTAGGTAAAGTTAAATGGTCAAAATATTTAAATCATTGGTTAGCAAGAATTTTAGGTTTGATTGTTGTACCAATTGCTATATTTATGTTAAGTTTCAAAGTTCATTTTGATTTATTATATAAATCAGGTACAGGAGATGCAAATATGTCATCATTATTTCAAGCAAACTTATTAGGATCACAAGTTGGTGGAGGTCCAAGAGAAGTTTCAATTGTTCATTCAGTTGTTACATTGAAAAATCAAGGATTAACTGGTGGATTATTACATTCACATGTACAAACATTCCCAGAAGGTTCAAAACAACAACAAGTTACAACTTATGGACATAAAGATTCGAATAATAATTGGATTTTCCAAAGAGCTAGAGGTCAACCAATGTATGATCCAAGTGGTAATAAAACAGACATTGAATATATAATTGATGGTATGCATATTAGAATTATGCATCCACAAACTGGTAGAAATTTACATACACATGAAATTGCTGCACCAGTTTCAAAATCAGAATATGAAGTTGCATGTTATGGTAATTTAACAATTGGAGATCCAAAAGATAATTGGATTGTTGAAATTGTTGATCAAGCAAGTAATGAAGATAAATTAAGATTACATCCATTAACAACATCATTTAGATTGAAAAATGAAGTTTTAAATTGTTATTTAGGAGTTTCAGGAAGTTCATTACCACAATGGGGTTTTAGACAAGGTGAAGTTGTTTGTTATAAAAACCCTTTCAAAAAAGATAAAAGAACTTGGTGGAATTTAGAAGATAATAGAAATGAAATTTTACCACCAGCACCATCAGATTTTAAATTACCAAAAACAAGATTTTTTAAAGATTTTATTCAAATTAATTTAGCAATGATGGCTACAAATAATGCTTTATTACCTGATCCTGATAAACAAGATGATTTAGCATCATCATTTTGGCAATGGCCAACTTTAAATGTTGGTATTAGAATGTGTGGTTGGGGTCCAGATAAACCAAAATATTTTATGATTGGTAATCCTGCAACTACATGGACATCAACTATTGGGGTAATATTATTTGCATTCATTACATTATTCTATTTGGTAAGATGGCAAAGACAATATATTGATTTTAATAATTCATTAAATTTAAAAACATTTTTAATGGGTGGTATATATCCAATGTTAGGATGGGGATTACATTTCATGCCATTTGTTATAATGGGTAGAGTTACATATGTACATCATTATGTACCAGCATTATATTTTGCAATGATTGTATTCTGTTATGAAGTTGAATTATTTACAAGAAATTTAAATAACACTATTGTAAAAAAATTAATCTATGTTGGTATATTTATAGGATTATATATCTTAGTTGGTGGTACATTTTATTATTTTAGATATTTATCTTTTGGTATGGAAGGTCCAAAAGAAGATTGGAAACATTTAAAATTAATAAAATCATGGAGAGTTTCTGATGATAATTATGTTTAGAAAAAAAAAAAAAAATATAATATACAATTTTTAATATTAGTAATGATTCTTCGATTTATAAGATTCAACTCAACAAGATTAAAACCAAATAGTTTAATAAATGATTATACAAAAACCAAACTAATACATGGACATACAGATCTACATATGGGTATAACGAAAAGAGCCAGTGATAAATTAAATCTAATTTCCAAAACAGAACCAGAACCAACTAAATCAGCATTAAAAATTCAAGTTGAAAGTGGTGGATGTCATGGATTTCAATATAATTTAAATATAACAAACACAAATAAGGAATTAAACCACAATAAAGATTTTTTAATTTTTGAAAGAGATGATGGGAAAATTATACTTGATGAACTGAGTTTAACAATATTACAAGATTCAAAATTAGATTATACAAAAGAATTAATTGGTAGTCAATTCAAAATTATTGATAGTCCATATACCTCAACAGCTTGTGGATGTGGTGCATCATTTGATTTTGATTTTGAAAAATTAGAAAATAAAAATAAAGAAAAATTATCTTAATATATATATATTATTTATTTATTGTAATAATTTATTTATATCTTGAATTGCTTTATTTGAATAATATTGTACATCAATATCTGAATCATTTTGTAAATAATTTAAATTATTTAAAATTTGTTGTTGTATTAAATCATTTAATTCTTGTTTATTTATATTTGAATTTTTTGAAATTTCAATTAATGATTCAACTAATATTAAATAAGTTTTTGCAAGATTAAATCTTATATTTGGTACTGGATCTGATACTAAATTATTAATAAATGGTAAAATTTTTTCAATTAAAATATTATAATCAATTACTGGTATTAATTCTTTAATTGCAAATAAACATGTAATTCTAATTATAAAATTTGAATAATCAATTTTTTCTTCATCATTAATATTATTATTATTATTTAATAATCTATCTATTATTTCTTTTTGTGCCCAATTTGATCCAAATATAATTGTTAATTCTTTTAAATTTATTACTGCTGCTTGTCTAATTGCAAATACAGGATCCCATAACCATGACATACATAAATTTAATAATTCTTCATTAAAAAAAGATTCACCTAATTGATTTGCTAATTTTGGAATATATTCAATTATAGCTAATCTAACTCTCCATTTATTATCTTGAGCTAATTCTGTTATTGCAGGTAATAAATTTGTACTTAATAAATTAATTCCAATTGTTTCATTTACAATTGATAAATTTGATATAATATTTAATCTAACTTCAGAATTTTCATCTTTTAACATTAATAAAAAAATTGGTAATAATTTATCAATTGTTGATTGTTTTTCTAAAATTGGTGATAATTCAGTTATAATTGAAGCTAATGAAGATCTAACACTTTCTTGAGAATCTAAATTTAAATCAGATACAATTGGAATAATTTTTGTTAAAATTGTTGCTTTTGTCAGTGGGAATTTTGTCAATTGTTGACAAAATTTTGGTAATTGTTTTGCAATTGCTTTTCTAACTTCACCTTCATGATCTTTCATTAATGAAATAAATGGATCAATTAATTGATATAAATCTGATTCATTATTTATAAAATTAATTGAAATTAAATTAAATCTATCAGCTGCTGTATATCTAACTCTCCAACTTTCATCTTTAATTAATTTTAATGCACTTGTTAAAAAATCCAGATTAAAACTTGTTTCATTAATTTTTTGGAAAAATTGTAATATTGATATTAAAACATCAACGGATAAAAATTTTACAGAATCTTGATCATCATTAATTAAATGTTGAAACATTTTACTAATAATTTCCCAATCTTCATTATTAATTTTATTTAAATCATTTGGTTTTAATTCTGTAAATTCAGTTAATAAATTAATAATTTTTGGTAAATTAAATGCACCTGCTCTTCTAACCATTGGATAATCATCAACTATTAATTTTAAATACATTTTTAATAATATTTGTCTTTGATTTGTATCAACTCTTGTAATTACACTTTTATATAATCCACAACTAGCAATTTTTTTTGAAAACCAATTACCTTGACTTAAATTTTGAATTAATGGTAAAAATGTATCATTAACTTCTGTTTCATTTAATTCAGAACTAATTTTATTTAATGATTCAATTGCTTTATCTCTAACTAATGGTTCTTCCATCAGTGCTAAAATTGTTAATATTGAAATTAATGGAGAACAATATTCATGACCTCCAATTAATGGTACAAAGTCTCCTAATTTCTCTCCCAATACTGCAAATACTTCTTCTTCATCATCTTGTGCAACATCATTAAGAAATGGTAATAATTCTTTGCGTGTTCGTTCTGGTCCTAATGCAATAGCTATTGTATCTAATTTCTGCATAGCCTCTACTCTATTAGATACATCGTCATGCTTCAATTCATCCATTAACAAAGCTAATGGATATAAATCATCATTGAAATTGTTCATAATAAAGGTTTGATTGATAAGTTTTAATTGAAAATGGTTATAAAAAAAAAGTTGTTGTTGATATCAAGGAAGAAAAAAAAAATAAATTTGTATTATATTCACCACAATACAAATCATTATCATAGATCATTATCTTTACGGATTCTCTTTTATCAGAATTTAATAAGTGATTGAATATCTTGGTGTATAGAATGATAAAACAAATATAATGTCAGTAGCTTTAATTACCTAATTGAGCTTCCTAAGAACATTGTCATGGCCTAATTTGGAGATTTCGAATATATAAAACAAGTTTTGAATTATAAATAATTGAGCAAATGTTTAATATATAATTGTTTTATAATTATAAATATTCATTTTTCAAATATTTCAAACTTAGCTTGTCATTTCAGTTTTTTATTCACTAATGGAGCAACTTATTATTGGTTTGAGAGAGTTACCACAGGAGTTAATTGAATTGATATTCAAAGATCTTACCTATAAATATAAAAGATGTTTTTTATACGACAGGATATTGAGAGATTATGCTAGACAAAATTTGTTTAAAATTATCAAGATAAAACCATTTAAAAATCAAAATGATAAAAATCAATCATGTAATTTTACGATATTAAATTCTCTAGATGAATTGATTTATTTGATTGAAATTTATGATATAATTCCAACAGTTTTATATATGCCGCTTGGCAATAGAAGATTGATGAAAATCACAAATAATATGGAATTATTCAATAGAATCGGCGAGATTGAAATAGGTTTAATTGATGGTTTTCTGGAACGTTGGTTTGAAACCATTAATCAATTACAACCTCGAGTATCCGTATCCTTTGCCAATGCCAAATTTAGTAAGATTAATGAATTAACCAATGTTAATAAACTTTATGCAACAAGAGTTGAAGATGATCAACCATTATTAGGTAGTAATTCATTCTTGACTCATTTTGGCTGTCTAGAATTTACAAAACCTGTGGGAAAATTGTTAGCATATTTCAATAACATCAATTGTCTATATTTAAAGGGTTTCCCAAATTATGCTTGTTCACGATGTGTATTTCCAATAACTTTAAGAGAGTTATCTTTGGTTAATTTTAAAGCAGATATATATGAATCATTAGTTGCGCTTGAGTTCCTTAATTTGAGAAAATTTACAATCAAAAACTCAAACTTTCCGTTGATATTGTTTGAAAGAGGAGTTAATTGTTTTCCTCGATTATTTTGTTTTAAAGTTTTTAAAAATAAAAAATATTTTGGTCCTCAACAGTTAATATTGAATTCAAGCATAAAATTTCCTGAAAGTTTAAAACATTTAAAGATTAATTGTCAATCAATAGCCATAGATGATTCATTTAAACTTCCAACAAAGTTGAGTCATTTATCATTGTCTTTGAATTATGAGTGTAGAAAGCTATCAAATTCTTTAGAATCAACTATTAATGGAAAAGATTGTGGTTGTAAAAATTGGAAATCAGAATTGTAAATAATTCTTAGCACTAATGAAATATCAAATAAACAAGTAAAGTGATTTTGTTTTTATTCTACCTAATCTAACTTAAATTAAGCTTGTAGTTAATGATTTAAAAGACTCAATTTATCAAATCTCGAGGCATAAGATTGTAAAAATATGGGGCAAGACGTGAAATTTTGATTGAGATTGGTTATTAAACTGAATTTGATCATAAACTAAATGAATTGAACATATCAATCGAAAAAGGCTTGGAAATTTAAGTCTAAGAGTTGTACTACAAATAAGAATTTTTTATGTGCTAATAAAGATTGATTCAAGTTGATGCTTGAGATTGATAATTTTAATCAGATTATACTTAATCAATTAAAGGTTATATTGGGCATTATAGTTTTGAAAATACAGGATTTAATCATAAGTTGATAAATCTATTGAATATATACTGAATATAATCAACATCACTTGAAATCTTATAAAGGCGTTAAAGATTTTCCACCATGCAATTAAAATTCAAATCTACAATCGAATTTGAATGTGCTGCAACTTTGCAGAATTAGAATGTTAAAAGGCACAAAAATGTATTTCAAGTTTGATAACTTTTCAATTCTGTCTTGCAACATGGAAAAATCTTTAGACTACAAAGAATTTTTCAATTTGATCATTTTCTTTCGAGTTTAAATCGTACGGGATTCAACAAATGTAACAATTTGATAATACTTCAATTTACGCAATCTCTATTTTCACAATCCACTGATAGGTTGATTATTTTGCTTGAAACACAATAACACAATTACAAAGGTGGTAGCTTTGGTTACCTAATTGAGCTTCCTAAGAACATTGTCATTACCTGATTTGGAAATTTTGATCTGAATTATGAAACAAAATTTGATAGATAAATATGAGCAAATGTTTATATTTTAATATAAAGTCGCTTTATATTTAAAAAAATCATTTCTCAGATATTCTAAACATAGTTTCTTTTAGATTCAAATTATAATTCAGTAATGGAGCGACTTATTAGAGGCTTGAGAGATTTACCACAAGAATTGATTGATTTAGTAGTTAAAGAACTCACTTTCGAATATAAAAAATGCTTTTTATACGATAGATTTTTGAGAAATTTTATTTTACCACATTTGTTTGACAAAATTCAAATAAAACACAAAACTAAAGGTAGAGGTAGAGGACTTGTATCAGATGGTTTTATGAGAATAGATTCTGTTAATGATATGACCATTCTTACTAAAAAATTCAAATATTTTCCAACAGTTTTATTCATCGATAGATTAAGTAGTGAATTGAAAAGTATCATGGATAATCTTAAACTGCTCAATGAGATTCATGAAATTACAATTTATTGGATTCATCTGGTAAATACAATACAGATCAGGATTATAAATCAGTTAAAAGCTCAAGTCTCGATATCATTACAACATTTTAAGCTTAGTAAGCTTAATGAATTAAATAATATTAAAAAACTTCAAATCAGGAACATTGAATATGATAAACCATTAGAAGGCATCAACTCGACCTTGACTCATTTAAGTTGTTTTACTTCCATTGAAATCATGAACGAACTAATAAAACATTATAGTAACATTAAATGTCTTTATTTAAATAACAACTCAAATATTGAATCTTTGTTGTCGACATTTCCAATAACTTTAAAAGAATTGTATTTGTTTAATTTTGATAGGCAAGTATTTGAATCAATTATACAGCTTCCAAATTTGAAAAAATTCACGGTTAACAACTCAGAGTTTCCACTAAGGTTATTTGAAAGAGAAGTTAATTATTTTCCTCAACTTTTATGCTTTAAATACTTTGATTTAAGAAACAAGTATGGAAATTTAGTGTTAAGATTGGATTCAAGAAAAAAATTTCCAAATAGTTTGAAACATTTAACAATTCAATGTCGATCTATAGCCATAGATAGATCATTTAAACTTCCAAATAAGTTGAGTCATATATCATTGACTTTAAACAAAGATTGTAGAAAATTTTCAAAATCTTTAGAATCAATTATAAATGGAAAATATTGTGCTTGCGAAAATTGGAAATCAGCATTGTAGATTTTTGTTTACAATATAGATATCTTCAATAAATAAGTAAAATCATTTTGTTCTTATTCTATCCACTTCTATTTAAATTAATCTTGTAGCTAATAATGTGAAAACCTTAATTAGAAAATCTTTGTGGAATAGAATTGTAAAGATGTGAGGTAATACATTAGACGTGAAATTTTGTTTGAAGATGGTTATAAAGTTGTTGTTATTATCAAGGAAAACAAAGTAATAGATTTGTATTGGAATTCACCACAATATGTTTTATCAAGGTTAATATTATTAAGAATTTTGAGCCAGCACAAATAAAGCTTCGTTAATCTTTTTAAAGGATGAATTGTGTATTGATTATAAATCAAATGAATTGAATATGTCGAACTATATGGGTGAAAAAAGATTGGAATTCTGAGTTCAAGAAAGAGTTATACTACAACTAACGAAGAACCGTCTTGGTGTTGATGAAGATTGCTTCATGTTAATGCTAGAAATTTTAACATTAGCATGATCAAATCATAATCAATAAATTATTGGTTAGATTGTGCATTATAGTCAATTATTAAAATATTGGAATCGATTATAAATTTGTATACTTATCAAACAATTATCGAATATATGTTGAATCTATAATTAATCTTACTCTAAAAATCTTACTCTAAACCTTATCAAGGCGTTAAAAATTTTTCACCATGCAAAAGAAATTCAAATCTACTATCGATTTTGAAAATGCTGCAAATTTGAAAAATTAGAATGTCGAAAGGCACAAAATTTCAGGTCTGATGATAACTTATCAATTCTATCTTGCAACTTTGAAAAAACGTTAGACTGCAAAAAATTTTTCAATTCGATCGTTTTCTTTCGATTTCAAGCCGTATTGGATCCAACGAGTTTAACTGTTTAATAATACTCAAATTTACGGAATCTTTATTATCACAGTCCATTGATAGATTGATTATCTTGATAAATAACATAATAACACAAATACAAAGGTGGTAGTAGCTTTGCTTACCTAATTGAGCTTCCTAAGAACATTGTCATGACCTGATTTGGAAATTTTGATTTTAAATATGAAACAAGATTTGAATTATAAATAGTTGATCTAATGTCTATCTTTTGGTTTGAAGTTGTTTTATATTTGAAAAAGATCTATTTTCAGTTATTTTAAACTCAGTTTGTCATTTAAATTCAAATTATTCACTAATGGAGCGACTTACTAGAGGCTTGAGAGATTTACCACAAGAATTGATTGATTTAGTAGTTAAAGAACTCACTTTCGAATATAAAAAATGCTTTTTATACGATAGATTTTTGAGAGATTACATTTTACCACATTTGTTCAGAATCATTGAGATAAATCCATTTAGTATCAATAAGAAACAAAGAAAAAATAGTAATTATATGATAGTAAAGTCCCTTTATATATTGATCAATTTGATTAACAAATTTGATATTTTTCCAACAATTTTACATATGCGGCTTTCCAAAAAGAACTTGAAAAGAATCAAAAATAATATAGGATTATTTAGTAGAATTGGCGAGATTGAAATAAGTTGGATAAAAGGAACACCGGCTCATTGGCCTAAATCTATTGGTCAATTATCAACTAGAGTCTCCATAACCACGGAAGGTGTCAAAATTAGTAAACTTAATGAAATAACCAATATTGAGAAATTTTATGCAGCAAAAATTAAAGATGATTCACCATTAATAGGTAATAACTCAATCTTGACTCATTTAGGCTGTATGGCGTCTCTTGAAACGGTAAACAAATTATTAGCATATTTTAATAACATTAATTGTCTTTGTTTAAAAGGTATTTCAAATTTGGTTTATTCACAATGTGCATTTCCAATAACTTTGAAAGAGTTGTCCTTGGTTAATTTTGAAGTAGATATATATGAATCATTAGTTGAGCTGGAGTTTCATCATTTAAGAAAATTGACAATCAAAGACTCACCCTTTCCGCTGATGTTGTTTAAAAGAGGCGTTAGTTGTTTTCCTCAATTATTTTGCTTCAAATTTTTTAAAAATAAAAACTATTTTGGTCCTCAACAGTTAACATTGAATTCAAGCATAAAATTTCCTGAAACTTTAAAACATTTATCTATTAATTGTCTATCAATAGCCATAGACGAATCATTTATACCTCCAAGAAATTTGAGTCATTTAGCTTTGTGCTTGAGTAAGGAGTGTAAAAAGCTTATAAACTATTTAGAATCAATTATTAATCAAAAATATTGTGGTTGTCAAATTTGGAAATCAGAATTATAAATTTTCTTTACAATATAGAAATATCTTTAATAAACAGATGGAATTATTTTGTTCTTATTCTACTTTATATGCTTTGAATTGGTCTTGTACTCAATAAAGTGAAAAAATCAATTTAAAAATCTTTGTGGAATAAAATTGTGAAGATATAAGGTAAAATCTATCTAAGTCAGGAAATTTTACGGTAAATCATCTTTTAAATCATAGATCCTATTATCAAAACTAATTTGTATAACAATGAAATTCAGACTTTCATTATTCTGCTCAATATAAATTAAATATCAGTTGATGTAACAATCCTATAAATTTTAGGAAAAACTAATCTCAAATTTGTCATTTCTTTCAGTTCATGTATAATTTTGAAACATACTCTCACAATTTGCAACCAAAATAATTAAACATTGTAATAAAACCTTTAAGTTAAATTGAATTTCATATTCAACAAAAACCTTGGTTAATGAGATAATCGAAGTTTTTGAATGAAATATTGGTCAATGAATCAACCTTTTGCGAAATTTGAAGTAATACTTTTTGATAATTTGATTAGAAAAACTATTGACTTCATTGTGAAGATTAATCTCTTCATCGATCAAACTGAAAAGTAATGTAATCATTCAATGAATCCTGTTGATATTGCTCAATCTTGTCTTTATGATGTTGTTGGTTTTGAACAATCTAACTAGACAAAATTATAGTACAATACATAGAATAAATAATCTTACTTCAACGTGTGTTCGTAAAAGTTAGCCTATTGATTCAAACTAATTTCAATTTTGTGTCAAGTTTAGTCAAATGTATCACTTTACGACAGCAATAGTTAGGATCTATTGTAATATTTACTATTCAACTGAATACCAAATCCCTTGAATTGTAGTTAGCAACTGTTAGGAAGTATTGCAGCGTTTATTGTTTAACTATATCATTTTTGAGAACTAAGTTAAATTGTATTAGGTTTTCCGAATATTTTGCTTACAGAAATAGTTTAGAAAAACAAATTGAAAGTACAAAAAAGTGATTGCATTTAATTCCATCAAACATCAAAACTTTAACTAATTCTTGAGAAAAGTGCAACCATAACCAAACACTACTTCAAAATGATTTTAAAATGAATGCCTAATATTGTGGGCATTTATTGTATTTACAACTTCATTTATGGAAAAAAAATTAAGTATCATAACCTTTAAATTAAATGAAGATTTTTGTTCAAAACTATAAATAGTTTGAAGATGGCCTCAAAAACCAACATACAAACAAAATGTTGTACAATTTAGTATCATTGATTACGTTCTCACTCTTATCAAATGCTACTGTTTTAAATAAAGATGCAAAAGTTCATTCATTTGATTTAAACGAATCAAATATTGAAAAAAGGAGTGTTGATGATACTAATATTTTTGATCATTATTATCTCAATATTGAATTTGGATCAAATAAAGATTTAGTTACTTTAATTTTTGATTCTGGACTGTACCTTACTCATGTTCTTGATTCAGATGTTAATTGTACTAATCCTACTTGTAAAGCGAAAGGAACTTTTCACTCAAAAAATTCAACTACACTTGTGAGAACTGGTCAAAATGAATCTACTCTGTATGGGTACGGTAATACTGAATTAGCTGGTGAAAGAGTTTATGATGATGTAACAATTGGTGATTTAACAATCAAGAATTTTACTTTTGTTGATACTAATTATGCTAAAGTTTACGTTAATGGTATATTTGGTGCTGGTATATCACAAAATAAAGAAGAAACTGTAGCTTGGACTGCGTATAAAGAAGGTTTAATTAACAAACCGATGCACTCTTTTTATCTCGGTGATAAATATACTCAAGGTAAATTCCATATAGGTGGTTATGATAAAGCAAAACTTGATGGAGAATTTGTATGGTCAGAAGTTGATGATATTTCAAAAGCTCAAACTCAGTATATGATTATTAATGGTACAAAAATCGATAGTCTTGCATTAAAAAATGTTGATACTGGTAATGTAAGGGGTGATTTATCTGACCCTGCTTATTCACAAGTTATTGATGCTTTATCAAAAGAAGGTGCTTATAATAAACAAACTAATAAATATAATTGTTCAGCATTAGAAGGTAAATCATTTATTTTATCAATAGGTGGAAAAGATTTATCATTACCTTTGAAATCATTTGTTCAACCTGATCAAACTGGTCAAAATTGTAATCCTTCAGTTTATAAAGGAGCTGGATTAGGTCTGTTGGGTGCATATTTCTTCAGATATGCTATAGTTGCCTTCGATTTTGAAAATAATCTTATTGGGTTTGGTCAATTTAAAAATACAACCGCAACTAATCTTGTTTCATTTTGATGGAGGATTTGGTTAATAGTGACAAATTTATACTGTTTTCTAAACTACTACAATAATTGAGAATCCTTTTGATACGAAAAGCGCTTTTTTAATATAATTATATATCTACTCATGAATCTTTTAACTCAAATGGTATTCGTAACTTTCACTTCAGATTATATAAACTGAATTGAATTCAAAAAATTTTTGCAATCCATTTTCAAACTAAAAATATTCACATTAAAAACAAAATTACGTAATTAAAGTTTCAATTTTCTATTTAAGATCATATTCCTATTCGCTAATCTCGAATCGCTGAACTATCTCGTAGCCGCAGGCTGAAATCGGAGGTTTAAAGATAGTACGATTCTGCGCTTGAAAAATTACTCTCTCTATCGAACATATTGATTTAGTCATTGCAAAGGCTACAGAATTAGATAGAAAACATAAGAAAGTATCTGGCACTATCATATAAATTGCATACCTTGTGATATAGAAAGACTTTTGTATAAATTTGCATAACTTGGTATTTGTTTAATATAAAATTGAGTAGATCTTTTTTTCTTAACTAATTTATTTCCGCCCTCGTTTTTACCAAGGACTAATTTTTCGAGAGAGCATGGTCGAGGTTAGTATTAATCCTAGTTCATTAGACATACTAGACTCACAAATACCCACATCACAACGACAAGAGTATCTAAATTATCTAACAAATCAAAATTCAGATCATTGGGAATTTTCAATAGTTCCGGGGGTCTTCAAACAATCACTTTCAGAAACAAATGAAGATAAATTCAATTATTTGAATGAAGATTTTGGTATTTTAAAACCATGGCAAGAAATTATTCAACAATTGAAAGATTTAAATTCCAATAGTGATTCAAATACTCAATATAAGATATTCTTCTTAGCTAGACATGGATTTGGATTTCATAATTGGGCACATGCACATTATGGAAATACTGAATGGAATGAATATTGGTCAAAATTAAATGGTGATGGTAAAGTTGTTTGGGGTCCAGATGCTTTATTAACCGAATATGGGAAATCCCAAGCAATTGAAAATAATGTTGAATGGGGAAATCAATTAAAGAAAAGTGATGGTTTAATACTACCAAAAAAATTCTTTACATCTCCATTATCAAGATGTATAGATACGTTATATTTAACATTTGAGAATATAACACAAGATTTAAATCCTTTGGTTCAAGAAAATTGGAGAGAAACTATGGGTGTACATACTTGTGATAAAAGATCAACCAAAACACAATTGGAGGAAAAATATAGTTCCAAAGGTGTCATTTTTGAATCTGGGTTTGTAGATGAAGATATTTATTGGCAAAAGGATTATCGTGAAACTATAGTTGAACATGCAATTAGAATTAATAAAGGGTTTCAAGATTTATTCAATCAAACTGATAAGCTTGATGATATTATAAGTATAACAAGTCATAGTGGAAGTTTAAGAAGTCAATTAATGGTTTTGAATCATAGAAGTTTTGCTGTTAGTACTGGAGGTATGATTCCAGTATTTGTTAAAGCAACTAGAAAAAGTAAATAGTACAATAGATATGGAGAGTTTTGTTTATTTCAAAGTTGTAGCTTTTGTATTTTTTGATGCCTTCTATCTAAACGTCCCAACTTCACACAAAATTGTTGATTATGCAAAAATGTAAAATGCCAATCTTTGAATTTAAATTTGTGTAATGAAATTAGTATCGTGTGAGTTAATCGAAGTCAAAAAAAGTTATGAGACTTTTAATAGCTTTAGTATGAACTAATTCATGCAGTTATGAGTACGTAACGCAATATTTTTACTTTATTCAAATCATCAGTGATAATCGAAGATATGGTAAAAGAATAAACCATAAACCTGAATGTAACCTTAAACTAAAAAAGTCAAATTTTGTAAAGCAATGTCCAAAAAACAATAAAAGAGAAATGAAGATTTACAATAAATTGATTTACTAATTGGTTAAAATTTAACCAAAGTTTATTAATATGGTTTTGATACTAATCCAAATATATGACTATATACATTATTTGCAATTTGTTTCAAACAGAGACCAAAACCATAATAAAAAGAGAAAAAAAAAAGAAATAAATGAAAAAAAAAAAAACTTTAACGATGTTTCATAATTATTTTTCACAAATTTGAATCCTCCATCATGATGATTTCAAGCATGTTAAAAAATTCATTCAAGATGAGTTTTTAACTCAAATTACTTTTGGTGGAAATCTAACCTTAACCATTCCATACGTGCGTTAGATTTGAGTATAAACTCTAGTGATAAACTAATTTAGATTTATAAAGAATACTAGAAAAGTATAATTGCAAAAAAGCAACAACAAAAACCTTATTTCTCAAACTATTTCTTCTCCCCTTGGTCAAAACTAATTATTTCGAAATTAAGAATGCCCTTGCAAATTATAATCATAAAAAGCTTATCAGTCTATCTATTTATTTTTGTGGTCTTTCAATTTTGTTCATCGAATATTATTTTGACTCTGAGTTACAATTGTTTTTTCTTTCTAAAAGATCCGTAACGTTTTCACGAGAAACCGATGATACTTACATGTTATTCTTGAAACAAATTCCATCTGAGTAGCTTTTATAGCTTTTGATCCTAATACATATATATTTAAAAAGTCTCTATTGTATTTTAATTTCTTGTAAGAGAAAAGATATTCAAATTGTTAAACTTTGAAACTAACCAAACTATAAAATAAAATAATTACACAAAACGAAAAACTAAAAATTTTAGATAGTAAAAAATTCTAATCAAAAGGTCACAAGAGCGTACGAAATGCAACATATTTATACTCTTAAACTCAAACTATTTTATTTAACAAGTTCAAACGCAGCAATAAATCAATATACTGGTTAGTCATTAATTATGGAATCAAAGATGAATAGCAAATTAAAACATTAGTCTTAGAATTAAGGAGAAAGGGGTGTTTAAAACAGATTATCGTTGAAATTTGAATTCCAAATGAAATTTTAAATAGACTATTTTTACGGGTGTAAATTAATAATTATGCATAAAGTATTATATTTTAGATTATAGTTTCTTTTTTAGATCAAAAAATCCAAATTGGGAAGTTCAGCGTGTGATTATTGAAGACTACCATGATTGTTGAATCTTAATTTTTTTTATTTGCCATATACATTTCGTTTTTCACTTAGAAATTTATACTAAACTATAATTAAAACATCTTTTGACTAAAATTTACTTTTTTGTCTCTAAGCACTAAACAAATTCGATTATTTAACTTCAAATTAGACAACTGTAAATCGTTTCTATTCCACTAATCGCAAAAGGTTATCAATAAATTTGTTGTATAAATAAGTCTATAAATCTCTACTTTTAGAATTACCAATCCACTTAAACTAACAAATCCAATATCAGGTAAAAATTATAAGATTTCGTTTATATCCGTCCATAAACGATATATCATCAATCAACAAGACATCATACATATATAACAAGTATTACATTTCTTTATAGTAGTGTGACATCTAACAGTTCCTTTAAATCCATTCCAAAACAATTGGTAATAATTCAGTAACAAATATTAAACACTGAGGCGGTTATTGTTGTCTAATCTGATTCTTACATTATACTTTTGTGAGTTGTGCTTTAAATTAAAATAAAAGTTAAAAAATAAAAAAAAAAATAGAAAAAAAAAAAATTGATAGTGTAGAAAATAAAAAGGCTGATTATTCCACAAATTCATCATCTAATCATTTCGTTCATCCTTTTGCTTCAACATTTGACTAGGATTCATATTCATTCATTTCTTGCTTTCAAGTCATTCCAGAAGTCCCACCAAGATATCTTCTTAAAGATCTAAATTTTGCTACATTTCATTTCATCTCAAATTTGCTATATTATCATTTCATTTCTATAATCTCACTTAATTGATTAATCAACAAGTTTCAACTTTTAATCTATTTCCTCCTTATTTTCACACATTTATACAAGATTTTATGATATATATATTCTCTGATAATAATAACAACCTATGAAATTTGGTAATAATTTACAACATTTATCAATACCTGAGTGGAAATCTTATAATTTAGATTATAATGAATTAAAGTACGAAATCAGACAAATTACTCAACAACAAAACAATCAAAAAGAGGATGATGATTTAAATAAACTACACAACTTATTTATTGATAATTTCGATTATATAAATCTATTTATTCAAACGAAATATGGTGAATTAAATAGAAAACTAATTTATTTTCAACAATATTTCAATTCACTTTTAGCCAAACAACAACAAATTGATTATACACAAATTGATTTCAATAATTTATTGATTGAAATAGATGAAATCTATTATCAAGTATTCAACTTATCAATTATCCTTAAAAATTTATCGAAATTCATTATAATTCAAAAAATTGCTTGCAAAAAAATATTTAAGAAATTTATAAAATATTATACAGATAAGCAAAAGGGTGTTAAATTTATATACAATTTGAAACAATCATTAATTAATAACTCAAATTCATTTATAAATTTTAATTTATCAAATTTAACATTAAAATTGACAAATTTTATAAATTTTTTAAATTATGAAAAGGAAAAAATTGAATCAAACAATAACTTGAAATTTAGTTCATCACCACAATTGAATAGAAAAAATTCTTTATTTAGTATAGCCTCAACTTATTTATCCTCAGAATATCAAAATTCAATACTACCTCCACCAACATCAACCTCCTCAACTTCCGATATCGAACAAACTCCACAATCACCAGAATCTTACTTTGATTTACAAATCTATCTCAAGAAGAATTTTCAATTGCACGGTTTAATCTCAAAAGATTCATTTAATGAATTAATTCTAAATTTAAACATTTATTTAAACTTGAAAATCACTTGTAATGACTCAAAATTAAGTTTCACCTATTTATTCAATGAATTGAATTTGATTAATACAGAACCAGTTATAATTTTATCAATTGAAAACTTGAATTATTCAACCATAATCGCACCAATTAATGAATTGAGAAAATATTCATATTGTATCTTACCGAATAATATAATTGAACTTTTATTTGCTCATTTAAATAAAAAAAATGATAAGGAAGACTCCAATAGAATTGAATTATTTAACTTTTTTCAAAATTCAAATCTGTTAACTAAGAAAACTATTGATTTCATAATTAAAAATAATTTAAAACCATATTTGAAATTGTATTGTACTAGAAAAAGATTCATAATTGAAGATGAACAACAAGAAGAAGAATCAGATTATCTAATGACCTTAGACTCAGACATTTTTACTACAAATGATAAAAGATTAGTAAATTCATTAAGTTTTGATAATATTGAGAATGAGAATTTAGATTATTTCCCTCATGATCATTTATGTATATATTCAAATGATATTGATTTATCAAATTTTGAAAATTCTTTAACTACAAAGATCAATAAAGATGGGTTGATTTCAAACAATCATTCAAATATCAAAAAATTTAAATCTTTCAAACTAAAATCTATCCTATCAAGCTCATCAATTAATTTGTTCAAGAATTTAAATTTTTTTCAATATCAATTATCTTGTTATTATAATATAATTCCAATGGATAAATATTTAAATAATCATTATTCAAAATTACTAAACCTTAATTTATTGAAAAATTTTGAAAATTTAAATTTAAATAATAATCAAACTAATCATGAAACAAATATCATAATGGCAAAATCAAATAATATAATTCAACATAAAATGTCCATCCAATCCATTCAACAAGAACAAGAACAACAATTACAACTTCAACAACAACAACAAATTGAAAATGAATCAATTAAATCAAGTTTATTTGATTTCCCACCAAATAATTCAGAAGAATTGAGTTTATCACAAAATGAGTTACTTAATAATTTTAATGATTATGAATTTGAATATAATAATAAATTTATAAATAAATTAATTTTATTAAAAGAAAAATGGTTTATGAGATCAGATGAAAAATTACCAATTAATAATTATTCAACTTATGATTCAATAAATGAAGATCCTGAACCTTATTTACAAAGAAATAATTTTCATTTAAATTATGAAATTGAATATGATCAAACTTTAACATATATTTATTTTACATTAAATTTAATTTCATTATTTTTATCTGGTTTACAATTGGGTATAATTTATTCAATTTTTCAAAATAGTTCAAATTCAAATTCAAATTTTAAAATTGTTGATAATTTAGAAATATTTATAATTTTATTAGTTTCAATGATTATTTCAATTTTATTTTGTTTAATTAGTTTAAATTTATTATATTATAGAAATTCAAATCCACCAAAATTTCATAAATTAATTATATTTTCTGGTTTAAGTATTACAATTGCAGATTGTTTATGGAGTTTAACATTATTTATAGAACATTTTTAATTCTTCTTATAGCATTTAATAACATTTAGTATATATTTATAATAAAAATTGACTTTTATCTTCTTTGGCTTTCCATTTTCAAACATTAGGTTAGTTGAATATACAATTTGAAGTATTTGCGGTTAATTGGAATGATTGTAACGAAAATGATACTTACAATAAGTTATAATCAGCTGGTAATTATCTTTCAGTTTCATCTTTTTTTATATCATCTTTATTTATTTGAAATTAAATAGATTTCGATCATGATTAAAGCTTTTACAATATAATCATTTGGTCTAAACCTGTAATTGAACAAACGATTAATATTCTAAAAAATAAGATTAAATACTCTATAAAATAGATTTAATTTAAAATTGATTTGAATAAACTTATTTTTTGATAAAGTACTTTATATAGATTTCCACCGTAGTTGAATAATTAAATTTATAACGATATCCACCATTGAAATAAACGGAGTTGGATCATTATTAATCAAAATTGATGGTTTTGAATTCAAAAATAGATTCCAATCTCATGCAACATTATAACTCAATTTGTAAAACTGAATATCACTCTCAAGCAACAGAAGACTAGATAGAATCTATACCACAGAAAACATAAATTCCCGCTAATTCGTCCCATTTACCATATTGTTTAAAATTTGTATTTATATTACAATTTTTCTTACCTTGTAACATTCTAACATCAATATCTGGTCCATAAACTGTCATATCATTTTATTCAACTTTTTTTCAACATGGCTAGAACGATTGAAAATTATAATTATTTTAAAGAATTGTACATCAACTAAAGAACATTCAAACTATCAATCAGGTATCAACACTAAATGAGTTTTTTGAACAACAAATATTAAGAAAATTTCAAAATAATATTTTTAATATTCTATGCCATTTATATGCAGTATGTATATATAGAAGGTAATTAATACTAACCACCTCCAAAGTGACAAAGTTGACATTTTAGTTTTGGAAGCAAACAAAATTTGGTTTCTTTGACAAAGTTGTAGTCTTGACCATCTACTTTAAAAAAATTAAGGTCATATAGAGAAAAAGTTCCAATACGACAAGCTAGAAGAACAGGTTGGGAGTTAAGTATATGATCTATCTCCCTATATAGATGATACAACAAAATCCCAATAACTGCATAAGAGTTTCCAAGTTATTTATTTTAGTTATTTCCATTGTTGGGGACCCTAAGGTTCGATTCTGTCCAGTTTGTCAAGTACAAAGCAAATTCGATTTGAAATCAAAAAAAAAAAAAATAGTCAAGCTCCTGCTGAAAATCAAATACTCTTCATAGAGATGAATTTAGTACGACAATGACTATTGTTGATTTTGAAGCTGAAATCTACTGCTTTTTTCATTTTAATTTCATCGATTTTAATGATTAAGAAATTACTTCGTTTATTTCGAAAATACAACCAAAAAACATCTTAGATGAGTATTATTGAGGTGAAGATGCTTCTTCAATCTAAGTTAGTAAACTTGTTAGATACCCTTCTCAATGCAATATGTTTTATTTTCTTGAATTGATTTAATCGAGGTTATTAATAAATCATTGTAGTTTTTGATACTGACAGTCAAGTAAACAAAATACAGCTGTTTGGAATGGTATACATACTTCAATCTTGCTTATCGTAAAATGATCGAGTTCTAAATTCCCAGTTTTGTCGGTTCTTTATATATTCATTCATCTTTTTTGAATTTCAAATGATTGGTGATTCTCAAAATTAAACTAGTATAATTAGATTTTTAAAATATGATCATTTCAATCAAAATCATTGATAATTTGAAGAAATGATAAATATATTAAAAAAATAAGTATTATCACACTCTATAGAATTTGATTTTATTCAAAATTTCATTTGAAAAAACCATTTCTTTAAGAATAAAATTTAAATATTATCAGTTTTAGTTTCTTGATCTAAAACTTTTGAATTTCATTTGAATCATGATGATTTATCCTTAATTGGATATAATCATCAAGAAAACAATTTATGCCACCAGATTTAAAGCAACTCTATTATGTTGGATTAAAAATTTTGCACGCAATACAAAAGGTTGGATTACCAATAATTTAGGATGGACATGGTAGTCATTGCACTTAATAAAAAAAAACTGGAAATTCTGTTTTATTTATACTTTTGATATCTCATCAAAGACGCGCTCTGAGATTTTTATTTTCAAAAAAGTCACGTTACTTATTTTCAAACTATTATAATCAGATTTTAAAATATAATCATTTCACTCAAAGTCGGTAATAATTTGATGAATCGATTAATATATTAAAAAAATAAATAAAATACTTTATTGAATTTGATTTCACTCAAACTTTCATTTGAGAAAATCATTTCTTGAAGAATATTATTTAATATAATCAGTTTTAGTTTTTTGATCTAAAACTTAATCTTTTCGTTTGAATACTAATGTCTTATCCTTACTGGAACATTACACTAGCAAACGAGGCAAAAAACGAAGATGAATGGCGGCTGCTAATAATGGACGGCCACGGTTCACATACAACACACTTCCTTTAACCACTAGATCTCGTAGCATTCAATGCATGAAAAGAAAGTACAGATATAGACTGGAAAAAAAAAATAACTAGAAAAATTTGATTTATTTATACTTTTAAAATCATCAAAGACTCGCGTTCTTAAGCTTTTAATGTGTAAAAAAAGTCACGTTACACTGCATAATCTATATTATCGATTATTCTTATCTTTATGAATTTAGAATTAGTTCATTTTTGTATTGTCTTCATTGAAACAGTTCGAAATCTCATTTTGATATGTGTTTCACGAATTGTAGAAGTATTAAGCGTAATATTACAATGCCAATTGATCATATATTCAAAAATGTGTAAAAACATTAAGACCTTTACATGGCTCGTCATAAAATGACTAAACTTTGAATTTCTAAGGTCTTTTGAAAAGTGTTCATCTTTTGATCCTCAAACCTGAAATTATAATTTTTTGTTGCTTGATTTTATACATGTGATCAGGTTTTAAAATATAATCATTTCACTCAAGAATAGTGCCAATTTGATGAAACGGTTGATACATTAAAAGAATGTTAAAAATACTCTATTAAATCTAATTTTACTCAAATATGAATTTGAGAAAACTATTTTTTTGAGAATATTTATTAAAATTAGTTTCAGTTGCTGGATCTAAAACTTACTCTTTTTTGAATACTAATGATCTATCCTTATTAGGGTAATACAGTAGTAAACGAAGCAAGAGAATACTTCTATTTAGCGTTACTTCCACCACATAGTTCTCACATATTGCAACCATTGGACATAGCATGTTTCACAATATTAAAACGACCTATACTTTTTTCATAATACGAAAATGTTGATTTATTTATACTTTCGAAAACTCGCGTAAAATTATTCATTTCCAAAAAAAACACGCAACAATAAATAAAATAAAAATTGAAACAATAAGCATTGAATAAGATTATGTTTATTTATTGAATAATTTGAATAATTTGAATATAATCTTAAAAAAATAGAGTAAAATTATTGATTGACTGAATTCAAGATGCTTTTATTCTTCTTCAAAGTAAAAAATTCACTAATTAGTCTACATGATAATTTTTGTTTTGAGTTGCAAAAAAAATCTCCCGGGGGTGATTTGAACACCCGATCTAAAGATAACTTTTAACAATTACAGTCTTCCGCTTTACCGGACTAAGCTACCGAGAGATAGAAACACACGACTATTCCAATCGTACGAATTCACGACGAAATGATTTTATATAGCGTACACAATTTTTGTACTTGTGCACGTGACAAATTTTTCTTCTTTCATAATTTCAAGTGTTTTAATATTGAATTCTATCAATATTTAAAGAATTTGTATAATGTAACTAAACACTAAGCAGTTTAAGTTATTTTTGTTATTTTTTGTACAAAGAACAATTTTTTTTTAGGTATACGTAAAATTATCAAGAGAGTAACATACCTTGCTATTATAAGGGTGTACTTGACCAAGAAAGCAACCTGAATGTGTGTCTTCATAGTATTTGCATTACCAAATTGTAATTATTATCAAATATTGTATCGTGATTAACAATTTTTAAAGATAATTACGCTCTGATTATATTCAAAACTATTTGAAACCTATGGAAATCTTAAGTCAACTTCACTGAAAGGTCGATCACACTTCCAAAGACGAATTTAAAGGACATATTGTCGGTTTAAAAATATGGATTCTAAGCCTCGCCTCTAATATTTCTTATCAAAATAATCTCTTTATAAAACTCAAAACTCCACTTCCATGAGTTTTTTTGTTATTCCAATTCTTAAAGAAAGTCAAGAGCTCGCTGATTGGTGGGATGCAGTACAACCAGATGATGTAGTTGAGTATAGATTTGAGAATATTGATAATGACGATTCGCATATTAGAATGAATTTCTTTACAAGAGATACAAGAACTGATGAAAAAAGTGCTGGACCTTCATTCATTATAACTAAGGAGGAAATGGATTTTATAAACCTTAAATTTAAAGAAAGAGTTGATCAATATTTAAAAAACCCTGAAAATGAGACTGGGTGTCATTGCACAGATGAATCAACTCCGTGAAATTATCAAATATTTATACTTAATAATTAGATATTTTAAATAAAGCATATTTCAATTCCATACTGTACTTATAATTGAAGTAAATATAAATCTAAGTTAGAGACTTCCAAAACTTAGAACTCAAAGGTAAACTTGATAAGCGAATAAAGACATTTGTTTCGATGACTTCAGGAAAAGTCCAAATCAGATGAAGTTTACATCAAAGCCTTGTAATCTAGGAATGTCAAACTACTGTAATTTAATAACCTTTGTTTAGCCATGATCATAAGACAAGTCTTTTTGCAACAAAAGAAAGTCTTTAACAAAAAAATACAAAAAATGGATATATCGATATTACAACAATTAGATCAGTACCTTTTGGTTTTCAAATTACTCTCAATACCACAGTTATTGACACCACAAGTATCTTACTTGATAATCATAATCTCTGTGTTTAATCAGTACCATGTTCAATATAACAGTTTCCGTCGTGCGATTCAACAAAAGTTTTTAATTTTTTTCAATTTTTCAATCATTTTATTTTCAACAAAATTTGCATAGAGTCAATATGGAATCCCCATTAAATCTCACCATAGGTGCTCGTATGAATGCCTATTTAATCACTTCAAATGATTACAAAAAGCAAAGAAAAAGAATCAATAAGAAATTACTCAAATTACGTCATGAATTGAATATTGTCACTCAAGATACAAAAAATTATAAAACTAAAGAAAAACAAAGTAAAATAACTCAAGAACAATTCGAATCAAATCATAAATATGAATTATTATATTTATATTTAACAGAAAGAGATTTATTATATGCTATTGAAGTACAAAAATTAATGGAAATTGAATCAAGTTCAAAAAATTCATCAATAAATTTAATTAAAACGAAATTAAAAAGATCTTTAACTAATTCATATAAATTATTAAACCTTCAACATATTGAATTGAAAAATAGAATAGAATTATATATATATTCAGCATTGATTGCAGGTCAATATTCAACAACATTAAAAAAATGGTTTAATTCTTTAAATTCATTTTCAATAGCTAAATGTTTATTAGATTATTTAAATTCAATAGAAACTGATGAATTTCAAAAAACTTTATATAATGAAATTTTAGAAAATTTAATTGATCCATCATTAAATTTATCAATTTCACAATTGGAACTTAGTGGTGATTTAAAAAGTATAAGTAGAAAATATTGTCATGAAGAAAAATTTCCAAAAATTTCTCCTGGGTTAAAATTGATTGATGAATCTTTTACAAATGATTATACTTCAGAAATTGAATTAATTAAAAATATTGAATGGAGAAATCATGAAGCTTTAATTTACAATGATGAAATTGCATATAAAATCATGGAAATCAATCAAACTAAATGGGAAAATTTCGATGCAAATCAATTTGATTTATTAATCACTGGATGGAATTCAATCTTGGAATTACATAAGATTGATACTGAGAAAAATCAAGATGATGATGATTTAGATCAAGTTCAAAATAGAGCTATATTATTGACTTTTATAAATTATAATTTATTATTTACAAGATTGAAAAGAGATTTAATTTTATTTAGTCAATTGAATGACGAAAAAGATATAATTAGATTGTTTAATGGAATTATTACAATTGTTGAACAATTGAAAGAATTACCAGGTGTTTATAATGATGATGAATTATTTGAATCTTTAGAAAGTTTATCGAAATTTTATCAATTTAAAAAAAATACAATCATTGCACAATGTTATCAAATTAATGGTAGATATAGCGAAAGTTTGAAAATTTATAAATATATCTTAGATGATTATGATTTGAATTATAAAACTGAATTTCCATATAATATCAGTACAAATGAGGAAGTTCGAATTTTCAAAAATCAATTAGATGAAAAATTATTACAAAATCAAATCAATTCACAATTTGAATTATCAAAAGGATTTGAATTTAATGCAATTGAAAATTTGAATAAATTTCCAAATGGTCCAATTATGAATCTAAATAAAATTCAACCAATTATGTGTAAACCTGTTTTATTTGATATTGGTTTCAATTATATATCTTATGATGTTGCTTCAACCACCAAGAAAAATGAAGAACAAAGTGAAAAGAAAGGATTCTTTGGTTTATTTAAGAAATAGTAATGTATATTTTTTTTCAAAATTTCCTCTTTGGTAACGTTTCAAATTTTTTCAATTCGCTGTCATGAAGAAAGAAATTGTACTAGTGGTGAATGTTTTAGGTTTATACGGAACTTTTCTAACATGGTCTATATTACAAGAACGTATCAATACGAAACCATACGATAATGAATATTTTAAATCACCATTGTTGATAAATATAATACAAGCATTTTTTGCATCAATTGTTGGGTACATTTATGCAAGAATAAAAAATAATCAACCATTTGATATATTCATCACCAAAGATTCCAAGAAAGTAATTGGTTGGCTATTGCTAATCAGTGTTTGTTCAAGTTTATCATCCCCAATTGGGTACAAATCATTAAGACATTTAGATTATTTAGCTTACTTATTAGCAAAATCATGTAAATTGATACCTGTCATGATCGTACATTTCATATTTTATCAAACAAGATTTCCATTTTATAAATATATAGTTGCAGGATTGGTCACATTGGGGGTTATAGTGTTTACCTTGGCTCATAAACAAGAAACAACAAAAATTAATGATGGAAATACAATTCTAGGGTTATTTTATTTAATTGGGTCAATGTTATTAGATGGATTGACAAATTCAACACAAGATCAATTGTTTAAATTAAAAGATATCAAGTTAACCGGTGCAAAATTGATGTGTATTTTAAACTTATTTGTATTTATTTTGACCTTGTCATATACTTTAACATTCACCGAGGAAATTTCAAAACTGATCAATTTCATTTCAAAACATAATGAAGTTTTAATTGATATTTTATTATTCAGTGGTTGTGGAGCAATTGGTCAAGTATTTATATTTATTATTCTTGAAAAATTTGACTCAATTATTTTAATCACTGCAACAGTAACGAGGAAGATGTTGAGTATGGTATTAAGTGTTTTATTGTTTGGACATTACTTGAATCTTAATCAAGTTTTGGGTATATTCCTAGTATTTGGTGGTATTGGATATGAAGCATTAATTAAATTAAATAGTAAAAAGAAAATAGAGTAGAAAATATATTATCGCGATTAATGATTCAATCAACATTCATATTAAATTGTGAAAGTTGGTGTTGTTTCATCGCCAGTTTATTTCCAAAAGTATTCTGTACATTAACTTTAACATGGTCATTATATGTGATACTATTCATAATGGATAATTTTCATCTACTAAATATTATCCTATTTATCATATATTTATTTTGCATTTATACATACTATAAAATCATTTATATAGGACCTGGTTCTCCATTAGATTATCCAGAATTGATAATTAGAAATAGTCTAGGTGATAACCCATATGAATCTTTACAACCAAATACACCACCACCTGATTTTATGCAATTACATACATTAAAATTCAATGGTTCACAAGGGTTCAGATGGTGTTCGAAATGTTCATGTTGGAAACCGGATAGAACACATCATTGTTCAAGCTCGGGCAAATGTATACTAAAAATGGATCATTATTGTCCATGGTTCTCCACATGTATTGGATATTTCAATTATAAATTTTTCATTCAATTTCTAGCTTATGTTGGAATATATTGTTGGATAATATTTGTAACCACAATTATATCATTATGGAAGTATTTCACAAATGAAATTTATCAAGAAGAATTCTTATCTATCAATGTTGTGGTACTTTGTATTTTATCATTTGCATTTGCAATTTCCCTTAGTATATTTTCAGCATTTTCAATTTATTTAATCTTGAACAATCTAACCACAATTGAATTTCAAGAAAGAAGATGGAATTATAGAGGTAGATCTTTAAAAGAAAATATGTTTGATTTAGGTTTTAAAAAAAATTGGCAATCAGTAATGGGTGATAAAATTTTGAATTGGATTCTACCCACCACAATAACAAATCATGATCCAACATCATATCAAAGTGGTATCAATTTTCATGTAAATGAATCTATTTACATAGAGTATTGTCATAATGCTGAATTACAACAACAATTAGATAGACAATTGAAAAATTATCGTAGATAGAACGAAAAAATAAATATCATTATCAACATCTCTAATGTATACTCAATTACCATTTGATGAGTTACAAGTAGATCCCAACCAAAAGAAAAGAATTGCATATTTCTATGATGCAGATATTGGGAATTATGCTTATGGAGCAGGACATCCAATGAAACCTCATAGAATAAGAATGGCACATTCATTAATTATGAATTATGGTTTATATAAAAAAATGGAAATTTATCGAGCAAAACCAGCAACTAAACAAGAGATGTGTCAATTCCATACTGATGAGTATATTGATTTTATAAGTCGAGTTAGTCCTGATAATCTTGATTTATTTGCAAAAGAACAATTAAAATTTAATGTTGGTGATGATTGTCCAGTATTTGATGGATTATTTGAATATTGTGGGATATCAGGAGGTGGATCAATGGAAGGTGCTGCAAGATTAAATAGAGGGAAATGTGATATAGCTATAAATTATGCTGGTGGATTACATCATGCAAAAAAATCAGAAGCAAGTGGATTTTGTTATTTAAATGATATTGTTTTGGGGATTGTTGAATTATTAAGATATCATCCAAGAGTTTTATATATTGATATTGATGTTCATCATGGTGATGGGGTTGAAGAAGCTTTTTATACAACTGATCGAGTTATGACATGTTCATTTCATAAATATGGTGAATTTTTCCCAGGTACTGGTGAATTAAGAGATATTGGGGTTGGTAAAGGTAAATATCATTCGGTTAATGTACCTTTAAGAGATGGAATTGATGATTCAACTTATAAATCTATATTTGAACCATTAATTACAAAAATTGTTGAATGGTATCAACCATCAGCTATAGTATTACAATGTGGTGGTGATTCATTAAGTGGTGATAGATTAGGATGTTTTAATTTATCAATGGAAGGTCATGCCAATTGTATTAATTTTGTAAAAAATTTTAATATACCTTTAATGGTTTTAGGTGGTGGTGGTTATACAATGAGAAATGTTGCAAGAACTTGGGCATTTGAACTGGGTTTATTAAATAATGTAAAATTACCAACTGAATTACCATATAATGAATATTATGAATATTATGCACCAGATTATAAATTAGATGTTAGACCTTCAAATATGTATAATCAAAATTCACCAGAATTTTTAGATAAAATTTTAACAAGTATTATAACAAATTTAGAAAATACAAAACATGCACCAAGTGTACAAATGAATGTAGTACCGAATGATGCAGAAGATTTAGGTGATGTTGAAGAAGATACTGAAATGGCTATGGATACTAAAGGTGGATCAGAATTTGCAAGAGATTCACAAATTGAACCTGATAATGAATTTTATAATAATATGGATTCAAATAAAGAGAAGAATATCTTAACAAAGGATGAAGAAATGGAAATTGAAGAATTAAATAATGTAGAAAAAAAATAAATTTAATATATGTTTAAATTAATCATGAGATCTCTTTCAATTCAACCTTGTTCACAATTACCAAATGCAAGACGACCTAGTTTTATAAAATCAAATAAATTGTATAACCTTATATGGAATTCACCACCACAGAATGTTTTCATTGTTAAAAAGCCAAATGATTCAAATGTTTTAAATGCAACAAACCAATTTATAAAATTCTTATCAAAAGATTATCCAAGTGTAAATATCATTTTAAATGAAAAAGATAGTTTAGAATTAGATCATGATGAATTGATCAATACTACAATTTACACTGGTTCAATTCAAAATATAATTGATAAAACAGATATTTTAATAACTTTAGGTGGTGATGGAACTATTTTAAGAGGTGTTTCATTATTTTCAAATACTTCAGTACCACCAGTTTTATCATTTGCAATGGGGACATTAGGTTTTCTATTACCATTTGATTTTAAAAATTTTAAATCATGTTTTTCTATGGTTTATGAAAATAGATCAAAGGCATTACATAGAAATAGATTAGAATGTCATGTATTTAGAGAAGAAGAAATCAATCAATCTTCTGAAATGATTCATGCAATGAATGAAGTTACAATTCATCGTGGTAGTTTACCTAATTTAACTGCATTGGATATTTATATTGATAATGAATTTTTTACAACTACAAATTCTGATGGAATAATTTTTTCAACTCCAACTGGTTCAACTGCATATTCATTGAGTTCTGGTGGATCTATAACTCATCCTAATGTACCATGTATTTTATTGACTCCAATTTGTCCAAGATCATTATCTTTTAGACCATTGATTTTACCAAGTAATTCAGATATAATGATAAAATTATCAGAATCAAATAGAAATAAGAATATAGAGTTGATTATTGATGGTATTTCTCAAAATGATTTAAAACCAGGTGATGAATTACATATAACATCGGAAATTTTAAATGGGAATTCAGAATTAAATGGTATCTGGTGTGTTGCAACTAATCAAAATCAATGGGCAAAGGATATTAATAGTTTATTAGGGTTTAATAGCCTGTTTAAGAATCAAGGTAAGATATAACTGTTTAAACATTGGACACTTGATAAGAATTTGAGTCTTGTGGTATTAAACAAGATTGCCAGTACAATAAATGCACAATAAGTAAGATAAAAATGACATGGAATTAGTTAAAGTAAATGAAGTCATCACATCATGATAGTGAAATTTCAAACAATGTGAATACTGAGGATGAAAATTTGAGTTAAAGTCAATAAAAATCTCAAAGAGTTTGTTGAAAGATTCACAAAGAGATTCCTTTACTACCATGAATGCTTAATGAGATGAATCTGACATGATAATCGGATTCTAATAGAGAACTGGTACCTTTTCATGGCTGCTATGTAATGGGATGTAAAAGAAAAGTGAACATTGTCATTAAATATACTTTGTAATATGATTAAATTTCTTGCAACCTTATCTTAACAAAATTATAGTCGTATAATAATATGCAGGTAATAGGTACTAAAAATACGAGATACACATGGTAGCAAGGTAGATTAAAAAAATAAAAAAACTTAAAACGATCACCAAGAAAAATTTGAAACCAGAATTAACCAGGGGGTGATAAATAAATGGGGTGTAAGAAATAAAAATTAACAAATTTTATTCTCACCACATGTGAATGAATTTGCAAGTTGAGTAAAAGTAAATAAGAAAAAGGAACAATAAAAAAGTATATTCGCACCGGGAACTGGCAAAGTATTTAGTTATACCTCCAAGCTTTATAAAACGAGGGGATAGAATTGATAATTTGATGAATCTTGATGAAAAATAGAGGGTTTAAATTTTTAGGTGGCATTGAATAGCAAATTAAACATTAGATGGATAGATCAAATTTTGACACTGAAAAACATTAAATCTTTCGATTTTAACTATGCATTTGAAGAAAGAACTTAACCGAATAATTTCAACTATTCAAAGTTAAAATTGTCTTTAGAAGTTAAGAATTCTATTTTGTGTAAGAAAAATAAATTCAATGTTGATCAATTATATCTCGTTCTTTCCTTTTTGTTGTTCTTTAAATTTTATTTTTATATTTCGACATAAATTTTATTTTTTTTTATTTTTATTTTTTTTTTTTTTTCTGTTAAAAAATTATCAACAAAAAAAGACGTACATAATTTTATTACATCAAAATTAGAGAAAAAAATTTATTACAACAACAACATTTGGTCAATTTTTTTATTCATTAAACTATGTATAGTACAAGCCATCCTATTGTAGTTGGTAATAAACAACCACCCCAACAGCAACAGCAACCACCACCTCCTCCTATGAATGGTGGATTACAACCTCCACAACAATTACAACCACATGACTTACAACAACAAGCACCACCTCCACAACACCATCCATCTGGTCCAGGCTTAATTGTAGCTGCAGCACAAGCTACTGCCAATCAACAAGCACAAGCACAAGCCGTGGCTCAACAACAAGCACAACAACAAGCACAACAACAAGCACAAAATCCAATTGTAAGTGCTCTTTCTGAAACTACCACATCCACATGGTTAGCTATTGGATCATTAGCAGAAAGTTTAGGTGACGTTGAACGTGCATTATCATCTTATGATTCAGCTTTAAGACATTCACCAAATAATCCAGAAGCATTAATTAAATTAGCCAATGTATATCGTTCAAAAGATGTGTTTTTCAAAGCTGCCGAATTATATGAACAGGCTTTGAATTTTAATCCTGAAAATGGTGAAACTTGGGGTTTATTAGGTCATTGTTATTTAATGTTGGATGATTTACAAAGAGCTTATGCTGCTTATCAAAGAGCTTTATATTATTTAGAAAATCCAAATGTACCTAAATTATGGCATGGTATTGGTATATTATATGATAGATATGGATCATTAGAATACGCAGAAGAAGCATTTGTAAGAGTTTTAGAATTGGATCCAAATTTTGATAAAGCAAATGAAATTTATTTTAGATTGGGGATTATATATAAACATCAAGGTAAATTACAACCATCTTTAGAATGTTTCCAATATATCTTAAATAATCCACCACATCCATTAACTCAACCAGATGTATGGTTTCAAATTGGTTCTGTTCTTGAACAACAAAAAGATTGGAATGGTGCAAAAGAAGCTTATGAAAAAGTTTTACAAGTCAATCCTCAACATGCAAAAGTTTTACAACAATTGGGTTGCTTATATTCTCAAGCTGAATCAAATCCTTCACTGCCAAAACAAGGTCAAACTAATAATAATTTCCAACAAGATTTAAATATTGCATTAAAATATTTAACTCAAGCTTTGGAAATTGATCAAAGTGATGCTCATTCTTGGTATTATTTAGGTAGAGTTCATATGATTAGAAGTGATTATAATGCTGCTTATGAAGCTTTCCAACAAGCTGTTAATAGAGATTCAAGAAATCCAACATTTTGGTGTTCAATTGGGGTATTGTACTATCAAATTAGTCAATATCGTGATGCATTAGATGCATATACAAGAGCTATAAGATTGAATCCTTATATATCTGAAGTTTGGTATGATTTAGGTACTTTATATGAAACATGTAATAATCAAATTAGTGATGCTTTAGATGCTTATAGACAAGCTGAAAGATTAGATCCTAATAATCCTCATATAAAAGCTAGATTGGAACAATTGATTAAATATCAAAAGGAAGGTAATACTCATCCACCACAACCTCCACCAGTTTCTCAACAACCAAGATTACCTCAAGGAATGGTTTTAGAAAGTAATCAAGAACAACAACAACAACAACTTCCACAACAACAACTTCCACAACAACAACTTCAACAACCCCCACAACAACCACCACAACCACCCCATCACCAACCACAACAAGCACCACCACAACAAGTACCTTCACAACCATCACAACCACAAAATTACGTACCCCCAAATTTAAATCAACCACAATATCATTACCAACAACAATCAAATGAAGTTTATCCAACTGTTGGATCTAGAAATCATACACCAAACCCAGCACCAGAAGTTCACAATAATCAACAATCTGATAGAGAAGAAAAACCAATTGGTCCTGCACCAGTATCGAAACAAGAAGAAAAAAATATTCCAACTACTGAACCAGAAGGTACAAGATCGGCAGCAATACCCCAAACTAAAAAGAATGGTAAACATGATTTAGAAGATAAAGAAGATTCAACAAAGATTGTTAAAAAATCAAATAAACCAGAACCAATTGAAAAAAAGATTGAAAAAGAATCTTCAAATGGTACAACCCCACATATTGAGAATAATAGTGTTGAAGAAAAAAAATCTACACCACCAACTAGTCAAGTTGAAAAAGAAGAAGAAAAAGAAGAAAAAACTGGTCCTGCAGTTTCACCACCAGCTCCTGCATTGAGTAATGAAGAAATTAAAAAGGAAAAAGAACAAGATAAAGAACAACCAGCTTTAAAAGAATCAATTATGCCAGTAAAAGAACCAATTGAAGAAAATGAAGATATTGAAGAAGAAGAAAAAAATGATGTTGTAGAACCACCAATGAGAAAAGTTGAAGAAGAAGAAAATTATGATGATGAGTAATATATATTATGGATAATTTCCTGGCATAGTTTCTTGAACAATCTCTGGAACAATTTCATCTAATTTCTCACTCATTTTTTTGAATACTTCTAATTCTTCATTTGTCAATGTTGATAATTGAGACATTTGTTTAACTTTTAATCTTGTTAAATATAAATTTATAAATTCTTTACCAATTGCAACTATGAATAGTCCAATTATATTTGCAATTAATATTTTCTTTTCTTTTGATGATTTTATAAATGGTATAATTAAATTTCCAATTTTAGATGATATAAATGGCCAACATAAAGTTGTGATACACTTGATTATTGTTGAACCATAGGATAAACTCATTGAATAATCATTTTTAAGACAGATCAATGTGTTTTTGTAGAATCTTAACATTTTCAATTTCCATGAATTCGTTTTTGAAATTGCTTCATTCAAATCTTCTAATTTTAAAAGTTCCTCTTCTGATAGGTTGTTTACAATTGATCTTGGTCTAATTTTCATTGTATAATTGAAATAAATTCTATTAAATGTCAATCGATAAATTATATCATATATCCATCTTAGAGGAACTAATAATGATAATAAACTACCAGTAGAATTCAAATTGACCTTGCCCTTTAAGAAATCTCTAATTAATCTATGATCATTAAATGATGAGATATACCCTGATATCATTAATTCATTAACCCAATTTTGATATTGACTATCTTCTTTCTCAGGGAATAAACATCTCAAAATTGATGAGCTTCGTAATCTAAATAATACAATTGGTAATATTGGAATTCTTGAAAATTTTAATGGATCAACTAAACCTTTCATCAAAGCTTGTTCTAAATTATCAATTGAATATAATTTAAATATTGGATTATTTGAGAATAAGGATGATTTTTTGGATAACAATTTGATTAACAAGGAATTTGGTATTATACAATCAATAACTTTCAATCCAATTGATGTTAAACTTATATATCCTAATGATAAAATTCCAGTTAATGCTGAGGTTAAACCTAGAAATACTCCTCCATATTGAATGAATCTCGTTATGATAGTTTTAGTTGTTGAATAAACTGTTAATAATGAATTTTTATGCATCTTAAATACAATTTCTTTCTTACATTGCGGACATGGAGCAAAGATATAAATTTGATTCTTTTTCAAGTCCAATGGTAATTGTTGATCTTCAACTAGATTGTTTAACCAATTTTGGATAGTCTGTGGTGATAAATTGATCTCAATAGTTTCATTTAATGCTGGTGGAGCACCAACTTCAATATATTCAGCTTGTCTTAATCCATTTATAATTTTCAATTTATCTGAAGGTATTGTATTGAACCAATCTAATAAACATTTTCTATGACAATCCAATTTACAAGTAGTACATGGATTAATCAAGGTCTCAGACTTTGATCCAAATGGTGGAACATCAGTTTCATCACCTAAACAAAAACAACAAGTAGAATTCATGATTACAAAAAAAAAGACAACGATCACGCGCTTGGCTGCAAATCTTATTTATTCAATTCTAATCCCATAGCAAAATGATATAATCTAGCATCAATAGTACAACCTTCAGATTTCATAACATCTTCCAAACTTTTCAATAAATTATCCAAAGGTAATGAAAAAGTTTCAATATATTCATTATCTTCTAATTGTGGTATTGGATTTTCATTTTTTGGATCATTTAAATCCACATCAACATAAGCTAATACCATATTTGCATTTGTTAAACCAGGATCAGAGAATGTTATTGGTGATTGTTTTTTAAAAGTTCCATGATACCCAGTTTCTTCTAATAATTCTCTAATTGCTGTAGTTTCAATTGATTCATTTGGATCAACCAATCCAGCAGGTAATTCAATTACAACTTTTTCTGTTGGAGGACGGAATTGTTTAACTAATACTAATTCTTTTCCCTGTTTATGATGTAATATTGATACTATTGATACTGCATCAACATTGGTTTCTTTTGATCTTGTTGTACGTACAGCCATTTCCCAAGCTTTTGAATTGCCATCAGGATCAAAATAATTGATCTTCTTTGTTTGAATCCATTTACCTTGTTGTAATGGTTCAATTGAACCTATTTTTGCTTTATATGGGGAATTTTTTTTACTCATATTTCTTATTAAATATCTAAACATGGAAAAAAAAAAGCAAAAAAAGTTTTGATAATGGATCAACAAAAAGAATTAGATCAAATTAAAGCAAAAATACAGAATCATTTAATATCATCTGGGAATTATGAAATAATAAATAAACAATTGAAATTGAAACTATATGAATCTGGTTGGTATGATAAAATATCTCAAATTGCAAATAGAGAATTAAATGATAATAATGATCTAAATTTTGATCAATTATACAATTTTATAAAACCAAAAGCTGAAGAATTGATACCGAATCAAGTCAAGGATGATATAACTAATAAAATAAAACAATATTTAGATGATGTGATACAATAAATATATATGTCATTTTCAATGTCGTGTCGTAAACCTCTGATTTGAATTACCCAATCAGTTTAATTTTTTTTCTGCTTAGTGAAAAAATAACAAAAGTTTTTAACAATCATCTACCATTATGTTTAAATCATCATTAATAAAAATACATAAACCAACCACATCATTAATATGTACAAGATTCATAGCAACGAAAGACTTAACTCCAAAACAATTACCAACGGATTTCCCATTGATGTCAGATAAAACAGCAACAAGTCCACTTGATTATGCATTAACTTCATTAGATACAATTGCAAATTGGGCAAGAAAATCTTCATTTTGGCCAGTTACTTTTGGGTTAGCATGTTGTGCCGTAGAAATGATGCATGTTTCAGCTCCAAGATATGATCAAGATAGATTAGGTATTATTTTTAGAGCTTCACCAAGACAATCAGATATTATGATAGTTGCTGGTACATTAACAAATAAGATGGCACCTGCATTAAGACAAGTTTATGATCAAATGCCAGATCCAAAATGGGTTATATCTATGGGTTCATGTGCTAATGGTGGTGGATACTATCATTATTCATATTCAGTAGTTAGAGGTTGTGATAGAATTATACCAGTTGATATCTATGTGCCTGGTTGTCCACCAACAGCAGAAGCATTAATGTATGGTGTATTTCAATTACAAAAGAAAATGATGAAAACAAGGATAACAAGACTTTGGTATAGATCTTAATTTAATTTATTAATAAATATTCTTCGAAAATTAATTAATTAACTCCACCAGTCGCATTAAAAATTAATGCCCTGATAGTATATAAGAGCTGATGCGAATTGGAATAAAAATAATACGAGAAATGGACAGAGAAAAAAGTTTAAACAACTAAACATAAATTAAAAAATCAAACTATATAAAAAACATAAAAAATTATGTTCTTTCACCACGTAATCTTCTAGCCAATTGAATATCCTTTTTTTGGATAGTAACTCTTTTAGCGTGAATAGCACATAAGTTGGTATCTTCGAATAATCCTACCAAATAAGCTTCAACCGCTTCTTGTAATGCGCCAATCGCTGATGATTGAAAACGCAAATCACTCTTGAAATCTTGAGCGATTTCTCTTACCAAACGTTGAAATGGCAATTTTCTAATTAAAAGCTCAGTTGATTTTTGAAATCTTCTAATTTCTCTTAAAGCAACAGTACCAGGTTTGTATCTATGTGGTTTTTTAACACCACCAGAAACAGGTGCTGATTTTCTGGCTGCTTTAGAAGCTAATTGTTTTCTTGGAGCTTTACCCCCTGTTGACTTTCTGGCTGTTTGTTTGGTTCTTGCCATGATGAAAATTGTTGTTGATAAAAATTGATAATGATAAGAAAGAAAAAGAGTAAACAATAACAAAAAAAAAATTGTTGAGGATATCAAATCTCTTTTAAAGATTTTTTTTTTTGCTTAAATGAGTTAATTAATTATTATGATTAAATGAGACAAAGTGAGAGAGAATGTGAGTGACAAGGAGAAAAGAGAAGGGAGAAAAGAAAAGGAAATGTATGTTTTAAAAGAGGTGTGTGCAAATGGCTAAAAAGGGGGCTAAATTAATAAATCAAATGTTGGATTATCGGGAACAAAGAAGATGGCAAATAACAAATGAACAAGAGATGCTGTAAGTAAATAATAGTATAACCTGATCATAATAAACGAGGTTAAATTTGATCAGTAGAAAAAATATTTTTTTCAAGCGAGACTTTCCATCATTTTTATTTAGCGCTCGCTTTATCAATTTTGATTTTCATTTTCTCGCTCTTTTGATCTCAATACAAACCATCAATACTTGAGTTTTTTCAAACACAGATTTAATGGAGTTCAATAACCGACTTGTAAAGTAACCACTTTAGAAAAATCGTTAACTCTACAGTTTCTTTCTCCTGTTACAGTTTGATTCTAATTTTGTTAAATTTTTGCAACCAAAACACTGTATTTTTTCGTTTATATTAGGTTGAAGCTGTAAATGTCTACATAGGCAATCTAAGTTGGCTCTTCGATTGATTGTTTACTTAAAGAATTAAAGTACCTTCAAAAGAAACTTCAGCAATAATGGAATAACTTTCAATTTTGCAGCTCTCAAAAAAATTATTTTAATCAATTTTTATACATTTCAAATCAATCTACTAAAACAAGTTCAACTATATAAATACAAAATAAAACAGACCTAAAGTACTATTACCTAAATAAAACACCAAAGCAATATCCCAAAAGTAAAACAAAAGTCATAAATCAAAATTTTTCTTGTTCTTTATTATCATCTTGAGGTAAATTAAAAGGAATTAAATTATCATTAATATTCAATCTATTAATTAAATTTTCTGGTTGTTCAAAATATTGAAAAGGTTGTTGGAAAACATTTAATGGAGGAGGTCCACCAACTTGTGGTGGTGGTGGAGGATTTTGTAAAAAATTTGCTGCTAAATTTGGATCCAAACCTAATAAAGGAGGTGGTACAACTCCACTATGTCTATTTCTATGACCATAAGATAACCTAATTCTTGAACCATTTATTATAAAACCTTGCATACTTGTTATAGCATTTTCAGCAGATTCTCTACTTATATATTTTATAAATGCACAATTTTTATTTAATGGAATTTTAATATTTTGAATTATACCATAAGGTTTGAATAAAACAAATAATGTTTCTTCAGAAACTTGTGATGATAATCCACCAACGAAAACTGTTGTATTTGTTGGATCAACATATTGTATTTGATTTTGATGATGATGTTTTAGGTCATAATAAAATGGTTGATGTTGTGGTTGTTGTTGTATTGGATTATTTTCATATTGGAATTTTTTATTAGATCTCAGTGTTGCTAAAGCAACTCTTAAAGGTCTACCAGCAAATATAACTCCATTCATTTCAACCAAAGCTCTTTGTCTTTCATCTTCATTTATAAATCTAACAAATCCAAAACATCTTGATTTACCAGTTATTGGATCTGTCATAACTCTAACTGTTTTAATTGAATCAGGAAATTTTTTTTGAAAAAATGCTAATAAATGAGCTTCAGTAGTTGATGCTGATAAATCTCCAACAAATAATGAATATTCCATCGTTTGAATAATTGGTGCACTTAATGTTGCCCCACTTGCCCAATTTAATCTAAAATATTTCTTTTGATTATCTGGATTATTTGGAAAATCTTGTTGAGAAGGTATTGCAATATCTGGTAATAATTGTCCATTTAATTTTAAAGCATCTTGAGCATCTTCAAATGATTCAAATTCAACAAAACAATAACCTGAATTTGTTAATCCATGATGAAAATTATTTTCAATTCTAATTGAATTTTTTGGTTTAATTAATTTAACAATTACTTTTTTTTGTAAAATATTCCACCAAAGATCTATAATTCCTGTTTCATCTAACCAAGGATCCAAATCTCCCATCCATAAAGTCCGAGGTTTTAATTCTTCATCTTGTTGTTCTAAATTTGATGATGAAGTTGATGGTGGATTTGGTACAGTATAATTTGATAATAATTCTTGTTCTTGTTGATGTTGATGACTGGCAGTGCTGGATGTTGTATGAGGGTTGATTGGTGGTGGTGGTGATGGAATTATATCATGGGGAGGTTGTGGTGGTAATTGTGCCATGATATAAACACACTCCTATCAAAAGATGATGAAAAAGAATTAGAGAATTGGTAGAGCTTCGATTCTATGCAAACACAAAAAAAAAAAAAAAACAACCCAAAATCAAAACAAAAACAATTTATGTCTGATTATCAAGGTAGAATTAAATATGCAGTAAATAATGATTTTTCAGGTAATAAATCATCAATTGTAACAAATTCAAACCCACCCTCGATCCCCAATACATTCAATTATAAATCACATCCAAATGCAAAAACTAAGGAATTAGGTGGTTCTACAATTGATGACGATCAAAATACTCCAAATTGGATGCCACCAGAATTAGATGAAAAATGGATTCAAGATGTAAATCCTCCACAACCATATTTTACATCTTCAGTAAGGATCAATAAAAAGGAATCAAATACAATGATTCATAATTCAGATTTAAATGAAACTCCCGATTGGAAAAAAGTATCAACGACAAAAGGTCTTAACAATTTAAAAGAAATATTTGAACCTTCAAGTATTGAAAATCCAAAATCTCCATTAAAATTGTTTACTGATAATTATGATACATATACTGAACAAAAATTAAATGGTGTTTTAAATAATTTAAGAAATACCCCTGCTCATGTATTAAATAAAATTCCATCAACAAAATTAAATTCGATACCTAGACCTTCAAAAAGTTTTGCTGATTTTGCAAAAAAAGGTGATGCAATTATGAATAATATTAAAAAAAATTATAATGGGATAAGAGTTGTTTCTCAAAATACTGCAACTTCAACTCCAAAAAATGATAAAATTATATCAATTGAGGATGAAGAGGAATATGAATCATATACAAGTGGATTTAGCTCTGATGATGAAGATATCAAACAACAACCAAAAGAATTAGATTCAAAATCTTACACCTTTGAAACTATATCTGAATTAAGAAAAGAAAATGAAGATATTCGAAAGTCTTTACAAGAACCATTAGTTGATACAACTCAATTAACATTTGATGCTAATGATGATAGTATATATAATGAAGATGTATTCAAATGGAAATCAAAATCTCAACTTTCAAATGTAAAAGGTAGAATTAATCCACAACAAATGCCAATTGAATATGATAACATGTATTATGATGCTGAAAATCAGAAATGGATTGAAAAAGATGAAACAAATCATACATTGGATAATATAAAAGATTTAACTGAAGAAATTAAACCAATTTTGAAAAAGCAAAGTAAAAAAAATTTAGAAGTTTCATTTCATGAACCTGGTAATGTAACTAGGATTTCTCAAGTTGATGAATCATTTAGTGAATCAAAGAAGAAATTGATTTCAATAATTACAGAATTGATTAATGAATCTTCATGGGATGAAGTTGATTTTATAGATTTACAAGATTACAATTTGGAAACTATCAAAGATTTGAATCAGATATTACCAAATTTGAGAGAAGCGAATCTAAGTTTTAATAATTTGGCATATCTTTCTGGATTACCAAGTACAATAATGTCATTGGAAATCAGTAATAACAATATACAAGAAATTACCCCATTAAATTATCCAAATTTACACAATTTAAATCTAAGTTATAATTTGTTAACTAGTGGTTCAAATTTGATTGAAAATATTCATTTAACAACATTGAATTTGAGTAATAATAAAATCAATGATGTTGAAAAAATCCAAAATTTAATCAATTTAACAAATTTAAACTTATCAAATAATATAATCAAACTGTTTCAAATTAGATTACCAAACTTACAAGTTTTAAATTTGAATAAGAATCAGATTGAGTCAATAAATATTGAAAAATATCCAAAATTAAGAGTATTAAATATGAATGAAAACAAACTAATTGAATTTTCATCGGAGACCATACATAAATTAGCAAAATTATCAATCAATTCAAATAAATTAAAATCATTAGATGTTTCAAGACTCATAGATTTAAGAAGTTTGAAATTTGATGGTAACAATTTGAAAAATTTAGAAATCAGAAATCATTTAGAATCAATTTCATGTAAATCACAATCAAATCTTATAGTTGATAAAATTAACAAATTAACAAATTTAATGAAATTAGATTTATCTGGCAATTCAACATTACTAACAAATCCAATGTATTACATTTCTGATCTTACATTATCAGCAATGAAATTGAAATCAATACCCAATACCTTTTCAAATATATTCCCCAATGTTCAAAATTTAAATTTAAATTTTAATCAACTTGATAATCTTGATAATTTACAAGATTTAAATAATTTAAAGAAATTATACCTTGTTAATAATAATTTTCAAACATTTAAAAATATTTTAAAACCATTGAAAAATGTTAAACAAACTTTAAGAGTTTTAGATATTAGATTGAATCCTATAACTAAAGAATTATGGCCATTTGTATTCTCACAAGATGAATTAGAGTATACAATTCAATTAGAATGTATTGATGATATAGATGGTTTCTTGGATCATTATCAAGAATTGGATAAATCAAATGATTGGCAAGATAGAGATGAAATGTTTCTAAAATCAAATAATAATAATAATAAACTAATTAAAAAAAGATTGAAATTAGAAACTTGTTTATTAGTTTATTTTATAAATTTGAGAAAATTAAATGGTAATAGAATTGATAAAATTGATAGGGAATTAGCTAAGAAAAGATATAGTGAAAATAAATAGACTATAATTAATGTATAATGATGATAACGCTTTTTCCGTTTCACGGAAAAATTACTTAAAATGGTTCTATCAACCAGAGTATCAATTCAATGGCCACCAAATGATCCACAAGAATTAACAAATACATTAGCATTAACAACACCAGAGAATCATTATATTGATATAAGAGTATTCAAAAATATAACCAATTTTTCACAATCTTTTGACAAAATATTTGAAATTTGTTTATCAGGAATTGAAATACCTTTAAATGAAAATCAAATTCAATTTAAAAATGATATCAATTCACAAACTTTTGAACAAAACTTACATGGTTTAAATATCCCAATTCCAATTGATGTTGGAACATTTTCTGATTTTGGTCTTGATAGAAAAGAAATTGGTGAAATGTATAATAAATCAATGGGAAAAGTATCTTCGTACATAGAAATTTGGAGATCATTAGATCCATTGAAAACAACTCCAACCAGCCAAATCAGAGAAGAAACAACCAATGAATCAATTCCAGTATTCACTCTAGAACTAATCAATGGTGGAATTGGTAAACTTATTAGAATTGGGAATTGGATACAGGGAATTTATCAAGATTCAACCACAATCCATGTAATTCGTAGTTGGTATAATGGATCCAATTGGATCAATCAGATTGAATATGGTGATATTGACAAATTTCCAATCCAATTCAATGGGAACCTAAATGATTCAATAGACATAAACAATTTCAAATGGAAATGTATAGAAATAAATTACTAATTGATAAAATAAAATTGCGATATCTACAGTAAAAAAAAATGAAAGCAGAAAAAAAAACCCAGAGAAAAAAACATCAATTTCAATATCTTTAATTTCAATCATCAATTGATTCAACATGAATGGTGAAGGTTGGCTTTTCATTTTAACTGTAATAGTTAATGCTATTAATTTGTTTTCACAAGTGTTTTTCACAATTATGTATTCTGATTTAGAATGTGATTATATTAATCCAATTGAATTATGTAATAAATTAAATCCATGGTTTATTCCAGAAGCTTCATTACATGGTTTTATTACTGTATTATTCCTTATTAATGGTTATTGGTTCTGTTTCCTTTTGAATTTACCTTTGTTTGCTTATAATGTAAACAAATTTTATAATAAAAATCATTTATTAGATGCAACTGAAATTTTTAGAACTTTATCAAAGCATAAAAAAGAAAGTTTTTTAAAATTAGGTTTCCATTTATTAATGTTTTTCTTTTATTTATATAGAATGATTATGGCATTAGTCAAAGATGAACATTAGCATTATTTAATATATATTCATTAATTAACACCTACAAAATCTGATTGATCCATCTCTGAAATTAGCTTCTGTACAAATTTAATAAAATTAGGATTATCATACTCGAATAAGTTTAGATGGAATTACTCTATTGATTAAAGATTGACCTTTGATTTAGCATGTATAACAATTGGAATATAAAAAACATTCGAACTCTTAGATTTTACCATCGGTGAGATATAATTTCCATAGCTCAACTTTGGATTTTTATAATCACTAATTCAAAACATTTTGATTCTTTATGAAAAAATTTAAAGGAAGATGAATCTCCAATTTGATATTTTTCAGATTTTTCGATATTTTTAAGTCGAAATTTGATTAATTAATTGAAAGTTGTGCATGAGATAAAGTAAAATCTTCAAGTGTTATTTCAGTGGTTGAATAATTCTTCATGGAATTCTGAGTATATTCAACAACATCAATAATTTCAACATTTTCATCAATTTAAATAATTTATGACTAATTTCAAGACATCTTTATAAATATTAAATACATTTGCTGCTCACGAGTAAATCAACAAGTCCACTTGCTTTGTCTAGGAATCAAAATACAAGCTAACTCTGATCTCAAAGTCATTTTTGTTGTTATAAGTTTTCCAGTCTGAGTTTGAAGTTTTCAACCCTCGTAGTCCATATCAATTTGACATTGAATCTGATCATCATAACTAGATTAAATAAACAAGTTATACTATTTCAAAGTTCATTTAATTAGTCAATTTTTTCATTTAAAATAGTTAATTTTGAATTTATATTAGTCAATTTATGTTTTATACCTGTTTTTGGATTAATCAATGACTTCAATGAATTCAATTGTAATTTAACTTTTGAACTTAATTTCAATTTATTATTTTCATCATTTTCATTAAACATTTCAATTTCATCTTTCGTATTAATTAATTGATTATGAATTATATTAATTTTTTCAAATTCATCTTTTTTGGATCTTAGATTAATTCTTAATTGATTCAATTCATTTCCCACCTCAGTATGATTTGTTCTTAATTTTAATATATCTTTTCTTATATTATTTTTTCTTTTTTGAACATTATATATCTGTTTTGCAACAATTTCAACACTTGTAGCAAGGTCTCTCAATTGATCTATATATAATAAAGTATTGGTCTTAAATTGATCATTGATAGATACTTGTTGATTCAAATTTAGTTCTGGATTAAATGATTCAATGAAAAATCGAATAACATCTAATAATTTAACTCTCTTTTGTGTTGATTTAACAATTGCTCTTTTAAGATTTCTAACTTTTGGATAAGATATACGTAAATAATCAATATTTGAAGGTATGAATGAAATTGTTGGTAAATCATTTGAAAATTTATATCGTTTTATTGCCCTTTCTTCTTCTTGATCAATTAAGTTATCTTCCTCATTGAATTCTCGTTTTATAATGAGTCTTTTCTTGGGTGATTCAGGTGATAGGGTCCTACTTCTTGGTGGAGATTCTTGATCAATTTCTGGAATATCGAAATCTTCAAATTCATTATGATAATTGTTATTCACAGGATTTACAGATATGGAAAATATTGATTGTGAAATAGAACGGGCACTGATAATAGTTAGTAAAATGTCCAATCTGATTGGTTTTTAACATACCCTGAACCTCTTAATCTTGCTTCTCTTTTAGCGTTTCTATCCATGATTTAAAAATAAACAATACCGCGAAATGCACAAAATAGAAACAGAGCCGCACATTAAGCACCGAAGTAAAATATATAAACTTGTTTAAAATTGTGACATGGATATAAGAATGAACATTGGCATGATTGGAACTTTCTGAACCCTTCAGCCTTGTAGTAGAAATATTTTAATGAGATTTGTATTAGTAAATCGAAATTCAAACTCTATTTAGTATTCTCATACATTATTGGTAATTCAAATTAGAGAAAGTGGATCATTTGGTTTAAATAATGTACATTAATTCATACTTATTTATTGTTGTGAGAAATGTTCTAATAAGATGTTTCTTTCATCTGAATCAGCACCCCAGTTTTTAACAACAACACATGAAGCACCAACAACTTTTCTAGCATTACCTTCTCTGTCTAATTGACATAAACCAGCCCATTCACCTAAAGCTTTAGCATCTGAAACTTTAATTAATGGGATTTTTTCATCTGGTTCATTACATAAAGCTTCAACTAATTTAATAATATTTTCTTCAGTAACTGAATCACATAAAACACATAATTGAGCTTCACCTTTTGATAAAGCTTTTGAAGCTTCTCTTAAACCTCTAGCTAAACCATCATGAACTAATGAAGTTCTTAAAACAACTTTTAAAGCATCTTCAATTGAGATTGAACCTGATTCTTGATCAACGGCAACTTCTTCGACAATTTGTTCGGCTTCAACGTCTGACATTATTTATAATTTGATACTTTTAGATTTCTATAGATATTAGACTTCTTCGTCAAGTAAATTGATTTACTGCTCAGTACAGAAAGAAAATTTCAAAATTTGTTAATGAAAAATTAAATTGGTGATGCGTGAGAAAAAAAATACGCACGTGATTTAAAGGGCTACAACAAGGAAATGTTGCAAAGTCGTGCATGATCTGAAACAAATGTTATGAATTTGCAACAATAAGGAATATAAAGTTTAGACACTCGTAAAAGGCTTAATTAAACAATATGTATATCCGGAGATAGTTTAAAGAAATTGCTAACATGTGGTTGATTCTCTAATCCTCAAATAAATATAGTCGGGTGTTTAATGGAACAACTTGAAAGATTCTAATGCGATTCATAATTAGAATTGTCTACCCAGATTCAAATGGAAAAACAATTATTTATTGGACTTTATTCAATATATTTGATTCATTTGTGTACTCCACTCAAGTCTAGAATTCAGTCAAGAACTTTTCATGATGGCTGATTGTTTTTCTTGATTGCAAATCTTTAATGTTTTTTACTTGCCCCATCTTTATGTAAATTTTTGTATGTTTTAATTTAAACCATCTTGCATTAATAGCAATAAATTAAATCAAATTAATATCCTAATTAGGAAACTATCAATTTGATCTAAAAAGATGTAACTATCATTTATAATAAAATATGATTCCATAATGTTTTGATAATTGGATACCCATGAATAAATTAATCATATATTATCTTTTAACTATTGTGGTTGGTTTAACATTAGATAATGATAAAAGAGATCTAAGTTCAAGTGAACCTTGGTATTATGGTCTTTTCGGTCATGGTAGATCAACATTAAATTTTCAAACTCAAATTACAAATAGTGATAGTATAAGTTCAATTCAAAGTGCAACTCAAAGTTTAACTAATGATGTTGAACCAAGTCAAAGTTCAATATTGGATTCTATTTTAACTCAAGCTTCATCGGTGATTACATCTGCATCTGCAATTGCACAATCAACACAACAATCAAATATAAATATAATACCAATACCTACAATAACAATAAGAGCAAGCTCAAGCTCAAGTTTAAGTTCAAGCTCAATTACCACAAGTTCTTCTTCAGTTTCTAGTTCAAGTTCTAGTTCTGAATGGTATCAACCATTTATACCCAATTTTTTAACAAATTTCCAATCATCAACTATTTCTTCTAGTAGTTATTCAAATAGTTCACTTTCAAATAGTGATGCTTCCAAAACTGAGGGTGTTACCGATAGTACAGATGAAACCGAATCAAATTCTGATGGGAATGGGAAAAGAAATCCATATACTCCATATAATGTAACCTGTCCAAAACAAGTAGTTAGACAAGCAAGTGGAATCTCAGATAATGAAAAAAATTATATAGAATCAAGATATGAAATTACCAATGACAACCTAATTAAATTTCTTGATAGAGCAAATATATCAAATTTCAATGCTAAATCCTTCATCAACGATTATTCAAATCAACATAATATAACTATTGGATTAGCATATAGTGGTGGAGGATGGAGATCTACCTTGTGTGGAGCAGGTCAATTATTAGCACTTGATGATCGTCATTCACAATCTGCAGATTTATTAGGTGGATTATTACAATCTTCAACTTATTTAGTTGGATTAAGTGGTGGTTCATGGTTAGTTGGTTCATTAGTTTTAAATGATTGGATGTCAATTGATGAAATCCTCGATGATAATTCTGGAGTTTGGCAAATTGAAAATTCAGTTTTCAATCCAGCTGGTGTTGATTTAACTTCAAATATTGAATATTATTATGCCTTGGCAAAAGCTGTAATGGAAAAACAAAATGCAGGATTTGAAACTTCATTAACTGATATTTGGGGTAGAGCATTAAGTCATCAATTTTTCAATGATACTAGTGGTGGTTCAAATATTACATGGTCAAGTATTAGAGATTTAGAAAATTTCAAAAATCATACAATGCCATATCCAATTATATTAACAAATGGGAAATATCCAGATACATTAATTGTTAATGCAAATTCAACAATTTTTGAAGTTTCACCATATGAATTTGGTTCATGGGATAAAAGTTTAAATTCATTTAGTGATACAAAATATATTGGATCAAATTTGAATGATGGTCATGGTTCTGGTGAATCATGTATTGAAAATTATGATAATGCAGGGTTTTTATTAGGTACTTCATCATCAGTGTTCAATGAAGCATTATTAACATTAAATCAAATTGATGTAAATTCAATTATTAAATTGATTTTAACAAATGCATTAGGTGAATTATCAAATTCAAAAGATGATGTTGCAATATATCCAAATACATTTTATAATGTATCAGAATCAAATTCACAAAGTTTAACATCAAATTCATCATTATATTTAGTTGATGGTGGTGAAGATGGTGAAAATATCCCATTTTATCCATTGATTCAAAATGATAGACAAACTGATATAATATTTGGATTTGATAATTCGGCAGATACAAAAGAAAATTGGCCAAATGGTACATCAATTATTGAAACTTATAAAAGACAATTTTCAGATCAAGGTAAAGGTACTCCATTTCCATTTGTACCAGATATTGATACATTTTTAAATAATAACCTTACAAATAAACCAATTTTTTTTGGTTGTGAAGCTAAAAATTTAACAAATTTAGTTAAATGGCATAATAATGAAAATATTAATGAAACTAATATACCTTTAATTGTTTATATTGCAAATACAAAGAAATCTTATGATTCAAATTTTTCAACATTTAAATTAAATTATGATAATGATGAAAAAATGGGTACAATACAAAATGGTTTTGATACAATGACGAGAAATAATTTAACTGATGATGAAAATTGGTTAACTTGTGTTGGATGTGCAATTATAAGAAGACAACAAGAAAGATTGGGGATTGAACAAAGTGATGAATGTAAACAATGTTTTAAGGAATATTGTTGGACTGGTGGTTTTGATGATGCAGTTAAAGTAAATGTGAATCTAGATTCTAGTAGTCATCAAAATTCAACAAGGTATCAAAATTCAACTTCAACTCATCATAATAATACAAAAACAAGTAGTAGTAGTAAATTATCAACTACTAGTATAAATTTTGTACCAATCACATCATCCTCATCAGATAAAACTACAGTAGATGCTCAAAGTCAGAGTACTTCAAGTGTTAATAATTCAGCTGGAATGAATTTTTATCTGACTTATAATCAAGGTTCAAGATCAACTATACAACCAAGTTCATACAATTCAGCAGCATCACCAGCTAATCAAGGTGAATCAAATAATAAAATTTCATTTGAAATGATGATATTTAATTTAATAACAGGTGTTTTAATATTTATATAGAAATTGCATATACAAACTATCCTCTTGAAAAGCCGCAATATGAATTTAGAAATTGAGAAGAATTCACAACATAAGAAACGGAAATATAAATTAAGAAATATACATAAAATCAATATGTCAATCTTTGAAACAAGAAGTGGCGGTAAAAGATAAGCTTTTTCAAGTGTCTTAACTAATTACATCACAATTGGATTGTAAAAGGAGACATTCACCAGTATAACTCTTCATAAGTCATTCATTTTACAATCAAGTGATCAGGTAAGTTAAAGAATGCTGGTTGTCAATTTTCATCTGTTTAGAATCAATATTGAGATAATTTCTAAATTAGTTAAGCCTACTTTGACTAAAAAAATCATAGCCCAAAATACCGTGGCATGGAGAGAAAATCATGCCGATGATTAGTACGACGCACACTACTGAGAACCCTTGGCTTTGACATTGGCATCAAGTTGGACAAAAAAAAAGAAATCAAAGAAATAAGCAAGCAAATAAGGGCATCGAATTTTAGTTTTGTGTGCGATGAAATTTTATGATTTAAAATATTTTAGTGCTATTGTACATAGCCTTATTAGATAAGAATTGTGAATAACAAGCATAGATAATATTAAGCAATTTTATAAATTAATAAACTTAATAAAGTAATTTTCTATATTCTTGGTTGAAAGATTGATAAGAGACCAAATTTAAAGATCAGGTCTATAGTATAATGAAATATTATAACTGATCAAGGCGACCAATATTTGCAATTCTTTATTTATTATTTGTTTATTTATTTTAGTATTTGTGTCTATATTTATGTTTACTATAACACAATAACGAAAAAACCGAATTCTTTTAACAGCCAAAATAAAAAAAAAAAATCTTCCCCTATTTTTTTCTGTAACAAAATTATTTTTTCTTGTGGGATGGTACACTACCCTCATACATTAAAATTTATTTAGCATAAACTAACTAAACAAATATAACAATAATAATATACCGACCAAAATTCTAATTTTTCTTTTTTACCACCAAATTTCAATTCATTTCAACATTCTTACCAATAAAGCAATACCTAACAATTGTTAATAATATATTCAACTACTAATTTTCATTTCATCACACTCATTTATATCCATCTTTTTTTTTTTAATATTTTTATTTTCTATATTGAATTATTATTTACATTACTTTACAACTAGGAATCATTTACAATTGTAACATCTACAAACATTTTCAATTTGTACAATACAGTCATGAAGAAGGAGTTAAAATATATAATATATGCACATGTTGCTTTAGTGATATACTTGATATACTTATCCTTTGATTTAATAACGTTACTTCATGATGATACATTCAGTGATGCATTATTGGATATAGAGTTAAACCCATTAAATGGAAAAATCGATAAACCACAATTGATTCCTAAAATCATTCATCAAACTTATAAAAATAATAATATACCTGAGATTTGGCAACCAGGTCAATCTGCTTGTATTGAATTACATGATGATTATCAATATATATTATGGACTGATAAAAAATCAAGAGATTTCATTAGTGAAGAATTTCCCTGGTTTTTAAAAACTTGGGATAATTACAAATATCCTATTCAAAGAGCCGATGCAATTAGATATTTTGCTTTAAGTCATTATGGTGGAATCTATATTGATTTAGATGATGGTTGTGAACGTAAATTAGATCCATTATTAACTGTTCCAGCATTTGTACGTAAAACAATCCCCACAGGTATTTCAAATGATGTTATGGGTTCAGTACCAAATCATCCATTTTTTTTAAAAGCTATTGATTCATTAAAAAATTATCAACGTAATTGGTTAGTTCCATACATTACAATTATGATTTCAACCGGTCCATTATTTTTATCAATAATTTGGAAACAATATAAACGTTGGGGTGTACCTGAAGCTGGTAAAGTTAAAATATTAATGCCACAAGATTATAAAGGTAATAAATATTCATTTTTTGCAATTGCACCTGGTTCTTCATGGCATATGAGTGATGCAAATTTTATAAAATCTTTAGCAAATCATTTGGTTTTAGCTATAATTGGAGGATTTTGTATTGCATTGATAATTTTATTAATTGAATATTTATTTTATTCATTTATTATAAGTCAAACATTTAAAAAAATTATAAATAAATTCAAGGTCTTTGGTTTATGGTGTTTTAATTCATTTTTAAAATTTTTCAATTTAAATAAATATAAGAAATTAGATGAACCAAAGAAATCAAATATTATAAATTTTTTAACTTCATCAAATGTTAAAAGAAGAAATAGAAAAGATTCAAATTTACCAATTGAAATTAATAATTTATTAGAAAAGGATATACTAGATGGTAAAATTTTAGAAGAAAAACAAGTTAATAATGATGACGAATTTAGTGATGACATTGTATAATTATAGAGATACTAATACTTTTTTTTTATCTATTTGCGCTTGATTCTAATAAATTTAAGTTCAATTGTTTATATCTTAATTTTTCATGTTGATCAATTTTATCTTTAATTAAATTTGTTAAATTATCAACGATACTTTGACTTTTCATACATAGTTCAATTAATTGTTGTGCATCAATTGGTAATCCACCATTTTTACTTAATTGAATTAATTCTCTATTTTTATTTAAAGTTATAACCAAAAATCCATCTCTATAATTTTCTTCAATTAAATCTGAATCAATTAGACAAATTTCATTAATTTCATCACCTTTTATATTCATTTCTTTACTTTCTAAATTGAAAAATGAAAATGTTAAACAAATCGGTATATGTAATATACTTAATTTCACTGGTTCTCTTTCATTTATATCATGTATTATAATTTCATCATTTGATATGCTTATATCTGGTTTTTTAAAATGTGATAATGCCAACATTGAAGCAAAACATCCAATATCAATAAAATTCCCATCAAAATTCCAAAAATTTAAATCAACAATGATTTCCCAAACTTTTTCACCAGCAATTATACATAAATTTTCTAAATCTAATGAATTTGATCTTCGTATAGCTTTTTCAATTAATCTTGATATTAAAACTTCTTCTTGAGATTTATTATCAAATTTGACACTTGACATAGGACTAATTTCAGAATTGATTGTAAATAATCCTTCAAATGGTCTATCTTCATAAGGTTTTATAATCTGTGATGAAACTCTAACTGATAATTTTGTTTTACCAAATGATACTTCAACATAACCATATTCATTGGGGGATAAATAAATATCAATATCTCTTAAATCTAGAAACCCACGATTAGATAAACGTAGACCATTTTTTAACCCTTCATGTAGATACGTTTTTTGATTTAATGATATCTCTAAATTTCTAGACATGATGTAGGAAGAAAAAAAATAATTTTCTAGTGGCAATATGATTTCAATCACCAAAAGAAGAATTCCAAAACAATTACCACTAATTAGATTCTATTCTAATCCTAGTTTGAATTTCTTTCAATCTAAATCATTACCTTCCAATACAATTGTAAAATTTGTACCACAACAACAAGCATGGATTGTTGAACGTATGGGGAAATTTCATAAAATTTTACAACCAGGTTTAGCAATCTTGGTTCCAATAATTGATAAGATCATGTATGTTCAATCATTAAAAGAATCAGCAATTGAAATTCCAAGTCAAAATGCTATTACTTCTGATAATGTAAGTTTAGAATTAGATGGTGTTCTTTATGTAAAAGTTATAAATCCATATTTAGCAAGTTATGGAGTTGAAGATTTTCAATTTGCTATAAGTCAATTAGCTCAAACTACAATGAGATCTGAAATTGGTAATATGACATTAGATTCAGTATTAAAAGAACGTCAAGCTTTAAATTTTAATATTAATAAAGTTATAAATGAAGCTGCAAAAGATAATTGGGGTGTTGAATGTTTAAGATATGAAATTAGAGATATTCATCCACCTCAAAATGTTCTTGAAGCAATGCATAGACAAGTTAGTGCTGAACGTTCAAAAAGAGCAGAAATTTTAGAATCTGAAGGTAATAGACAATCAAAAATTAATATTAGTGAAGGTGAAAAGCAAAGTATTATTTTAAATTCTGAAGCTGATAAACAACAAAAGATTAATCAAGCTTTTGGTGAAAGTGAAAGTATAAAATTAAAAGCTGAAGCAACTGCTAAAGGTTTAGAAATTATTGCAAAAGCTATAAAAGAAACTCCTGGTGGTCAAGATGCAGTTAATTTACAAGTTGCTCAAGAATATATTAAACAATTTGGTAAATTGGCAAAGGAATCAAATACAATTGTTATACCTTCAAATGTTGGTGATTTATCAAGTTTTATGGCTCAAGGTTTATCAATTTATAAAAATTTAAACAAAGAAAAGTGAATATGTCGTCATGTAAATAGTAAATAGAATATATTCTAGGTATCAAGCTTTTTTGAAAAAATTATCTAAAGCACCTCTTTTCACCTTTTTTACTTCTTTCTTTACAGGTTTCTTTTTGATTGTATTGTCACTTTTTATCATCATGTTTGATTCAACTGTTGCTAATTTTTTTTCATAATCTTTCAACTCTTTTAGATAAGTTTCAACTTTAGTAAAATCATAATTAAAATGGGATACAATTTCCTTTTTCAATACTCCAATATAATCAATTGCATAATTTAAAGCTTGCAACTCAATCAATTCAGGATCTGTTTCTTTACTTGGATCGTTCAATTCTTTTTTAATTTTTTCTAGTATACTATTTGGTTCATCTAATATGAATCTATGTAATTTCTTAATCTTTTCATTTATCCAATTTAATGTCTTTTCATTTGAATATTTATAAAATTTTTCTTGTTCACCACCTTCAATTATATAGTCACAGATATTATCAAAAGATTTAATCAATAAAGAATCAGGTATCTCTTCAACACCACTTGAATCCTTTATATCTTCAATTGTTTTATAATTGGATTGATTCTTATAAAAATATTCAATCAATAACCAAGTTATATCAAATTTATTCGTTATTATAGTTGATGCAGATTGTATAACTTTACCTGGATTTGATTCAAAAATATATGATTTTACAGCTTCTCCCTGATGTTTTATACCATTACCATCCACCACATTCATTTCATACAACTCATCATCATTTAAAAGATATTGTTTACCATTGATTAGAATAATTTTATATGTACATGATTTATTTGGTAAAATTATAACTTTTTCCATAATAAATACGCGTATATTAAATTTTTTTTTTCAAAGACCAACCCAAGATCTAACTAATTCACGAATTGCACCAATTGAAGCCATTATAACCATTACAGTACCAAATACTGAAAAACTCAACAGACTCATTGAAGCAGCTCTTGGATCGACATTTAATAAATGAGCAGTGGCAATTGCACCACAATTTATACCTAAACTAACACCTCTAGTTACAAAATCATCTTTTGCAACATTTAAAAATTTAAAAATTGGTTCATTTAATAAAACTCCCAATATACCAGATAATATTGTACAAACCGCCATTAAAGAAATAGATCCACCTAATGCTTTAATTAATGGTGTACCTAAAGCTAATGTAACTGATCTACCAATAAATCCAATTGATCTATGAGCTTCAATTTCAATTGCATTACAAAATAATGGATAAATGAAAAAAGTTAATCCAACACTGATCAAAATAGTTGGCATTAATAACCAAAAATTTTTTATAAAATCTTTTCGATGTGTAAACATTGGTAATGATAATGCAACAATTGAAACATCCATTAATGAACTTAAGAAATCTCCACATCCAGGCCATTTGGGGGTTGCAGTAAATTCAGATAATGTATTTGATTTCCCATTATTATTTAAAATTTGATTATTAAATAATCTTAAATAAGTTTTACCAGTTTTATAAAATTTTAAATCATCAAGAAAACCTTTTGGTTGTTTATGATAAATTAATGATCCAATAAAACATATAAATAAAATAATTGCTGTTGATATTAATATTGGATGAGCAAATTTTTTAGTTTTTGGATAATTTTGAGGTATTAATAATGCTATATAATATGCAAGGATTGTAATGCTAAGATGATAAGGTAAAAAAATATGAATTGATGATATATAATATAATGGTAATGATATAATAAATAATAATGAATATAATATCCAATCGATATATTTTGTTATAAATATGGTAGTTTTTGTTAATTTTGGTTGTTCAATTTGTTTTGGTGGTTCATAAATTTCATGTGAAGAAATTGGTTTTTGATGATGATCTTGTTTTGGATATATTGGTTCTGGTAAACTAACAGTTTCTTCAAATGGATTTTCTGTAATTGATTTGGTTGGTGGTTCTGTTTTAACATGTCTTAAACTATCAACATCAATTGTAGTTATATCATCTCTCATTGATGTAAATACTCCTTTAGTTGAACTTAATTCAACCTCCTCAATTTCAATCTTTTTATCAATTTTAATTGATAATATCATTTTCATTAGTTTAATAAAATATACATTACAAATGAATAAGATAATCATACCAAATATGAAAACTCCTGCAATTTTTAAACATTCTATAAATGTAATTGGATCGGATAATGGTAAAATTATAAATGAAGGAATGAAAAAAACATTTATCCATTTTAATGTAAAATTCATTGGTGGTTTAATTAATGTTAAATAATTTGTTAAAATCCAATTTGAACCATTTTTAATTGATTTTATATTTGAATTTGTTAAAACACTTAATAAACATAAAAATATTAAATTTATTAATAAACCTAAAACTGAACATGGAAATTTTATTTTAAAAATATTAGTTAATAAAATATTGAAACCATAAAGAATTGTTAGGATTATTAATATACCAAATGGTATAATTATATAACTATGTATAAGATGTTTTCTACTAAACCATAAACCTAAAAATATCAGATTTAACATTTTATAGTTTCTTCGCGATAAGAAAAAAAAATTACTTTGTATATTAACCTTCAATTATTTGTTTAAATTCTTCTTTTGCATATCTTAATCCACAATAACCACAAGTTGATGCTCTTGGTTGATCTAAATTGATAAACACTTTTGGATGTCCTTGTAATGTTGATCCTCTATTACCATCACATACAGCAACATTACCTTCTTCATGACTTAAGTATCTTATTGGTTCTTTTGCAATTAAATCTATTGCTGCATATGGTCTTGGTTGTAATTCTAAATCCTTTTGAATGAATCTATGTGGATATTTATCAATTATATCTATTCTTTTAGCTTGTGATTGTGTCCATGTTACATCTGAATTTGGTGCTTGTTTTGCAAATTCATTATTTTGTAAATCTTTTTTATTCAATTGTGATGCTTCTGGTTTAGATTGTGATCCTGATGGTTCTGTTCTTTGACTGATTATCGATTGTGTTGATCTAAATCTAACTAATCTAATTTTACTTCTTAACATCTTTATTAGTTTTTATAATTATTTTCTCATTCAATTATTGGTTAAATAAATTCGTGTGGGTTGTGCAAAAAATGTCATTAGAACCTAAAACATCAGCTAAAGTTGTTATAACAACTAATAAAGGTTCAATAGAAGTTGAAATTTGGGCTAAGGAATTACCATTAACAAGTGAATTGTTTTTATCAAATTGTTTAAATCAAAAATATAATAAAAATTTATTAGTTACTGATGAATTTATTGAAATTATAAATGAAAAAGAATTTAATCTACCTAATGAATCAAATTCTAGAATATCATGTAAAAGAGGATACCTAGGGACAATTAAACAAGGGAATAAGTATAGTGTGGATTCTTTTTTTATAAGTCTAACGGATTTACCAAAGTTTCAAAATTTTAATATATTTGGTAAAATTGTAGAAGGTTGGTATGATATTGTAAAAATATCACAAGGTGAAAGAGATCAAGAAGGAAATTTGTTGTACCCTGTAAAGATTCTAAAAACTGAGGTTATAGTACCCTATTTTGAATTAAAGAAAAATGAAGAGGAAAAGGTTGTGAAGAATGTTGTAAAACAAGTGAATTTGAATTATGAAGACGATGAGGAAGGTGAGTTTAAGATGAAAAGTGCACATAAAGAGATTAAAGAGAAACCAGTGGAGAAAGAAGAGGAAAAAGAAGAACAAGAACAAGAACAAGAACAAGAAGAATCTGATGATATTACTGAGAATTCAGATTCTGAGTCAACCTATAATTTACATCCTGATCCAACTATAGATTCAGATTATGACTCAAACTTAGATCTTCACGAATCAGAATCAATCACTATAGAAAAACTACAACAACATAAACCAATATAAAACCATTGTCTATTCCTTACATAAATCTATATACCCAGGTAAATCGTCATGTTCATTCGTCATTGCATTTGCTCTCTTCATTACATCTTTCCCCCAAACTTCATCAAACCAAGGATGCTTCAATAATGAATTTGCATCAAATCTTTCATCTAAATCAAATTTTAAACATTTCAAAATTAAATCACTAATTAATTCAACTTCAATATCATTTTTATCAAATTTATACTTCTCAATTAATACACTTTTCAAATCCCAATATTTTAAATTATCAATATTTTTAAAAATAATTTTTCGATGATTTTCAGGATGTAATTTAAAAAATTTACTTGTTAATTTACAATCAACTAAATATTCATCATTTGGAAATTTTCCTAATAATTCAATAATTTGAGCTAAATGATCTTCGTCTTTATCAAAAAACTTCCCATCATGAGGATCAAATAAAAAATCTCCAGTTATTAATTCAAATATTATACATCCAATTGACCATAAATCAGTTGATGAACCCCATGATTTATATTTCATTATAATTTCAGGTGATCTATATTGTCTTGTCTGTATTTGATTTGTAAAGTGTTCATGAGTAAAAGTTGCATTACCAAAATCAGCAATTTTTATTGATATTTTTTGTTCATCAAATGAATATTTTCTTGGACTTATAGCTTTTGAAACTGATTTTGTATAATCAACATCATTAAATAGGATATCAGATGACATTGATGATGAAAATGGTTTTGAAGATCGTACTGGTGAATCATAATTATTTTTCTTTTTTAAAAATGATGTTTGTGATGATGTTGATAATGTTCTTGTTAATGAAACCAGTTGTTTATTTGAATTTTTTCTAAATAATGAAGTTCTTCTTGACGGTGGTTTTTCAATTGATTTAATTATTTTGTGAATATCTTTTATATCAATTAAAATATTTTCAGGTTTTAAATCTGTATGTATTATACCACAATGATGCATATAATTAACAGCTAATAACATTTGTTTTGTAATTTGTCTAACTAAATCTAATGGTATACCACCAACATTTTTTGAAGTTTCAATAAATTTATTTAATGAATCAGTTGTCATTGAATTTAATTTTTGTTCAATTTCTTCTTCTTCTTCAGTTTCAACAGGTGATATCGAAGTATCTTTTAAACCTAAACTTAACATTGATTTTGTACTTTTTTTAATATTATTATCAGTTTTTGTAAATTTAATTTCTTCTTTATGAATTTTATTATCTAATGATTTATAAAATTTTTTATAATTATAAATTAAATTTAATATATTTTCACCAAGTATTTCAAAAACCATACAGATATGATCACCATGTGGACCAGATATTTCAAAATCATCTAATAAATTCATTACATTTATTGAATCATGATTTTCAAAATATGTTAAAAATCTATCAGGTAAATGTTCATGATTATTTATAGGATCATTTAATGTTTTTAAAATTCGAATTTCATCTTTTGCAGCTTCTGTATAATTTTTATTTGATTTTACAAATTTTATTGCAACATAATTATTATCATCTTGTTTAGCTAACCAAACAGTTGAAAAATGACCCCAACCTAATTTTCTTAATATAACATAAGACGTTTTTTTGGAATAATAAATTTCTCCTTTACTTACTGGATGATAACCACCATATTTATAATCTTCTTCATTTTCTTCATGTTTTGGATCAAAATTTAAATCTGATTCCAGATCGGAGTAATCTTCCATATGATGAGGATTATTGGAATGTATATTATGATTTGTAAATGATCCAATACGTAATAAACTTTTTAAATTTCGTTTAACTGTTGGTCTTTCAGGTGGTTTACTTATTGGTAATTCTTCAAAATTACTCATTTCACTATTTTGTAATGATATACATTCAGTTGCAAATGATTCGTACCTTAATTCATCTTCCTCATCTTCTTCTTGAATTGGTTTTGGTTCTTCTTTTCTTTTGAAAAACCCCAGTATATTAAATTTATATTTTCTATCATCTTCTTCATTCTCAGTACGATTGATTAATAACATGGTCCATTAGAAAAATTGGAATAATTTTTGATATATTATAAAGGTAAAAAGAAAACTGGGGTTGGTTTTAATTCTGTTGGGCACTAGAGGGGGGGAGGGATAGAATCGATTGATGCCGAAGCAAAAGTAAAGAAAAATAAATATTTTTGTGTCAAAAACGACCTTGGAAAATTTACCCCTATTACATCACTGAATCCACCACAATTTATTTGTTAATTTTGCTTTTTAATTTATTGTTCAGGGTTTTGCTTTATTTTGCTTTTATTAAAAATGAGGTTACATTTGGCATTTTTTTAAGTTGCCTTTGTTATTTTGCCGTAAATATTTAGTTGCCGATTTTTGATTGTTTATTTCCGAGATCTCGCTTTGGTCTAGTCGTGTGGAAATGTCGATGAGATCTGGTATAAATTATATCGTATTATAGATTTATTATACTTTAGCAAAGGAATATCTAATAGTGCAAAAGACTCAACAGAAGACTTCTGTTGCTTTGAAATTTCATTCTTTTCGGTATAAATGATTTAAAAGAATATTATAGAAATTGAAAGCTGATGCTAAATCAATTCGTATATCTTCGAAGTGAATTCCTCTTAGAATTTCTTATAGTGATCAAATAACATAATGTTCTTCTTACCATATGACCACCTATTGATTTCAAAATGGATCTCCTTCTTTTTTTTATTCTTCTAAAGAAATACTTGTAAAGACTAATAATTTATAGCTGTATTTGAAATTGGATTTGAAACCAAACAAACTTTAGATTCCAGATTGATGAAGCTCTACGGTGAACAGCTTCCAATTGCAGCAAATATTTGAAAAGTGGTAGATTTTTAACCGGAAGAGCTGAAACCTTATCAAAACCAACTTGCATTTGTGGAAATGATATATATTCAACTGAAAACTTGCTTAATTGTCATTTTATAATCATTATGTCTGAGTTTTCATGCTATTTACCTTCAGTCAATAATTGACTTCTATAATGTATTCATCATTAGTGTTATTCTCAAAGAGTAATGGAGTTCGACATATAAAAAGTATATGAATCACTCCTTTAAGCTTTCTTGAATGTTATAATATTTGTTGTATTTAAGATATTGAATGATCAAGATTTCAGACCTTCTTTGGTCATTGCAAATTTCATTATCGAAAATTTCAATTGAACCAGATGCCAATGATGTTTATTAAATTTTATAATATCCATAGACACTTCTATTACAATTTCAAAACTAAAAACTCTTGTTTGTTTAGAATGCTTGGATAATAGTATCACTCTCTAGAATTGATTCTTTTGTTAAAGTACTATTTAAACTATTTCTAGTTCAAACTATATGATAACAAAAATATGATTTAGAATATTTAGAATCTATTATTTCAACGATTGAACTTTGAAATAACAAATACTTTGATTAATATTCTTTTGTAAGTGATAAGCTATTGAATTTTGAATGTTCTAATAAACTTACCAATAATTGAATCTATTTGATCCACATGCCTTTGGTCATATTTCCTAATCTGACATTAGCATATTAGTGTGTTACATCAATTGTTCGAATTTGCACTAAGTTATACAGCCTTAATTTACAATTTATCACTTCATAGTGCAATGTAAACATCCCCATTAAAATTTATTCAAAAGCAAAACATTCAATCTCCTTTATTATATATTTTAGATGTTTTTTTTTTTTTTCCTGATATGTATTTCTATTCATTTATACATCTATATATAATTTAGCAAATATAATTACATTTAACCTGTGTTGATAGGGAATATTTCAATGTTATTAAAAAACCCTCTATTTGTGTTTATTTAAAATTAATTGTATAGAGTTTTGTTTCTTCTAAAATTAGATACCCAATGATTTACTTGTTTTGAAGATATTATCTTATGCTCCAACATTGGTATAGATCGTCTGGCTGATCTTCTTTTTATAATAGCTTGGACGTATCTGTTTAGTTGTATTATTTGGTTTATACTAATGTTGATGTTACAAATTATGTTTGGTAAAATTGGAGTTAAATTTGGTGTTGGTATCATAATTGTTTTGAAATTGGACAAGGTGTTTTTAATATGTTCACAGAACTCAGGTCCAGCGACTTCTTGTACACATAATTCACATGTTTTTGTATTAAAATGAGTTCCATGACCAAGGTAAGATGGGATTCAATACCTCAATTTGGACAATCAGCAACTTTAATACAAAAATGCAAGAAATCAAATAAATCAAGTTCGAGGTTAGTAGATGTATTTTCATTAAGTTTAATAATAACAATTGTATTTTCATGAATAAGAATGGAAAAGTCATTACATCTCAAAATTTCAAATTTAATCCTTCACCGACTACAACATCTACAAATTCACATTTTGATTTACCTACAGAAGAATTTATGGATTTAGATGAAATTTCTTTACATAATACAGATGAAAGTGATGATGAATCAACATTGGAGATTATGGAACTGGTTAATGATGACGATGAAATAGTTTATTCAGGGGAAAATCAATTAAATACTATAAATACAAATGTTTTGTATCATGGTCATCAATCTGATGTACACCAAGAGAATATTCTTCAACATCCATTCGATGATAATTTTAAGAGATTAACTAGATCACAATCACAAACCTTTAATTTAGATGGAAAGAATGATACACAAATAATCGATAATAGCAAGTCTAATACAAAACTAACGGAAACAAACAATTATATTGATCAGTGTGTATATTTAAAATAACACTACGACTCTTTTCTATCAAAAAATACAATTATATCTTTCTAATCACAAAACTCACTTTTAAAGGATACCATTTTCGGTTATTAAAGTATGATGAGTGTAGAACCATGTATGCAATCTAGTACAATTAAATACGGTATTTGTTTGACAGCATTATCACCTTTTCAAGTCAAAACAAGAACTAACAATCTTTATAAGCACTATTGTTGGCAGTTTTGGACAATTTCCAGATCTTGCCTGCATAGAGTAAAATCTTATGGTTTCAGATCGTACCTGAAATTAGAACAAAACAATTGTTTTGTGCCCTAAAGAAAGTTAACTTTCAGGTGTAAAGTAACTTTAAGAAATAAACCAATTACGGTCTCAAGTAGATGGAGTAGCATAACTGTGAAGAAAGCTCTTTAAGAGCTCACTAAATGGTCTCCTAGACGTGTATAAACTGTTCTGTGTTTTCAACCAAACGTCATATGTTTAATTGATATATTTTTAGCTTCGCTTATTGCATCCTTTCTTGGTAAGCTAATTAATCTATTGCAATTCTTTGGTTATCTGTTATAAATTTATTTAAGTTTGTAGCTGACTACAAACTAGTTTTATAAATGGTTCCGTATTAGTTATTCATCGATCGCAATTTTTTAGTATTTAAAGCATAAGAAATATCATTTGAGAAAGTTACTCATTTTAATCATATTCTATAGTCATAAAAAAATCAATTCAACTCATGTGAAATTTAGACAGACTTGTTAAGTGTCACATTATTTGAATCGAAATTTGATTTCATATTTTCTCATTCAAACATCTGGTAATAAACTTTGTATGATTGAATGGTTCATTTCTAACCCGTGAAATGGTTCAAACACGATGATAAAACTGACTTTTGGTATGTATTGCTTTCGCTTGTGGAAAAGTGATTGTAATTTGAATTTAAAGCAAAATAGTCGGAATCAATTATCAGTATGTTTGAATCATGGTTTCAAGCACCTCAGATCAAGTTATATAAGTAGGATCATTAATAAATTTCACTTAATGATAAATTAAATTTAGTAAATAGTCGCTGTTTTGTTAAGTTTAAAATTAGAGTTAATCTAGGTTATGAACTTAGCTCTAGAAGTTTCAAAATTATTATTAGACACTTCTTAGAACATTTTAATTTTCAATACCTGAATATTATGGTTAGATTTTCAATTTAGTTCATGTTAGTTTAAAATTGGGTCGTGAGACATTGTTCAAAAGCTAATAGTTAACCCTGTATTACATAATGTCAGTAAAGCACGTTGATGTTGATTGTCTTTAACATACCTTTGTTGTTGCTTGATATTTGACATTGATTATACGGCTGGTTTCTATTGTTAAATTGTTTGAATCAGTTTTTTTATTATATATCATTCGTATATTCATTTTACAAAAACTGTCAATAAATTTCTTGGTGCTGTCAATTTTTATGTTCCTTTATTTCTTTAAAAAATATATTTTGTTCTGTCAACGTGGGGCTAATTTATTTGGAGATAACAAAAAAAATTAATTACCATACTAGAAACGTGCTAATGAAAATCTTAACAATGATAGGGCTTCAAATCTTAACCCATATATAAAATCTCTTTATTTCTTTATGAATTTTTCAAATCAAGTCAATCAACAATGAGTGATAAAGAATTACATACTGTTGAAATCACAAATGAACATTCAAATTCTCATAAAAAACATTTCAAATATGATAAAGAAGAAAGAGCAACAAGATTTCAAGGTGGTGTTAAATTAAAGGATGCTTTAATGATTTTCTGTGCTGGTTTTGCCTTAGTCTCTGATGGTTATCAAAATAATGTTATGTCAATGATGAATAAAGTATTTGCTTTGAAATATCCAAAAGAATATACTTCATCAATGTCAACACAAGTTTCAAATGCGTCATTAGTTGGTACAATTTTTGGACAAGTCATAATTGGATTTTGTTGTGATTATATTGGACGTAAATTTTCAATTGTTTTGGGGTCTTGTTTTTTGATATTTGGATCAATGATGTGTGCTGCATCTCATGGATTTACAGTTAATGGTATGTTTTGGATGTTAACAATATTTAGAGGTGTTACTGGATTTGGTATAGGTGCAGAATATCCAAGTTCTTCAACTTCAGCAAGTGAAGCTGCTAATCATTCAGTTAAAAAAAGAGGTATGGCTTTTGTTTTAGCTACAAATTTACCTTTATCATTCGGTGGTCCATTTGCTTTGATTATATTTTTGATTGTAAATAAAATTACAAAAACTCATTTAGACGCTTTATGGAGAACAATGTTTGCAATCGGTATGTTGGAATATTTGGCTACTTTTTGCTAGATTAATGTTTAATTTGCATTATTCTGTTTTTGGTAGCGTTTGATTTTTAAGATTGTATCAATAAGATCGGTTGATCATGTTGAATATGATTAAAAGGTCTTACTAGATTGGATTTACTAACTTACATAGGTTGCTTTTGGCCATTATCTGTGTTGTATTTCAGATTGAAATTGGTTACTTCAGAATTATATACTAAATCTGCAATCAAGCATAGAGTGCCTTACTGGTTAGCTTTCAAGTACTATTGGCCAAGACTTTTAGGGGTCTGTTTGGCATGGTTTTTGTACGATTTCGTAACCTTTCCTGTATGTATTAGCAAATACCTTTGATATCAATTACTAACATTTGAATAGAACGGTATATTTTCGGCTGGTATCAGTATGTTTTTATTTAAGTTGTCAATTAAACCATCTACTAACTAATTTTATAGTCTCAAGTGTCACCCAAGCAAAGGCAACTCAACAAGATACTCTTGAAAATATTGCAGAATGGAATCTTCTTTTAGGAGCAATTGCTTTACCAGGTGTTTTCGTAGGAGCATGTTTAATTGATATAATTGGAAGAAAATATACTATGATTATTGGATTCTCAGGTTATCTTATCTTTGGATTGATTGTGGGATGTGCTTATGAGAAAATCACCAAGATTGTACCATTATTTGTTGTATTTTATGGTCTTATGCAAGTATGTATTAACAAATAGTTTTAAAATCAATTACTAACATTTAAACAGTCTTGTGGTAATTTGGGACCAGGAAATGTTCTAGGTACTGCATCAAGTGAATCATTTGCTACTCCTTTGAGAGGAACTGGTTATGGTATTGCTGCTGCAATTGGTAAAGTTGGAGGTATGTAAAATTATTCATAAACATTGAGAGTTTGCAGCAAATTGAAACAGTTTTTTGCTACCAAATGTGAAAAATCTTTGAAGTAATATACTAACCATTTTAATAGCTGTTGTTGGTACCAAGACATTTACTCCTATTCAAAAAAATCTCGGTAAGAAATATACATTCATTATTGCAGCTTGTTGTGGAGTAGCAGGAATTATTGTGACATTTTTTTTGGTACCTCATTTAAGAGAAGATGATTTATTAGAAGAAGATATCAGATTCAAGAATTATTTAATTGATAATGGTTGGACTGGTAAATTTGGTATTGAATCTTATGATGAAGAAGAAGATCTTGATTCAAGTGAAGATTCAAGTTCAGAAATAAAAGAAAATTATAATATTGATGAAAATGATGAAAAAATTAAATAGAATTTGATTTTAGTTAAATGGTGATAGACAGTTAATAAATAATATTGAAAGGAATAGGTCGATTGACTTACTTTAGTTATTTTTTTAATTTGAGCGACAAGAATGTGAATTAAGTCTGTTTATTTCTCATACCTTCTTGGTATTAATCTCGAGATTGTGATACAATCAGTTAGAGCTTGGCTTTTGTTAGCACGATCTGAATAATTTGGGATTTTCGAGTCTTTCATCTTCATGCTTTATTGAATCAACCATGAACCCACTAAATCTAATAATCATTTTCAGTCATAGAACGCGGTTGGATCAGCAATAGATAACAATAGAAAATCAAATTGACAGAACCACATTTCATTTCCTTATTAAATGTTGCATGATAAATGATTTCTAGCTTTTCGTTCTAAATTGATGCTTCAAAATATTTTTATTTATATACAGTCTCAACTTTCATGAAAAATCCACCAACAGCTGAAGAAATTGAAAAAAGAAGAGAGCTTAAAAAGCTTGAAGTTATTCCCGAAGGTATAAGTAAGAGTGAATGGAAGAAACAACAAAAGTTAAAAAGGAAAGAAGAAACTAGATTAGAGCTTAAAGATGTTTATAGAGAAAAGAAGAAATTACAAAGACAACGTAAAAGAGAAAGAATGCAACTGGATGAAGAATATAAACTTCTGAAAAAAAGACCAAAACAACAACAAGATACCAATGTAAAAATTATCATCGATTGTCAATTTGATGATTATATGAATGAAAAAGAAATTATATCGATGTCTAATCAAATAAGATCCTGTTATTCTGCCATGCTACATTGTAATTTCAAATTACCAATCACAATCACATCATTCAATAAAAGATTAGAAGATAGATACAATACAAAACTTTTAGATCATAAAAATTGGCATGGCATTGAATTTAAATCTGATTCATTAGAAGAAATTATTGACAATAAAGATAAATATGTATACCTTACACCTGATACAGATGAAGATATTACTGAACTATTACCAGATCATACATATATAATAGGAGGTATTATTGATAAAAATAGACATCCAAAACTATGTTATAATACAGCTAAAGAATTAGGTTTAAAAACTGGTAGATTACCAATTGGTAAATATATTAAAATCAATGGTAGAACTGTCTTAGTTACATCACATGTTTATGAATTATGTTGTAAATGGTTTGAAACTAAAAATTGGGAAAATGCTTTTAATCAAGTTTTACCGCCACGAAAAATAAATAAATAAATGAATAAATGAATTCTTTATCTGAAAAATTGATTTTACTCTATACTAAACAAAAACTAACATTAAAACCAATAAATATCAATTCACAACCTGTAATATCATCAATTCATTCTTTAAATGATTATTTAGAAACTTACAAAGATCCTGATTTATTAAATCTTGCATTAGATACAATTGATTTAACAAAAATTTATTTAGATCAAAATGATAATGATGATCTGATAATAAAAGCATTATTAAAATATTTCAAAAATGATTTTTTCAAATGGATAAATACACCTGAATGTGAATGTGGTGGATCAGTCGAAAGTCAAGGTGCATCAAGAGCTCAACCAAATCCAGATCAAATTTCAATAATTGAACATTATAAATGTTTAAATTGTAAGAAAGAAATCAATTTTAGTAGAATCAACAATCCTAGAACCCTACTTAAAACAAGAGTTGGAAGATGTGGAGAATGGGTCAATTGTTTTTTACTCATTCTTACTGCCTTAGTTGGAATTGATAGAGTTAGATATATTTGGAATCATGAAGATCATGTATGGTGTGAATATTATTCAATTCAATTAAATAAATGGGTACATCTTGATCCATGTGAAGCTGTATTTGATGAACCATTATTATATTGTAATAATTGGGGTAAAAGAATGAGTTTTGTAATTGGGTTTGGTAATAAATATATAATAGATTTAAGTGAAAAATATATTACAAAAGATAAACAAATTTCAAAAAATTCAATAACTGATGTGAAAAAATTAAAACAAGTTATAAATTATTATAATACTAAAAAACAATTGGAATATTTTAAATTATTTGGAAATGAAAAAGATGCATTAATGAAAGTTTATTATGATATAATTGTGCCATATAATAAAGAACTTGAATATGTAGAACCAACAAGGACAAATAATTTACCAAAAGGTCGACAAACTGGTTCTGCAGATTGGTTGAAATCAAGAGGTGAAAGTGGTTAATCTTGAATTCCTTTTGAATGTCTGAATAATTTTAGTCCACACCATGATATTATTGCCCACCACCAACACACTATGTATATACACCATATTTTAATTATATACTCATCGATGATGGAAAATATATTGTATAATTTTTGATAACTCTCCGTATTCTCTAGTGGTTGAATTATGAATTTCCATAGTTGAAAAAAGGAATTTATGGATACCACAAATAAGATCCAGGTTGAGAATAGTAGTAGATATCCATATATTTTTAGCTTATCATAGTCTAAAGCATCAGCTTCTTCTTCTGGTTCAATTAATGGTAATGGTTTGGTATCCATGATAATTTATTTTTTTATATCTTGAATATCAAAAGTCTCTCACGTGCTCGCTTATTAGTATCCATATAGAACCTAAAACCTGGTCTTAAGATTAAACAGCTTTGGTAAAAGAATCTTAAAGTATTATTTGGAAAACAACTCTTTATGCTCTTTTTAGAATCTATAATGTATCATGTTATTTTTATCAACTATTCAGTTTACCTAACATATAACAATCAAATTGATGTTGATTTTAAAAATCTTCATAAACTGATTTACAAGGCTAACGATTTGGTTATCTCCCCAAGATGATTAATGTGCAAAATGAACTATGTAAAAAAGCTCTTCATAGAACACATATGCGATAAAAATGCAAAAAAATTCAAAAATTCAAATTAAAAGGAAACTGACGTATAAAACAACAAATTTGTATTTGAGAAAACAAGTTTTGTTATTACAATTAATTTTTATGTATTACACATCCTAATTCTTCAATTCATCTTGCAATTTGAAGAAGTAACAAAAATTATCACGTGTAATAATCTTGTATTATGTAAAAAACCGGCAATTTCTCTTTTAACAAGTTAAGGTCCCTTGGCCCAGTTGGTTAAGGCGCGGTGCTAATAACGCCGAGATCAGCAGTTCGATCCTGCTAGGGACCATTTCTTTTTGCATTTATTTTTTATATCTTCATTAAAGAATAGACACTATGTATAATATGTGTTAGGTTTTGTCGTAAAACTTTTAGTAAAATATTCTAACTTTTACGCTGTATTTATATTTACTAAATTGTTTAAATTTAATATTCGATGCCTTGAATTGACCCAACAATTCTAAATCAAGAAATTAATAGGTACAAATATTCAATCAAATATAATAAAGTCACAAATTAAAAATAGTAATAAATTACTTTGTTTCATTAGGAATCTTTGCGGAATTCAGAGATAATAATTTTTATTGTTTTTATTTGTACGAAATTTTATTTTTTTCTTCTTAGCAAACCAATTACTATGGCAGAAGATAAACTAGATATTGAAGGTTTAACTTTGAATGATAAGAAAAAAGATACTCCATCACATACATTACTAAATAGTGATATACAAGCGAGATTATTAGCATTTCAAAAACAACGATCTAAACCTATTTCTGACGATAAATCACCACCAACTGGGGACAATGTAATATTTCATAGTGATACCAATATAGAATTAGCCAAAGAAAAACCATTACCACCAATTCCAAACCAACCACAACAACTTAATAAACCATTTTCAAGTCCTAAAATCGATGTACAAAAAAAACCATCATTATCACAAAGAAGAGGTATGAAATTACCAAGTGAACCAATACTAAGTCCTGAAGAGAAAAAACATTCTCCTGGTGAATTATCAAGAAGATTATCTGAACGTAGGAAACCAAATTTCAAATTAAATTTAAATGATGGAGGTGGATTATCAAGAAATAATAGTTTAAATGGATCAAATAGTGAAAAATCAAATTCCGATCATAATTCACCAGAAACAACAACTGAACAACCACAAGGATTATTTGCAAATTATTCACAATATGTTGATATAAAATCTGGACAATTGAATTTTGCAGGAAAAGCATCATTACATTCTAAAGGTGTAAATTTTTCATCTGGTTCATCATTTCGAGTTTCATTAGAAGAATTTGAATATTTAGAAGAATTAGGTAGAGGTAATTATGGATCAGTATCAAAAGTCTTACATAAACCAACAGGAGTATTAATGGCAATGAAAGAAGTTAGATTAGAATTAGATGAAATGAAATTTACTCAAATTTTAATGGAATTAGATATTTTACATAAATGTGATTCACCATATATAGTTGATTTTTATGGTGCATTTTTTGTTGAAGGTGCTGTTTATATGTGTATAGAGTATATGGATGGTGGATCATTAGATAAAATATTTGGTAATAATATAGGTGTCAAGGATGAACAAGCATTAGCATATATAACAGAATCAGTAACTTGTGGATTAAAAGAATTAAAAGATAAACATAATATAATACATCGAGATGTTAAACCAACAAATATTTTAGTAAATACTAATGGGAAAGTAAAACTTTGTGATTTTGGAGTTTCTGGTAATTTAGTTGCTTCATTAGCTAAAACAAATATTGGATGTCAATCATATATGGCACCAGAAAGAATTAAATCATTAAATCCAAATGATTCAAGTTATTCAGTACAATCAGATGTTTGGTCATTAGGTTTAACTATATTAGAATTAGCTGTTGGTCATTATCCATATCCAGCAGAAACTTATGATAATATTTTTTCACAATTGAGTGCAATAGTTGATGGTGAACCACCAAAATTAGATCCAAAAATTTATTCAATACAAGCACAAGAATTTGTAAATAAATGTTTAACAAAAGATCCAGATGCAAGACCTTCATATAGTCAATTATTAGAATCACCATGGTTAATTTCAAATAGAGGTAAAGATCCCCATCTTGATAAATTAGTAAAAGATAGAGTAAAAGAAATTGATGATGAAAAAAATATAAAAAAGAAAATTGCTAATTTACCTACAAGAAATGTTGATCTGGTACAATCATTATTAAGAGGGAAAGTTAAAGCCCCAGCTTTACATAGAGGTGGTTTACAAAATAGAAATTTTTTAAATAAATAAATAACTATAACATTTTTGACATATATGGACCATCCAATTCATAACCCAATTTTGCATAATAATTCCTTACACCAACTCCCGATATAACACTTATTTTTTTGGAACCATGTTCTTCCTTTGCAATTCTTGCAGCTTCTTCCATTAATAAAGTACCAAAACCTTGATGTTGGAATTTTCTTGGATCTCTTGAATGTAAAGGTACAACACTACCATAAACATGTAATTCTCGTACAATTGATGTTTGTTGTTGTTTAAATTCTTTACGATAAGTATATTTTTTTGATGCTTTTCTTAATCTTAATAAACCAATTAAAATATCTTGTTTTGGATCTTCATAACTTAAAAATGTTTCCCAACCACCATTTGCATAATAATCTCTTCTAATTAATTCCACTTGTTCAGGTATAACTTTATTATGAACTTCTTGTATACCAACTTCTCTTGTTCTAACATCTCTACATTGAGTACCAAAATCTTTCATTCTTGCTAATGCTAATTCTCTTAAATTACCATTTTCAACACCTGAAGTAACTAAAGGCATTGGTATATCTCTTTGAACACGATAAATTCTTGTCCAAGGTGGAATTAAAGCTAATATTCTTGCAATTAAATCAATTAAAGCATTTGCATTATATGATTTATATAAACCTTTTTTCCATAATTCATATAATCCAGTACCTCTTATAACTAATGTTGGATATAATTTTAAACCATCAGTTCTAAATTCTGGATTTTCAAAATATTCTTTAAATTGTTCTAAATCTCTTTCCATTCCAACATTTGGTAAATCAGGCATCATATGACTAACAACTTTATAACCTGCATCTTTTGCAACTGCAAATGTTTCACAAACAGATTTAACAGTATGACCTCTATTTGTATCTCTTGCAACATCTTCATATACACTTTGTACACCAATTTCTAATCTTGTACAACCATATTTTAACATATCACTTAAATGAGTTTCTGTACAATAATCAGGTCTTGTTTCAATTGTTATACCAACACATTTAGTTTGTGATTGTTGAGAAAATTTAATCAGTTCATCTAAATCTTTACCATTGAAACCAGTTAAAGCATTATGTAATTGACTTATAAAATTTTCTCTATAATCTATTGGTAATGACATAAATGTACCACCCATAATAATATATTCAACTTTATCAATAGAATGTCCTAATGATCTTAATTGATCAACTCTACCTCTTGCTTGTTCATAAGGATCATATCTAGCACGTATAGCTCTCATGGATGTTGGTTCATAACCGGTATAAGATTGAGTACTATATTCAAAATCTGAATCTGGACCACCAGGACAATATACACAAATATTACCAGTATAAGCTATATGAGGACATCTATGTGGTTTACACATTACTGCAACAACAGCAATACCACTTGCTGTTCTAACCGGTTTTGCTTTTAATTTAGGTATTAAATATTTTTTATATTGATCAGGAATTGATGAGATGATATCAGTTAATCTTGGTTGTTGTCTTAATTTATATTTCTTTGCATAACGAACAATCAACCCATTTAAATTAACTTCTTTTGAAGATTTCAAAGATGATACAAGTTCTAATGATATATCACCACATGCTTGTATAAATCTTTCTTTCTCTGGTATAGTCTTTTTTTGAACAGGCATATTCTCATCGAAAAATTAATTTTTAATTAAAAATGTTGAAAATGAGACCTTATCAGATTATAACAAGACAATGTTTAAAAAATAATGGGGTTATTTCACAAATGAAACCTAATCAGATCATAACAAGACAATATTCCAAAAATAAAGTGAATATATCACAAATGCCATTATTATATATAGGTGTTATGTCAGATTTATATGTTCCACCAAGATGGTCAAAAATTCCCATATTATCATGGCCAAAAGCATTAGTTAGAAGAGTTAGTTTATTTGCATTAAATACTTATATGATTGTTAAATTTAAACAAGAAATAGGTGTACCATTAAATTTTAATAAATGGAAAGATTCATCAATTGAAAAATTTATTAAAATTAATAAAACTTTTACACAATCATGTAATAATCATTCATCAAAAATTATTGATAATTTAGATAATCAAGCAGGAAAATATTTAATTGATATGTTAAAAATTAGATCAAATTCATTTCCCAAAAATTCAAAAATTTCATGGGAAATGAAATCAATTGATAAAAATCCAAAAATTATTTTATTTAATGTTATACCAGATCAAGATGGTATTGGATTATTTATTCAATATATAATGCAATTAAAATCAACTCAAGAAATACTGGTTGATGGTGAAAAACATATTGTTAAAAATAATGATTATCTTGTTTATTCAATGAATCCAATTACTGAGGAATTATTATTAGTTGGGAAATTATTTGAAAGTGATCATAAAAGAGGTTTAAAAGGAGAATTAGATATGTTTGATCAAAAAACAATGCAAAAATTCCTTTTATTGGCCGCTGATATATATAGAGACGATCCAAGAAAATAATAACTTGTAAATAAAAAATTCAATCCATTAAAAAAACATCTGACGATATTTTTTCCTTTTTAAATGTAGGTCTAACGTTTAATGTACCACTTTGAGATCTTGAATCTCTTCTTTTAACTTCTTGTGGAGTTAATATAATATCTGTTAAAGAATTTGGTAAATAATCTTCTTCAAATTCATTATTATCATCACTTTCTTCATCATCATCAAATGGTGGAGAATTATTTGAATAAGTTGGGGTACTAAATATACTTGAATAAGAATTTGAAAATAAAGTATGTCTATCATTTTTAGGAGATTCTTGAGGACTTTTATAATTCACTTTTGTACCATCTGGTAATATATGAGCTAAAGCACATTTGGAACCAAATTTACAATTTCCCTTTTGGAAATATTTACAAGGTAATTTCCCTATTGAATTATCAATTTGATGACTAAAAGGACATGAATTTCCTGCTTGACATATACCTTGTTTAAAGAATTTACAAGGAACATGACTTAAATTTTTGTTATTATTAGTATTTGAATTCATTTGAACTGTACCAGGAGGTCCAGTATTGGGAGGTAATTGATCTGATATAGATCTAAAATCAAACTTATTACTACTCATGGTAAGGATAAGATAAGATAAGATTAAACCAAAAAAAAAAAAAAAAAAAAAACGGTGCGCACTACCAATTGAAAAATTGTGGATTCAACTCCCTATCTACCTACGATCTGCTGAACCAATACCTCTTTTACCACTGAATAAATGTTTTGGTAAAGCGGCGGTTGAATGTCTATCACCTTCACCTTGTCTTGCCATTCTGTTTCTTTCTCTTCTTTGAATCTTTTCTAATCTTTCGGTTTGTGATTTCAATGCACCATCATTCAAACCTTGATTTAATCTATCAGATTGATTCATTGCTGATTTCTTCTTGGATACTTTTTGTAATTTTATACCTTGATCTTTTTTGATAGTTTCTTTACCATCATCATCTCTTTTTCTTTTCTTTGCAGTATCTTTTAATTTACTTGTATCATGACCAATATTATACATATGTTCTTCCATATCACCAAATGATTTCTTTATTTGATCTCTTGGCATTAATGCTTTATTCTTTAAGGATTTTCTATTTCTACCTTCAATTATCATAGTTTTTTGTTTATTTCTAATCCAATTTGCTTTATCTCTAATATCATCAATTTCTTCATCTTCAATTTCAGAATCTGAATCATAAAATCCTTCATTTTCTAATCTTTCTTCTTCTTCTTCTAATGCTTGTAATTTAGCTGAAATATCAGGATCTAAATAATCATAAACATTTTTACCATTTAAAACTTCTGGCATAACATCATTTTTCCAATCTTCATCTTCTAATAAATATTTATCTTTTAAATTTATATTAAATACACCAGCACCACCATTTTCAAATTCAATATCTCTTGCTAATTTTCTTCTATTTGGATCATTTATATCATATTTTTCTAAATCTTTTACACCTTCGGGTATATGAGCTGGTCTTTCAATTTCATCTCTTTGTTGAGGTTTTGCAACATGAATTTTATTTAATACATTATTAATTCTTGCAGTACCTTTTAATTTTTGTTCAATTCTTGCAGTTAATAATTTTTCACAAGCATGATTTCTAACTTGCATAACATTATTTTCTTCATAACATGATGTATCCATAATTTCTAAACCAGGTACGGATCTTAAAGAATTTATTAAATCTTGTTTTTCTTGATCTAAATCTTCAATTTTAATTATATCTGATTTATTTAATATAACCATTACAGATTTATTAGCAAATAAAGGTTTTATTGAATTAAATAATTTAACTTGAGCTTCAATTGAAAAACCACATTGTTCTGATAAATCCATAAAATATAATACACATGATCTTAAATGTGCTATAGCATAAATTGATTGCATTTCAATATTATTCATATCTTCAGTTGGTCTATCTAAAATACCTGGAGTATCAATAGCTTGAAATCTTAAATATTTATAATCAAAATGACCAACATATAATGATTTTGTTGTAAAAGCATAAGGTTGAACTTCAACATCAGCTTTTGTAATACTTTTTAAAAATGATGATTTACCAACATTTGGATAACCACAGATTAATAAAGTTCTTGTATTTGGATCAATCAGGGGTAATCTACTTAAATGTTGTCTAACTTGTTCTAAATAAATGAAAGGATCTTTTAATTTTTTTGTAATAGTTGCCATTCTACCTAATGCAGCTCTTTTTAATTGTTTACATTGATATAATGATTGACCAAATTTTAATAATCTATTATAATCTCTTGAAACTTGTTCAATTAATGTTTTAGCTTTTGATATAGCAGCTAATGAAACTTTATAATGATTTTTTTCATATAATGTATCCATTAAATCTCTATGAAATGGATGAACATCATTAATATTTGGGAACCCACTTAATAATTCAGTAAATTTTTCAGTAAAACCTTCAGCTGTAAATTTTACTTTTCTCATATAAAAAGCTCTAATTCTTGTAATTTTAAACCCTGGTCTAATAACAGTTGGAGTCTTTCTTTGAGTTCTATTCAAAATGATATCCAACATATCATTTGAAGTTGGAACTGGTGGTATATCTTTCCATGATAATTGCATTTTTATTAACAGGGATGAGATAAAGAATAATTTTTTTTTTTTTTCTGAGAAGAGCTAAATAATTTTATTTATTCATTATAATGATAAACTAAATAATTTGGTAATCCAAATACTTCATAACCTAATCTTTTAGCCATCTTAGCAAAACCTTCTGTCTCTATTAAATGATAAAATGGGAATGATGGGAACATTGCACCATCTCTATGAACATCTGCTTTTACTAAAACTGCACCTCCTCCAACACCGTCTAATTGCATTTCAGTATTTACATCTCCTTTAGCTTCATAAAAATGGGCCATTAATGGTCTATAAGTTGCCATTTCTGCATATCCTTCAACAATAATTTCATCATCATTCAAGGTACTAGCTAATTTTAAACCTTCTTCACTTTCAATCCAATTATTAAAATCATAAGGTCTGATTGAATTTTGTTTTGCTTCTTCATCATAAAATCTTTGATATACATTTGCTGATATCACTGGTTTATTATGAGCAGCTAAATCTTGAATCAAACTTTGTGGAGTTTCAATGATATCTGAATCTAACCATAATACCCAAGAAGTTGATGGTGAAATTGTTGTAAATACTAAAGAATTTCTAGCCAATGCCATCATTGATCTTCTTTCCTTTTGTACTGATAATGCATGTCTATCCTTTTCACTTTGGGATTGTAAACTATTTGAATCCTGTCTTAATAATGTAATTTTTTTAAAATTTAACTTCTTTTCATTTTTACTTTTTTTCAATTGTGATTCTAAACTTTTCAAAGCTTCATCACCTTCATTTGTTCTTGGAAATATAAAACCTAAACTTATTAATGAATGATCATAATCTAATTTTAATAAATTTTCCCAATATTGAGGTAAAAATTTTGACATTGGTGTAAGAATTAAAACTTCTTCTCTTTTCATTAAAGCATTAGGTGATACAGTCAATTTGTTTAAATCATAATGACTTATATGATTATTTGGTAAATTTTTCAAAATAATTGAATCTTTATTTCTTTGTCCATTAAACCATGAATTTGAAGTTTTTTTATAAGAATATTTTGGTTGTTTTTGTGATGTAGATGCAAAGAAATAGAAATATACTATAAGTATTAATGATATAGGTGCTATCAATGCTAAAGGTCTTCTTCGTATATAATTTATATAATAATTCTTATAATAAACCATTCTCTTGATTCGGATTAATTTTGTCTTTTTTTTCTTCTTTCTTTATTTTTTTACGTGTTGGAAATAGAGAGAGTCGTGAGGAATCAAATTTCATAAATTCATATCTAAACTATTTAAATACTTTACCATCAGCAATTTCTCTTGATTCACCATTGACAATGACTGGTTCATCCCATGCAAACATATTGTTAACAAATTTTTGTACATCTTCTTTTGAACCATCTAATTTTGTAAATTCATATGATTCCCAATCTGGTGCAACATCAAATGCTGGTACATAATCTTGACCTCTAACTAAGAAAGCACCAGTAATACCATTGTTGTTGTTTTCACCATAAACAACCATACAACCAAACATATATTTAGTTGAGGCTGATAATCTATTAAAGAAACCACCAACTAAATTATTTGACATAAAAGTTAAAGTTAATTCATCATTATATTTATAATCAACTTTATATAATGACCATTCTTCTGGATCATACATGTTTTTCCAAAACCATGGAATAGCAGTTTCTCTGGTTTCTTCATTTGAGTAAACTCTTTTCCATTCATCTAATGGTGCTTTTGGCTTACCTAAAGCTTCTAATGGATGTTTTGGTTTTGGAGCAGCAACTGGTTCTTCAGAAACTTCTTTTTTAACTTCTTTCTTGGCTTCCTTCTTTGGAGCTTGAGCTTGAGCAGCTTTTTTTTCTTTCTTTGGTGGAGTATATTCAACTGGTTTTTCAATAAATTTAGAATCACCCAAGAATTCATTTAAATATGTAGATTTGATAATAGTTTTATACCATCTAGTAATACTTGGATGTTGTTTTCTCCATTCAGTACCATATAAAAAGTCAAAACCTCTAACAAACATAGTAGCAGCAAATAAATCAGCTAAAGTGATTCTTTCACCAACTAAATAAGTAAATTCAGATAATCTTGATTCAAAAACATCAACAACTTTAGTCAAGTATTGTGAATTATCATCAATTTGTTTTTTATTATATGGAGCAGCACCAGTTAATGGTTTAAAAATATTAGCTTCAGTTGGTAATAATTCAGTATTCGAAAATGAAACCCATTTCAAAACTTGAGCATATTCAGCACCATTTTTACCTAATAACTTAGTTTTTGGATCAGCTAAATTGATGACTTGAATGGTTAGTAAAAAGTTTGAAAAAAAAAAGACTTTTTTTTCAGATTAAAAATCCTCGACATAATTTATTAAGACAGGGATAACTGTATAATATAAAAAAATTTTCTCATCATATAAAGTCAATGGGTTGGTAACATACTATAATAAACAATTGCAATAATTTCATGTAATTTAAAACCTTTTTTTCCAATGAAAGCAGGAATTTTATTTAAAATGAAATTTTGATGATATTGATCATCTTTATCAGATAATTTAATATCTAATTTGAAATGTTTAACCAAAGCTTTTGGTAATAAACTTCTAATTTGTTGAGTGACATATAAAGTTCCTTCTGACATTTTAAAAAGAAAAAGTGTTGAAAATTTTTATTCTCTTCTCAAAATTTAATTTATGTGTGGCATTTTCAACAATGTGGATAGTAGAAGCTACCAATTTTCTCCGTACAGAGATTCAAGCTTTATTAGAAAGTTTTGAAATCTCAAGAACTCAACAATACCCACAATAAAACAAAATTTTTACGTTACCTCAGGATTTACAATCTAGAGGCTCTTTGTTTCATAAGTTTAGAATTTTGTATCTTTACTGGAGCCAATTATTCTTGACATTAGGATCGACATGTGTCTAAGATCTGGCTCTGATCTTGGTTCTTTGATATGGTTATTAAAGTTGCAAAGGCTGAATAAAGCTAATATTCAGTGTAAAAAGAGAGAGAGGAATCATGCTTGAAAATTCCGACAACATCTAGAAAATCAACATCGAAGGCTAGGATTTACCATTTAAGTATCAAAAAGAGATTTTATATGTTTCAGATAGGATAAGTTGATTTGAAATTCATAGATCGAGCCTCAAACCGTAATTTTGTAATTGCAAAAAGAAATCAACTTTTGAGTTCTACCACATTCTACGCCAAAGCGGCAGTAATTTTAATATTGATGCAGTAACCATGAGAATCAAGCACAATATTGTTGTATATTTGAAGATAAGAAATAATCAGAATCTCCTCTTAAGGGGTTTTAAATTGTTGCAAAATTGAAACAGAAAAAAGAAATTAAAATGCTTTAGCCGAATTTACCCTACTAATGAAATTAACACAATTTGATCTTCTTCAAAAATTTGACAATTATTTAGTAAGAAATTTAGCTAACTGACACAATTAACTAGACGAATCTTTGTTACTTAATTTGTTATTCCGAATAAACAATTTTCAGAATTTTTAGTTTTTTGATGTAAACCATGTGCGCTTTCTAAAAAACAATGTATCCCTTGTTAATCATTTTTTTGATTGGTCTTGCCTCTTGTTATCTTAAATAAAAAATATCAACGTATAGTTTTCAAGTAATCTGAACAAACGTACAATTGCTTAACAGTAATAAAGTAATATATACAATGATAGTAATTTTGAAAACTCTATTGAAAAAGAAGTATGCAAAATGGTAATTTTTTTTTCTGCCTTGAAATTTTTCTTCCAAACATGGTCTTGAAGGGGGTGTTGATAAATGGGGATCGAAATTTATTCTCAATTTTAAAAAAGCTTAACTTTCGTACTGTAATTCTTTCTTTAACGTTTAGATTTGAACACAATGGAATCAAAATTGGAGTATAATAATACTTTTATCAAATTGTGGAAATTAGAAAATGTGATCTTTGAATGATAGACAATTAAACTTATCTAATTGAACAATAATTAAACTTATTTTTCTTTGATAAAATAAATTGATAAATAATTTAAAATTTTTTTTTATTTTGTGTATTATTCTATTTTCTTAGTCCAAATTTTAAAACTAATTTCAGCAATTTATCAACGTTTAATTTTCATTAAAATTTTTGATTATTTTCAGTTGACTTAGAGTTGAATGGTTATAAATATTATGCTAATCTTATAATCATTATGAAATCAACTAATCAAAGACACAATTCCGATTCAAATATTAAATATAAAGATTCCACAAAATCTAGAAAATTTAATGGTAATGCACAACCATTTATACCGTTTAATTTTACACAAAACAATTATAATCCACAATCATCACCATTCATTGATCAATCACCAAATACCATAGATGATAAATTAACTATTGAAATTTGTCATATACCAAATTCAATTACAAAAGAAGATATACAAGAATTTTTCCAATTGAAAAAAATTGATTCTAAAAATTATAAAATTCTTCAAATTATTAAACAATATGAATCAAAAGTTATAATTGAAGTTGAAAATTTGAAAATTGCTAATTTGATTTATGATAAAATTGATGGTTCTGAATTTCATGGGAAAATATTAGGTGTAATTATACAACAATCAAATTCTTATTTCCCAGAGATTTATTCTAATTTATCAAGAGTATCGTCAAAGTCATCATTTGATAGTAATTTTTCAAGAAGAACAAGTTCAGATAGACAATTACCTTATTCGAAAAATTCAAGTATTTCATCTATAAATTCAACAGAACCAGTTCCACCATTTATTATGAATATGATACAAAAAAATTCTCCAATAAATAAAATCAATGAAGAAGATGAACAAAGTCAAAATATTTTAGTACCCATTGGAGAAGGTGAAAATCCAGATCAATTAATTTCTGTAAATCCAACAAGATTATTTATTGGAAATGTTCCATATTCATCAAATTGGGTATCATTAAGAAATTTCCTTAATGAAAAATCTTCTGAATTAGCACCAGATTTCCCAATGTTAATTCAAAGAGTTGAGATTCCAGTACAACAAATCACTGATGAATTTAATTATCATTTATTTCAAGGATTATTAAATCAACCACAAATTATAATGAAAAGTAGAGGATTTGCAATTGTTACTACTGGAAATTTAGAATCTTCCAATAAATTAATTGAATTATTTGATAACATTGAATTTGAAGGTAGAAAATTAACCGTTAGATTCGATAAATTTCCTCAATATACAAATAATGCAATACAATATTTTGAAATGAAAAAACCATTATTAAATAATAGACCAAGATCATTAAGTTTACAGAATCCATCAATTATAAGTAACTTAGCAGTTGAAAGAAATCTGTTACAACAAAAATTCTATTATGGATCAGATAATAATAATCAATTTAAACATCATAATTCATTCCCCATGAATCAATATCAATATCATCACCATCATCAAACTGAAATACCAGGTTATTATTTTCTACCGTATTATAACAATCCAATGATACCAATCCCACCACCATATTTACCAATGATGAATCATTTACAACAAAATCATTTAGATAATAAAGATAAAGAATAAATAATTTCTTGTAACTTAGTAAATTCTGCTGTACTGCATATAATTGTTTCTCTAGTTTTATTTATCAGCAAACAAATTTTTTTAGTATCAAGATCAACTATATTAATCAATTGTTACATTTCAAGCCGTTCATATTACCTACTATTATAATTTAGGCGCTTAGCAATAATTTAAATTAGTTATGGCAATGCCGATTGAACCTATAAGGAAGGAGAAGAAATTGCAGTTGCAAACTAAAGGTTCAAATGAAGAATTACCTCCATCAATATTATCAAAAACCTCTTCACCACCACCAATATTAAACCAATCACAATCCCCACAAATCTCACCATTGCCATCTCAGAAACAAATACCACTTAGTAAAGAAGGAAATAATAGAGAAACAGTCATGGCTGGTGGTGTTTATCTTAAAGATTCTTCTTCATCGGATATCCCTAAATCAGAAACAAATCAAGAACAACCACCAAAAGATTCTCATCATCATCAAAAAACTCCATCAGTTCATGCACATTTCTACGTTGAAGAAACGTTAAAAAATAAACCACGATCAAGAAGTGGTTCAAGTCCAAGTCAAATTGATCAACAACAAACCCTTGAGAATCAACCATCATTATTTTCAAAAGAATCAAGTAAAAGTCAAGAAAGTATAAAACAAGTTTTAAGTACTAATACAGGTATTAGTAATGAACAACAAGCTAATATAGATCCAAGATTACCTCAAGATGATGGTAAAATCCATGTATTATTAGGTGTATGTGGTGCTTTATCAACTGGTAAAATTAAATTAATTATAAATAAATTATATGAAATTTATAAACCAGAAAAAATTTCAATTCAATTAATTTTAACAAAATCTTCTGAAAATTTTGTATTACAAGAAACAATTAATCATTTAGAAAATATTAAAAATATTCGAGTTTGGAGAGATGTTGATGAATGGAAAACTTGGAAAAATAGAAATGATCCTGTTTTACATATAGAATTAAGAAGATGGGCTGATATTTTAGTTATAAGTCCATTAACAGCAAATACATTATCAAAAATTTCATTAGGAATATGTGATAATTTATTAACTAATGTTGTAAGAGCTTGGAATACACAATATCCTATACTATTAGCTCCTGCAATGGTTAGTTATTCATATAATGCAATTACAACAAAAAGACAATTGAGATTGATTTCTGATGAAATGCCATGGATAGAAATTTTAAAACCACTGGAGAAAGTTTTTGGTAGTTATGGTGATATAGGTATGGGAGGTATGATGGATTGGAATGAAATTGTAAATAAAATTGTTTTAAAGTTAGGTGGATTTCCAAAAATAGAAGATGAAGAAGAAGAAGAAGAGGAGAATAAAAATGAGGAAAAAGAAGAAAAAGAAGAAGATGAAGATAATGAGGATGATGATGAAGATGAAGATGAAGATGAGGATGAGGATGAAGATGAAGATGAAGATGACGACGATGAAGAAGACGATTCAAGGAGCTAGAAGCTCAAACGTTTATATTAATACAGATAGAATTGAAATCATTTGAATTCATTTAATTGTTTGATTCTTTCATCTCTCCAATTTAAATATTCATCACCAATTAAAGTTGAAGTATCAGCAATACTTACATCTTCATGAAATTGATTTAATTTCACTGGTGAGAAATCAAATGGTGATGAAGAAATATTTTCTTTATCTTGAGATATTGATTGTTTTTGTGGTTGTTTATTATGATTTAATGGTTTCAATGGTGAATTTAATGGTTGTAATATTTCTGGAGGTTTATTTCTTGATGAATTTAATCTTTGTGCTTGTAAGGGACTTTCTAAAATTGATGAATTATATCTAATTGGTTGTCGTTTTGGAATCAGTTTTTGAATCTTTGGTGGATTACGTATTGGAGATTTCCGTTCTGGTGAATTTCTTGAACTTATAGGTTTTTGTTTCATTGGAGATTTTGGTTTTTGTCTTGTATTTCTTCTACTTTGTTGTTCATTACTGATAAATAAAATTTTTTCAAAAAAATCTTCACCATTTATTGTTAGTGGTTTCCCATTATTTGAAATTGAAATGTTATTATAATCTAGGATTTGTTTCTTTAATGATTCAATTAATTTTGGTAAATTTTTATTAATTTTTTTCCTTATTTTTTCTTCATTTAATAATATTTTACATGAATTTTTACTTAATAATCTTGATGAATCTTTTGAACTTTCAATTAAAAATTGTTGATCTCTGAGTAAATCATTTAATTCATTATATAATTGATATATAGATTCCTTTTCTAAATATTCTTTATTTAATCTTTTCAATTCAATTTCATGTTTATTTAGGATATTTTCTTTATTTGATTCATCATTTTCTAAATCATAATTAAAAAATTCAAATTCTTGACGTAATTCTATAGAGTAATACATTTTATTCCATAATTTTTCAATTTCAATTCTTGCATCATTTATAAATGTTTCAATAAATTCAGATCGTTTTATAAATAATTTATTTAATTCCATTTTAAAATTTAATAAAGATAAATCTGAAATTGAAGAATTTTTATAAATAAATTGTTGAATATAATCTTTTGATTCATTTAATTTTTCCCATAATAAATTACATGAATTATAATATTCATGCCATTTTTGTTTTTTATCATCATAAGTTGTCCTTAGGATATTTTCAAAATTTTCAAGAAAACTTATATGATCATCATTAAGACCAAATTGTTGAGGTTCATTGGATATCATTTGTAAAGTTTCAAAATCCAATACTGGTTCATTTTGTAATTCAATTAATTGTTCATTTGATAAATTTAATAAATTTATATATTCAAAACATGAATTTATGATCTGTGAAACTTTATCTTTTCGGAGTTCCATGATTTTCATACCTTTTTCAATTTCATTTTTAATATGTATTAAATATTCTTGAGTGATTTTAGTCAATTTTAATCCCCGTATAATTTTAATTAATTGATAATTAACATCTCTCAACTTTAAAAACTCTTCTTCAATTTCTTCCTTGTTTTGTTTCTTTGGTGAATTTTTAATTGGACTTGCTAGAATATATGAATTATTTTGTTTTGTTTTAATTTTTCTTGTTAATGATTCAAATTGTTCAATTATATTTTTATGATATTCTGCATCGGTTTTACATGGTAATATATTCAATTTTGAATCTAATGATTGATCAAATCCAATAACTTCAATTAAATCAATATATTGTAAGTTTATAAAATTTAATTGTCTAAACATTTTAACAAATGATTTTAAAACTTTAAGAAATATTTCATTTAATTTATTTCTTTGTTGTAATAATGTAAATTTTGGTATATTTGACATCATATAATCATATTGTTTTTCAATTGATAAATTTTCATCTATTGAAAAATCAGTTATACTTTCACCATTTTGTAATTTATTAATTTTTATTAAAATTTGTTCTTTATAACCATCTTGAAATTGTGTATCATTTTTAAAAACTATTCCCTTTTCCATAAGATCTAGGTTTCTATCCCCTTTTACATCATTTATCATCGATAGTATTATTTGAATTTGTTGTCTTAACCATTCACATTCATTTTCAATATTATCCTTCTCTCGATTTAAATTATTTGAAAAATTGGAAATTGTATCTTGAATTATATTAAAAATTTCTGATTTCTTATATGTGATTTCATTATTTGAAAATCCAATTATATTATATATTGAATCTAATTCTTCAAATGTTTGATTTATATTGGTAGCTATTTCCGTAAATGGATTTGTTTCAAACAGATCAACAAAAGTATCATTCAGAAATTGATCTTGTGGTTGTATTTTGGAAGTATCTATGAACCTAGTTCTACCATCAGTTATTGGTGAACTCATATGAAACTTATTCATGAAGAGATTAAAGTATAATTTGTTAATCTTTTTTTTGATGTTTTGAATTTACTTAATGGGGAAGAAATGAAAACATTATCGCTACCATATTTATACTCATAAATCATAATCTATTAATTGTCTATACACAAATTCGGTCTTATGTGATGATTTCCTCAGTTATTTCATCAATTGAATTTTGTTTTTTGAATATTGATGGTTGAAATATTGATAATTTATTAATTGCTTGTTTATCATTTTGAATTTTCATTTTTAAATTATATTTATATTTTTTAATATTAAATTTCCAATTTGATTCTTTTGAAATTCGAATTAGGTTTGGTAAATATTTTGAATCTATATTGTGACCAGATTTGATTAATTGATCAAACCAAATCTTACTAGCAGTTAAATTATTTTGTGAATGATAATAACTTATCAATGGATAATAATGCATGAAATTCAATGGTTGATTATTTTTGTACAAGTATTTAATTATATCCAAAGCAAAAAGAATATCATTATGATGTGATAAGGAAACCCATAATAATGGAATCAAAGATCCAGATGTCATCGATAAATTAAATTTAAATATTTTCTTTGCAATTTCATAATTTTCAACTGAAGGATTATAAACGTCTTTATCAATGATTAACAATTTGTCAAAAAATACCTTTGGATCACATTTTAAATTCGATTTTGAGAATTTCTCAAATAATTCTTCAACAACTTTGATATTAATTTCTGATTGAAATAAAATCTCATAAAGATTTGATAATGCAAATGAATCCAAATTTAATCCTGTTAATTTTGAATCAACATTTGCCAATTGAAATTGATTTGAATTAATTATACCTAATTTTTGACAAATTTCAACCCCATCCTCGAAAAAAGCTCCAATATATCCAATAAATACTTTTAATGAATTTGGAAATTTATCCTTGATCAACAATAATATCTCATGTACTAAGATTGTTTTTTCTTTATCTGTGATTGAATTCAAATCTAATCCATTTAAAACCGTTATAAATTGATCATATTTTTTCTCTATTCTTAAACTTTTCAATAATAATAAATAAATTTCAAAATCTAATTTAAATTTTTCATCCATCATATATTTTAAAATCTGAGTACCTTTTTCTGAACCATGGAATTCTAAAACTAACCTTAGTATTAACTTTAATATCAATGGTAAACTTTCATAGATTCTAATTTTATATTTTGATGTTTGACAAAGTGTTTCAAATTTATCAACCATACAATTTAATAAAAAAATAGATTTTGTTGGATCATTTTTCAAAGCCATTGAATATAATCTAATCATTGAATAAAAACGAATTATTCGATCTCGATGAATTTGATTTATTTTCATATCTAAATTTATATAAATTGTAGGATTGAAAAAACCAAAATAAAGTGAGTTCCGTTCATTTATGGATAAATTCTTGTTCAAGTCATTATAAAACTTTTGATATAATTTTGTTGGATAAATTTTTAGATTTAGGTGAAGTATATAACAATATAATTTCAAGTATTGATCTTTGGGTACTATTTTTAGTAAGTGTATGAAATCTTTTGGTAAAATTGTATATAATTGTGAATTTACATAATTTGTTTTAACGATTTTATCAAAATAAGTGAATAAAGGTTTATAATCATCCTTATATAAAAGTTGTTTGAAAATTTCAAAAAATAATTGTCTAGTTTTGATACAATTTGGATTTGATATGAATTTAAAAATTGATAATCTGATTAAATCATCTTTAAATTTGATTTCAATTGTGTTGGATATATAAGTCTTCATTGAATCATCTTTGATACCATTATATAACTCATCTACTAAACTTGGGAAGCTTAAAATTTCCTCATGGATAATATTTACAATTTTATAACATACAATCTCTTTCTCATCATTTGACTTATATGAAATATCATTCAAGTTTAAATAATCTTTTTTTGGTAATTGTTTGATTTGTTGTTGAGATAATTTTATTAATGGATTTGAATCTTTTGTGAAAAAATTTTGTTTCTGTATTAATCTTGGTAATTCCTGCGATGTAGTTGTTGTGTAAAGTCTAATACATCGTAGTTGTTTAGTAAGTTTATTCATTATATTACAATCATTTGGTCTTGGTTGAAAATTTTTATTGAACCTCGCGCTATAAATTGGACCTTTCAATTCTGAATCATAATCTTTTAAGCAGCTAATGATTAAAACACTGGATCATGATCTGAATACTACTACTGCGTTGTAACCTACTGGTGATGATCTGAGATCATTCTATTCAAATTTCGAGATAATGACATATATGAAGAGGAACTTTTGTGAATCAATAATAAAACAACCAGAGAATCAAAAGTTGATCAATTTAAAAGATTAAGAGTTTGATGAATCTTGACTTGTTTAAAGCATTCTAAACATTCAAATGTATATTAATCATTCCAATTTTCTAATACCAAAACTGTATCATTAACGTTTCTTCTATATATATATCGTTGATAAAAATAACCAATATCAAAAAACACCGTACCTGAACTTCCTATTATATATGGTAATTCATGATAAATAAAATTTAATCGTTGTTGATTATCACTTAATAAAAAATCACAACTTGTTAATATACTAATTGTATAAGTTAAATTACCAATTAAAGCAGAAGCAAATAAATAAGGTGATATACCATCAACTGCTTTCCTTTGATAATTTTTATATAATTGAGGACATCTTGAACAACAATAAATTATAGTCATTGACCAAGCCAATATTAACCCCACAGAATCTTTTGAATTTGATTTAAGTTGAAATGCATTTGCTTTTGATATTAATGATGATCCCACCACCAAATTTCTCATGATATTAGATTCATTAGTTGAATCATAACTACTTGGTTCAGATTCATTATTCATTTTAATTGAAGATTGAATTGGTTGAGATTTGGATGGTTCATGCCCCACTTGAACAATTTCTTCAACTCTTGAATATCCAATTGTTTTTTCATTTGAGTAGTAGTAATATTGAAAGCATAAAGTCACATCATTGAATAAAAAGAAGATACTTAGATAAATTTGAAATTTTAAAACTTTATCATTAATTAAACAACTTGTAAAGCTTAAAAAATCACCCAAAAACCATAATAATAAAAAGCTTAATGATAATCCCTTGGTTGATTTATGTTTATAATTTTGTATAATTTGTGGTAATTGAGCACATATCCAACTAATACATGATATCCAACTAAAAACTGTTGATATTCTCAAACATGTAACCATTCTTTAGGTTACTTTTTTTGTAAAGATAACAGATTCGCGCAAAAGATAACAAAAAATTTATATATCTATATTTTATATAATGTATCTAAGAAAGCTGCAATTAATTGATCAGCAATACCAGCAGTTGAAACACTACCAGCAATACCATATAATGCAGCAGTATCACCTTGTTTCTTTTCGTCAATCTCTAATGATTCTTTTGTACAACTTATTAAATCCTCAATTAATTCATCTATAACAGGTACAGTTAATCTTGTAAATGCAAAATGTAATGCAGGTGGATTTTGTAAAGTTGCAAAATGCCAACCTTTTTTACTTAATAAATCACTTAAATCATAGATACTTAATTCCTTTTTAAATTCATCTTTAATTTTAAATGATATAACTGAACCAATTGGATCACCAATAATTTGTAAATATTTTGATAAAAATGAATCTTCTCTTATGGTTTGTTTAAATTTCATCAGTATTGAAACAATATCAAAACATGATTTTTTATAACCTTCTTCACCAAAGTTGACAAGTGTTGCCCAACAACCAACCATTAATGCTCCAGGTCTTGATCCAGCTAAAGTAGGTGAGCCATACATCCCACCAGTCCAATCACTGGATATATAATATTGACATTGTCTTAATAAATTATTTCTATACATTATAATTGATGAACCTTTTGGTGCAAATCCATATTTATGAGTATCACATGAAATTGATGTAACTCCAGGTAATCTAAAATCAAATTTAGGTATTTTGGTGGTACCATGAACTTTTGATTTTTCTAAAAATGAAACAATAAATGAACCCAAACATGCATCAACATGTAATGGGATTTTATATTTAATTGCTAATTTTGATAATTCTTCAATATTATCAATTATACCATGAGGATAATTTGGTGCTGATCCACAAATTAAAACAGTATTTTTATTAATTAATCTTTTAACTTTTGAAATGTTTACTTGATAATTTGAATCTAATTCAACTAAATGTAATTTCATACCAAAATAAAAACATGCTTTTTCAATACCTGCATGAATTGTAATTGGTGCTATAACTTCTGGTTTATTTATACCTTTAAATTTTTTACCAAATTCTCTTGCTGATAGTCCAGCTAATAATAAAGATTCAGTACCACCAGAAGTTGTTGAACCACATGATTTTTCATCCCCATTGAAAATCTTTAAAACCATTGAAACAACTTCTGCTTCCATTTTTCTAACTCCAGGAAATACATCTGGATGTAATTGATTTGCAACTGAATATTTAAAATATGCATCACTTTGTAATTTTAATAATTCATCACCTCCATGATAAACTGCCCCACTGACTCTACCATTATTCCAATCATTATGTTTAAGTTGTTTTAACTTGTCCAATTGGTTATTTATTTCAGAAGATGAAATTCCAATCTGGGGTAATTTTGGAAATTGTAATAAATCATCATCATTTTTCATCAATTCTTGTTCGATTTTAACAATTGTTTGATTTAATTCTTTGTCTATTTTGGATTTGATTGGTGGTAAAGACATGATTATTGGAAAGAAGAATGATGCTATTGATTTGTATAATTTCTTGGTATACCCAATTATACCATAACCATAGATAGTTGTTGACAAACTGATAAATTTATTGAAAAGGATATAAGATATTATAACATCTCTTGATAATTGTAACCAAGCTATCCATGGCTTGTTGTTGATGAAATAGTATTCATATATGAATAATACTACAATATCGATATATCTCATGAGGATCTTGCGGTTAGAAAAAAAATGTATATTAATTTATATTAATGGAGTTGAACCTCGACTAATTCGATTATTAGGTCTACTAGTAGAGCCTGGGTTTGTATTATCTTTAGCTAATAAACCTCTTTCTTGATATACTTTATCAATTTTATTATTGAAAAAATTCAACATAAATTGATTTTGACTTTTCAATGTGGCTAATTTATTTTGAGAAATTTTTAAATCTTCATCATTGATTAATTTTGTTAATTGTAATTTGGTGGTATTGTTGATTTTATTTTGGAGGGTTGAATATTGGGATTTTAAATTGGATAAGGTTGTTGATAATTGAACTGCTTTTAATGATTGATCTTGATATTGGGTCCGTATTTCTTCAATTTCTTTACCAAGTTCAACTTCCTCATTGGTAATGTCAGTTGATTGTTGGATTAATTCTGAATGGATCTTTTTTAGGTCCTCTGTATATTCTTTCTTGTTTAAAGTTTCTAAATGATTTATCAATTCATTATGTTTTTCTTGTAATTTAAGACAATCATTATCTAATTTATTTAAAGTTTTCTCAAGAGATGTTGCCCTGGTGTTTGACTTTTTAAGAAGTGGATATTTCTCACTGATTAAATTTTCATCATTATCAAATTCAAGTTGTCTTTTTGTTTCATTTTCTCTTTGTTTAGGTATCTCTTTCGATAATTGAAAAATTTTATTATTTAAATTACCCAACTCTTGATCGATTAATCTTGCTAGTACAGCTTTACATTCTTGTTTTGTTTCAAATTCAAACAACTCATTTGTTAAATAATGGTTCACTTTTTTAAATAGTATATTATCATTAATATTCAAAATTAATCTGGAATCATAGTTTCTTAAATCATTTTTCAAATTCATATTTATACCATAATTGTTGATAAAGAATCTTCCTGATTGAATCTCATCATTCAATTCCATATCATGTTGATTTAATATAAACAAGTTAATAATTCTTAATTTCCATTTCTTCAATAATGATAAATCATTAAAATTTGTAGTTGGTTTAGGATTATTCAAAATTATATGTTCAACTGAGAATATTGGAATTGGAATGAAAATCTCAACGTTTTCATTATTATTTCTAATCAATTCAATACTTGGTGAATCAACATTTAATCCTGAATCAAATGAAAATATATAATCATAATTTAAACTTTTAGAACCTAAATTGTTTAGTTGTTGTGAAGTTATTAAACTTATATATAATTTGTCCAAAGGTTTTGGAATTGTTGATTTATCATCATATAATTTCCCCGTACTTAAATTTGTATAATATAAATCTTTACCAATTACTACCCCTTCAATCAATTCCAATTCTTTAACATTATTAGCTACAATTAACCACAGTTTGACTTGGTTTAAATTTGTATCTATGATCTTGTTAAATATTTGAAATTTACCTGATAAATTTATTTGTCCTTCAATTGTTTCCAGTAACAATAATTTCTTTGGTATAAAATGATCAATTAATAAAGATGGATGATTTGTGATTATTTGAATCAAATCAAAACATAAGGATATTCGATCTATACCATTTTCCTTTGGATTTATAATATTATTTTCTAATAGATTATTTATACTTGTTTTCAATTTTTCAGCTTTTAATTCATCAAGTAAATCTTGACAAAAGATAGACAAAACAAATTTAATTAATAAATTTTGAACATCAGTCAAGTATGTAGGTAGATGAGTCAAATGACTAAGTTCTGTCTCCATCTCATCATTATAGATTGAAGATGGAGGATCTTTTGATAACATATCTAATAAATTCATAGTAGAGTGAAAAAAAATTTATATTCTAATCTATTTTCTCTTTTTATATCGAACTCCAATTCCACCAAGATTATCCCAAACTATATTATCAACTTTCTTTGGTAATTTCCTACCATATAAGCATTGATCAACTAACCACATACCAACTAGGAATTCATTTTTATTTAATGTACCATCTTTTCTAAAATCAACAAGATTCCAAATTTGTTCCAATGTATCATTTGGTAATCTACTTCTTTTCCAAATTCGTTTAACAACACCACCAAGAATTAATTGATTGATTTCAACACTTTCTAAACTATGTAGATCTATATTTTGTTCGGATAATATTGCTGCTTTTAATGAATTTTCAATTGGTTCTTGAGGTTTAGTATCATAATTTACCCCAGATAATTTTGTTATTATTAAATTCATATAATTACCTTTATTACTTACCCAAACACCTTCATATCGTTTCTTTTCAGAATCAGTTAAATAATTTAAATCATTATGACTTTTCCATGGTTTATATTCATCAAACTTCAGTTTACGATCTTTTCTTGTATCTTTTCTCATTGTTGTTCTGAATTGTACTGGTTGTTGACCTGATAATGGTACTAGTTTAGGTGGTGGTAAATTTTCATCACTAGTACTCAATTCTTGTAGATATGGAATCTCCTTTTTATGCTTTCGTTTATGTTTTTTTATATCTGGAAATTGTGGGAATTCTTCATCTTCATCATCACATAATATAATTGATCCACTTGAAAATGTATCATTTGATTTTGCATTTAATTTCATTTTTTCTAATAAATCAACCGATGATTCTAATTCTACTCCAGGTGGTGGTTTTCTTTTTGGTTTATCAATTTGTACAGGTATTTTACATTCATCATCAACTGTGTCTATTTTGATATCTGGAGTTTGTTTATCACTTTCAAATGAGCTATAGGATACATTGGATATACTTTTGTTCAATTCAGGGTTTAATTTAAAATTTGCAATTGTTGATGAAGCAGCTATTTTCATTGTATTATCTAAACGATCTCTCATATCATTTAGATAATTTTGTGGTTGATGAATATTTTGAGAACTGATTTGTGGTTGATGAATATTTTGAGAACTGATTTGCTTTGCATGTAGGGAGTTTTTTAGATTCTTTAACATTTCTTGTGGTGAATAATCTGATGATATTCGTTTACTTGATGGATCTTGTTGTAATGATTTTATCCCAATACTTTGTTTTACATTATTTATCATTTCTTGAGGTGAATAAGGCGATCGTACAATATCTCCATTACCCTTTTGATTGAAATAATCATCTGAACTTACTGATATATATGAAGATTGACTTGGAGTATTTTCTATAATTGAACCATCACTTGGTTTTCTTAATTGAGGTGAATGATATTTTGGTGATTGAAATTCAGGTGATTTCAAAAGGGATTGTGATTTTGTATTTAAATTTAATTTAGGTTTATCTTTATTAAATGCAGCTAAAGCTGCTGTTTGTGCTGCATTTGACATATAGAAGAAAATATATTTGTTTCCTATTTATTTTTTTTTACCTCTTGAAGAATTTACATATCTACTTTTACCAATTTTAACACCAGAAGATTGTCTCATTGAATTAAAAGGAGACATTATATTATCAGCACTACCACCACCAATCCATTCTTGTAATAATTTTTCATTTTGTTTTCTTTCCCATGCATCATTTTTCATAACTTGATCATATTCTTTTTGATCTTGTGTTAAAATTAATGGTTGTTGTAATGATTTATGTCTATTTTCTTTATTATGTTGATAACCACCTTTACCTTGTTTTTTAATTGTATTTTTACTAAGTGGACTTGGTAATGAAAATTTATCACCTCTTTTAATCCATTGAAAATTTTGTTTTAAATGTGGTTTTATTTTACCTGTTTGATTATCTATTGATATAGCACATCTTAATAATGTATTACCACCACATTTTGGACAAAAATGTTTTGGTTTATCTGTGATTGGAGTTAATTTGAAACATGCATGACATCTATACATATAATTTCGAATTCTTTTAATTTGTTTACCTGACATTGTATTAAGAAGGTTAATATTGATTTGCATTGCTACATTTTGACATGCAAAATCTCCAGTGGCTAATGCAACTTGTATAAGTGGTGATTCTAATTTGGAATCTTGAATGGTTTCAGATGCATCTTTGATTATTTCTTGTTGTAGATTCTCTGGTGTGATCCAATCCCCATCATCATCTTCTTCATTGAAATCGGGTGATAACTCTGAATCTGAATCCTTGAACTCTGATTCATCTTGTTTTGAATCTGAATTTGAATCCTTATTTTCTGCTTCATCTTGATTCTTTGATTCTGAAGGTTCTTCTGATGGTTCTTTTTCTTTTATATCTATATCTATTTCACCTTTTTCAGCTTGTTCCATTAATCTTTTTGCTTCAGCTTCTCTTTTTTCTCTTTGTCTTTCCCCACCTCTTTTTCTACCCTTTTTTGGTACTGTGATAAACCCATCTTCATCTTTTATAACTTCTTTTTTCTCTGTTGTTGCTTCTTCTTTTTGATATTTTAAAATTTCACCTGGGAATTTACGTAAATAATCTTCACCTTTACCCAGTTCAATTTCAAATTGATAAGCTAATGCAATGATATGTATATCATTCATAGATAAGACATTATAATCACCAGTTAATCTTGCAAATTTACTTACTTGATTAATATATTCTTGTTTTGGTTGTAAAATTTTCAAATCATCACCCCAAATAGTCAATTGTTGACGTACTTGCTCATCTTTTAATTCTGAATAAACACCAGGGGTAGTATAGTATTCATTAGCAAATTGTTGTAGTTGACTGGCTGGTTGTGTGATCAAAGGACCAGCATCTAAGATGACTTTTTGTATATTTTTAGACATATCAAGTATAATAATATAAATCTATAATAATTTTTTTTGTTTAAGATGAGAAATGGGTTATATACAGGTGGCTCGTATTTTAATATAACCAAACAACACATAATCAAATAGCCTTTTGATATGACCATAGAGAGGTATTGATGATGATGTATGATGGAATCTCATTGGACTGATTTGAACAGATTTGATAATTTTTTTTCTTCATATTAAGGAGTGTTTCAGATACAAATTCAATATATGGGGAAAACTTATAGAATCTTATTTCAATTTTCATCTGATAATTGTATCGGTTGGATATTGTTTGTTGTTGTTGTTTGATTATAGTCAAATGCATAATAGAGTAAAAAAAAATGTGTGTGGTGACGTGTATATAATAAAACAAGGATATATAATCACACACAATGCATAATATATAAATACACCAAATTCTCTTTTTCTTATTTCTTCAATTCATACTTTCAATTATGTCTACCACCACCAAAATCATTGTTCATTGGTTAAACTATTCTAGATCACAAAGAATCATTTGGTTATTAGAAGAATTAAATGTCCCATTTGAATTAAAAGTTTATCAAAGAACTAAAGAATTTAGAGCTCCAAAAGAATTGGAAAAAATTCATCCATTAGGTAAATCTCCAGTTATTGAAATTATCAATACTGAAACTAATGAATCAGAAATCATTGCTGAAACTGGTCATATTATAAATTATATTTTAACAAATTATGATACAAATAATAAATTGAATCCAACCACTTCAAAAGGTAAAAATGAAGTTGATTATTTCTTACATTATTCAGAAGGTACAATTCAACCATTATTAGTTACTTTATTGGTTCATTCATTTGCAAAGCAAAAAGCTCCATTTGGTACTAGATTCTTAATGAGTTTATTAGTTAAAGGTATTGATGATCAATTTTATTTACCTGAATTACTTAAAAATTTAACTTATTTAAATTCAATTTTGAAAAAACAACATGAAAAAGGTTCTGAATATTTTGTTGGTGATTCCTTATCAGGTGCAGATGTGATTTTATCATTTCCATTAATTGTTAATATTTTTGAAAATAAAAATTCAATGAGATCTTTTGGTAAAGATATTGATATTGTTAAAACTTGGCCTAATTTAAATAGATGGGTTGAAAATGTTGTTAAATTGCCTAATTATATTAAAGCTAATGAATTGGTTGCAAAATATGAAACTGTAAAACCAAATATTTAAAATATATATTGATTAATGTGAGATTTTTTTGGTGCTTTATCTGATATAATTTCTGTTTTAATTCTAAACTAAGATATTCCTTTGTATTGAGATATTGAAAACTGGTTTGTTGAAATATGGATTTGTATAGAATCATTCTTTACGGTATAAGAATGTGTAATTAGACACAAAGAAAACGATGAAATTATAGAACTATAACTTAAATTTTTAATCTTGATTACTGAAGAATTTTTAAACTAAATTCCAGAATAAAAAGCTTAGGGTCAAGAATCATTTGTAAGTTAAAGAACTGCGGAACAAAGAGTCACTCTAGATTATTCGATCAAACAATTGAACTGGCTGCAAAATATCAATCTATGAGAATACTCCTAAAACTGTAGAACTTTTTAATTTACTATCAAACAAAATTGACATCGAACCTAATTATTGAATCAAATAAAATTTAGAACTTTAACTGGATGTTCAATCAAATTAAGAGTTAAAATATGTAACATTCAACTCGACTTTAAAGTTGCAAAATTAACTTTTCGATTTCTAATTCTGGAGCTTAAATATGTAAGGAACCTAAATCAAGAAAGTTTATTAAGAATCAACTACATCAACCCCCTTATTATGAATCACTTATCTACTCTGTAGCTTTAAACGATCATATCAAATTAGACTAATGCATACATAACCATAAAAACTTACCAAATTCAGTATCCAATAACGCTTAATAAGTGGGTGATTTCCAAATAAAGCTTCAATTAAAGTTTTATGACCAAAAAAAATTTGGTCAATGTATTCTCCCCACTAAAAAAAAGAAATCTAATGCGACTTTCCTAATTAGGAAATGTTTCAGATACGGAAAAATTTTTATAAATATAAACCAAAATCATCAAGAAGTCAACACTACTAACTATGCACGATAGATTTGTATTATACTGGCTTGACGATTCAAGAGCTCAAAGAATATTATGGTTACTAGAATTGTTACACTTGGATTATGAAGTCAAAATGTTTTTAAGAAATAGTCAGCTGTGGCGAGGACCATTACAACTTTTTGAAGCACATCCAACAGGTAAAGCACCAATAGTTGATGTTATCTTTGGTGATGGAAGACCAACTTTGAAATTAGCAGAAAGCGGATTTATAATGCAATATTTATTAAGATTTTATGATCCAAATTATATAATTAATCCAACAGATCCAATGCAACAATTAGAAGTTGATTATTTCCTACATTATTCAGAAGGTAGTTTACAACATCTTCAAATGTCATTATTAATAAATTCATCAGCTAAAAATATTGCACCATTTGGTTTAAAAAATGTAGCTAATTTAGTTGCAAAAGGTTTAAGTAATGGTTATTATATTCATGAATGGAGATTAAATATGGAATACCTTGAAGATAGATTAAAACAAAATGGTACTGGATATTTTGTTGGTAATAAATTAACCGGTGCTGATATAATATTAAGTTTCCCAGTTTATGAAAATATATTTGATAATAGAGAAGCTTTAAAAGATTGTGTTGGTGAAAAAAGAGATATACGTAAAGTTTATCCTAATTTAGCAAAATGGTGTCGTATGATAAAAAATGAACCACATTATAAAAATGTTTGTCAAATGATGGATGAAGAAGTGGAGGATTTAATTGCATTGAATCCAAGATTCGATTATGCAAAGGGGAAATAAAGCCGTCGTTGTTGGTTGATTTGTAATGTTGTAATTTGTTAATATATAATGTTTAATGATTAGTAATTTGTTTTGTGCCACAGTAGATCTGATAAAGATATTAAATTTGCAGCCACAACCTTAGATACAGAATATTTTTGTGGCATATCCAGGGGGAGATTTGGTGGTAGCTATAAATAGATGGAAGATTCTAATAATATTCCACAAAATCTCATAGTTTATTATGTCTCCAACTGCTGTTACATCCAATCCTCCTTCAAATGAAGATGAATTTCAATCAACAATTGAAAAATTAGCTAAATTAAAACCAATCGGTCATGCAAGAAACAAACAAGATGTTATTGTTGGTGGTGATCCAGTTTGGAAAGATAAATTACCAGCAACCACCAAGGAAAGATTTGAAAAATATAATGTTGATATTTCAAAAGGTTATCCTGTAATCCCACCAAATGATCAAATTCCAAAATTTGTTGATGAAGCTTTTGAAATTAGAAATAAAGAATATCCTTATATTGATAGAGGTAAAAACGCTGATCCTGAAAAGAAAGCTTTATTTGGTGCAGCAAAAGATGTCATTCATTTATCTCCTTATATTGGTACTGAAATTGTTGGATTACAATTATCTGATTTAACTGATCAGCAAAAAGATGAATTGGCTTTATTAATTGCTGAAAGAGTTGTTGTTTTTTTCAAAGATCAAGATTTATCTCCACAAAAACAATTAGAATTAGGTGAATATTGGGGTCAAGTTGAAGTTCATCCTCAAGCTGCAAGATTACAAGATGGTATTTCAACAATCTGGCAAGATTATCAAAAGGATAGAATTTTAAATTTATCTTTTAAGAATTCAAAGAAAGGTAATTCTCAATGGCATTCAGATTTAGTTCATGAATTTCAAACTGCTGGTATTACTCATTTACATTTAGATGCTATTCCTTCAATTGGTGGTGAAACTACTTGGTCTTCAACTTATGGTGCTTATGATAAATTATCACCAGCATTTCAAAAATTCTTAGATGGTAAAACTGCTATCTATAAAAGTGCTCATCAATATTTAGATCGCGAAAACCCTTTGAAAGGTCCTAAACATGTTGAAAGAGAACATCCTATTGTTAGAACAAATCCTACTACTGGTTGGAAGTTTTTGTTTGTTAATAGATCAATGACTGTTAGAATTGTTGGTTTAGAACCTGCTGAAAGTGATTTAATCTTGGAATATTTGTTTAATATTATCGAAACTAATAGAGATATTCAATATACTTTTCAATGGCAACACAAAGAATTGGGTAGTATCAAGAATGACAACAAACAAACAAGGTATTCTGGTAGCAGTGCATTATGGTTAAATCTGGTCAGCAATCACAGTCAAACCTATACGTCCGAATGTATTGCTAATAGACATGGTACAAGGGTCACTTCACTTGCTGAAGTTCCTTATTTTGATCCAAATTCAAAATCTCAAAGAGAAGCTTTAGGTCTCGATTTAAATTGAAATGACCAATTCCATTTGTTAGATAAATAGCTCAAGTATATATATTAACTGAAAGTAGCTTGACTCTTTGAAATGTGAATCATTAGAATCAAATTAAATCAATGAACTGTTTTATGAATATTCATTTGGTAGCGATTAACAAAAGTAGTGTGTGATACCAGATCTAAATCTCGTAAAATTAATTACATTTAAAAATACTAATGTGTGATGTTTAACTCTCAAGTGTTTCAAAATTGAAAACTCATTCATAATGTTGTATAATTCAAAAACTTGCATATTTTTTTTTGCTTTTCATACACCAGATTTCAAATGATTCAAGTTCCAATTGATTCATTAGTCTATTCAAATTTAGGTTATATTGATTATGCTCAATACAAGAATTTATCAAATGTTTTATTAGGTAAAGTTGATTTTAATTCTGGTTCATTACACTTCGCTAAACCAGATGCCAGTGTTGACATAGAGGTAAACGATGTTGATTGTTTCACTGGAAATGATCCAAAAAACATTCACAAGAGTGTTCAAATCATGACTAATTTGTATGGTTGTAATATCAAAAAAATAAATACAAGTAAAGCACTTAGAGTCAATTTTAATAATCAAGATGATTTTTTTAAAATTTTTAATGTCAAGGATGTTAATAGAGATAATAGTTTCAGATGTCAATCCTTTGTCAAAAATGGTTTAAAAGATTGTACAAACGGGGAACTTGATGCTTTATTACAAAAATTAAATATTGATTCAACAGCAAGATTAAATGCTATCAAACTTTTTGGTTACGTATATAGATGGGGTGTTGAGGATGATGAATTGAAGTATGATAATAACAATTCGGACCTTGATATTTTGCAAATCATAATTGATTTGAAGATTGAGTTTACTGAAGGTGAAAGAAGAAGTTGCGTTTTGATATTGGACAAAGATTGGTTAGATGCATTTTCAAATATAAGAGATCAAAGTTGGTATTTTAAATTAAATCCTAATGAAAGTTTTGCTTTTATATCATCTATGGCAATTGTATTTAATGAAGAAGGTTTTACAACTCAAACTATGGACTTGGAATTGATTAAAACCATAGATTCAATTTCAATTAATGCAGCATCAACTTCTTATTATCAACGAGTATATAAAAAGGGTGATATAATTATGTATAAAAAAGGAACCAGACAAATCAAGCCTGCACAATATTTAAAAGAAAATGATAAATCAGGTTTTTTAACTACACATGCAAAAGATGATACTTGGTCTATTTATGTATCAAGATTTATAGTTGATAATCCGATGTTCAGAAGAAGATTTCAATTGTATCCATTGTTTAGTCCAAAAGAAATTCAAATTTCTCAATACACTGGTAAAGTTTGGCAATTGGACTTTGGAAATGATCAAAAATGTGGATTAATGGTTAGATCCAAAATAGATTTAGAAGGTGTTTTAACATATAGTGCACCTTATTTAATACCAAACTGAAATTCAATTTGCTGATTAAAAAATCACCCCTCGTGAAGTAATTTTAAAGAGAATTAGAATTGGATCATGCAATTAATATGTATATAATGATAATCACTATAAAATTAATTCTTTAAAACTGGAAGAATGATTGGATATGAAGTTTTAATAATTGAACCATCTTCAGCTCTATCTGTTACTCTAATTATAATATATCCAGTTTTATTTCTAATGTTAATCAATCTAACTTTTTTATCTTCAATAATGTATGATTCGGTACATTTAGAAGATCCAACTTTTGTTCCTTTTTTGAATCTGGTATCACTGTAATCAATTGAATAAGGAACAGCAGTATGATATACTACTTCCGAGTAAAATTTTTTGTCTTCTTCGTCCAATTTATTGTATAATGTTTCGCTAATAGGAAGAAAACCCTTGATAATTAGACCATCAATAGTATATCTTTTGACCTTGGGTCTTTGCACGATTCTAGCAGGAAAACCTGAATTTATGGCTAGTAAAACTATCTTTTCCGTTTCATCCAAACTGCTGGAAAATATCTGAGTATAGTTAATATTTCCACCGTCTGCCATATTGAGTCCGTACAATAATGCACGGCACTCTTTTGCATTAAGATTTGTAAACCATTCAACGTGGTCTAAATTTTTTGCACTCGAAACGTAATCATTTCCATCAAAATTCAAGCTATGACGGTATTTCATACCAAAAAACTTTTGGAAAAATATTCTGTAAATTTCTATTTTGATGCAGATTCGGTAGCTAAGTGATCGATGATTTGAAGCTTCTCTATGACTTGGGTAAATATCCCAATCAAAAATTCTTTCCAATTTCATTTGTAACATCACAAATTCTAAAAAGATTAAACCAACTGCCTTGGTTTGAGCCAAACTAACTGATTCACAAATTTTGCTGGGTGGGATGTTTAACAGTCCATCACCGATAAAAAATCCTATTAACATCATGAAGAATACCCACAGGGTATTTTCAAATAATCCCAACAACAATCTAACAATAGCAATTTCTTTTCTATCGCCACCTTGGTAACCATTTTCAACATGATTCTTAAATTGATACTCATCTCCAACATTTAAATTATCATTAGACTGGATATCTGAGAATTCAAATTTTTGTAAAGATCCAACACAAACACCACCTAACACTTTAACTGGTTGTACTTTTTCCTCACCAATAATAATTTCTTTGATCGGTCCATAATCTAATGTTTGATTGACCATATCAGGTTCAGCAATTGATGTAGATTTAAAATCTACAGTAGTACACTGTTCATAACCTTCTTTGGTTAAGATGTCGATGTTTGATGGATCGAATCCCAAATTACCTGTATCACCAATAGTATGCAAAACATCAAAATTATATTCTTCTTTAAATGCATTAGAATCGTACACCCATTGGCTGAAATGTTGTCCTTCTGGAATATCTTTGTATCTGATTGGCTTTATATGATCACAATGACTATAATCTTCTTCAGGTAAATCATCGTCAACATTATTAAGATTCAATTTATTAAATTCAATATCGTTTATTTCTCTAAAGCCACTTTTTTTAATATCGAAATTGAATACCACCTCTTCTTTTGGGAAGAATGCTTGTTCATAGGTTCTTTTAAGTTCTTGTTCTTCTGCAAAATACTTTTCATACAAAACCTTTCTTGATTTAACTGTAATTGTTGTACTTTGATCTCCATCTTTGAGCTCGTATTCAAAACCATCCATTACATCCTCATCTAAATCTGAAGAATCAGTTTCGTATTCTGAATCTGATGATAAATCTGAATCAGGTTGATCATCATCTTTTAGCTCTGGCCAGAATCTAAAATTTGCTTTAAGACTCATAGTGATAAATAAAGTGATAATTAATTAAAATACATTTCGAGTGTATGAATTTGGTAGTTTGAACATTATTAGTGCTAGACGAGTTTGACGCACAAAACTTTAATTTAATTTATTTTTAATTTTAATTATTAATTTTTTTAAAGATCAAAAAGATTCAAATTAAATGCCAAATTAATGATACAATCGATAATATTTCACAACTGCACATTGCACCTAGGATATGAGTATCAGAACATATTAAAATTTTTAAGGAAGAATACCATGCTCTTATTAAATTGATATTAGATTTTATACTTAGTATCAATGATATCATCTAAATTAAATTAATTTTAAAAAAATAATATTTAAATTTGTTTCAAATTGTATTAATTTTATTCATAAAGGAAAAAATACAGTACATACAATAATTAAATCAGTGTCATGTTTTGCCACATATTTTAAATAAGTTTTTTTTACATACTCATATCAATCTCAATTTGTTTGCTTTCAATGGCTATCATCCCCACTGATTCATTGGTCTACACTTCATTTGGTTACTTGAACTATCAGCAATATGCTAAAATTCAACACCAAGCTAAATTTGGAAGAGTTGACATAGAATCTCAAATGTCAACTTTTTCAGATGGTGCAGTTGAAGTGGAAGATCAATCAAATGTGGATATGTTAAGTTTAAGTAAAGATTATAAAGACTTCTATTATGCTGAAATTTTAGACAAGATATATTGTTGCAATAATATGGAAGTAAATACAAAAACTCATACCCGTTTAAACTTTGATAATCAACATAGATTTTTTAATATTATTGACATTAAAGATCTAACTACAGCAAATGGTATCATGTGCCAATCATTTGTTAAATATGGTTTAGAATCAACTGATAATGAAGAATTGGATAATCATTTACTTCAATTAGGAATTGATCCATTATTAAGAACTGCATTTATCAAGTTATCTGGTTATGTATACAGATGGGGTATTAAAGGTAAAGTTTTACAATATGATCATAATAGAAGCAACAAATTCGTTTTGAACTTGGTGGAACAAATAAAAATCCCATTTCACAAAGGTAATGAAAAAAATCCATCAATTGAAATTAATGATGAAAAATGGATCAAGTTTTTAACGAATATTAGAGATCAAAAATGGTTTTATAGTTTAAATCCAGATGAAAGTTATTTATTTATTAGCCTGATGTCAGAACATGATGAATCTGGTTTTATTATCCATGCCCAAGATTCAAGCTTGGTTGATACTGTGGATAGAATAGCTGTTAATGCTGCTGCCATGTCATTATATATACGTACTAGTCAAAAAGGTGATATTTTGTACTACTGGAAAGGTAAAAAAAAAGTCAATGTAAATGATTATAATCAGTTAAAGAACAAGACAGGTTTTAGACCTTTTATTGCTGCTAATGATTTTTGGAAAATAACTGTCACAAGACTTATAAAGGAAAAGAAAAGATTCCATAACAAACACAAATTATATCCAACCTTTAAAAATGATGAAATTGAAATAAAAAAGTATCTGGGTCCTACATGGTCAATTAAATTTGATGATGCTAATAAATATGCTATAATTGTTAGAACTAAAACTGAAATCAATGGTGTCATTCGTTATAGTGCTCCTTTTTTAGTTCCTGCTTAGAGTTTGGTATAGTTAGGTATTTCTCTGAAGAAATTAATATATGTGGTTTGATTCTTTCAGCCCCTCTATAAATTTGTAAGATTTCAGTTAGACAATATTAAAAAGTTACACGAAAAGATCGCACAAAACTTTATTTATTTTCATTTTACTCGGAAAAAAAAATTTACCAACAATTAAAAATGTATACCACCACATTTTATGATATCAATATAAAATTGAAGCTGACAATATTACAATTAGGATAATTCAAAATGCTTAAGTGAATAAAGGATGTGTGTGCTCACTTTTGATTCTTAATCATAAAGTTTACATGAGTTTCATGAAAGATTTTGCTTTTATGTTTCAGATTCGTGAGGGGTCCAAAGATAATTAATAATTAAATTCATACGTGGCCTAGACCAAATTTATTATGTGGTGTGTTATTTATAATTTAAAAGATTTTATAAATAGTTACAATTCGGCAGTTTTTAATTGAATATTTTTATCATCCACATTTATATTCATATCCATTTTAAAGTTGTTTCAATTTTATAAATATTAATCATTGAATAGAAGTATTCTACTATTTGAGTTTTAGAGATAGATTATAAGATTAGCTTTATTTTGCCTTTTATTATCATATATTTAAAAAAACGAAATTTCCTACACATTTATTTTAGCACATTCAATTATCAACTCATTAGAATTCAGATAGCATCATGGAAGGTTTGCCAATTGATACTGAGTTTCTAACCAATTTTGGCCCAATTGATTATGCAGAGTACCAAAAATTAAAAGAACGAAGCAAAGTTGTGTTGGTTGGTGGAGTTGATAAAAATGGATTTTTAGGTTATGGAGATTTTCCAGTTGGAGTGATTGAAGGTAAAACTAAATTAATTCAATTGAAAAGTAATAAGAATGAAGCTCTTATTATTACACATGCAAATAAAGTATTTGGTTCAAATAACAAAAGAATTAATGGTAATAAGAAGGTGAAAAAAAGTAATTTTGAATATCAATTACTGGCATTCAAAGAGACAAGTATCAACGATGTGGATCCAAAAGAATGGTTAAGATGTCAATCATTAGTCAATGGCATTGAGCCAGTAAAGAATCGAAAATTAAGAAAATTAATTAAAAGATTTTCATTGACCGATGAATTGTTACTGAAATTTATATTGTTTGCTGGATATTCTACCAGTCATGTTCAGATTTATTACGGGCAACTTAGATTTGATCCAGGACCAGAATCTGTAAGTTATTTAACAGATTTATTAGATGCATTATCAATAAAATATGAGACAATTTTGAATAATCAAATCAGAAAAGGATATATCATAAAAGATATGAATTACAATTCGTACTTCATCCCATTTAAATGCAGAAAGGATTCGGATAAAAAGTGGCTGGTAAGTAAAATTCCAGAATGGGCATTCTATCTTGATAGAAAACAAAGTAATACATTTTTGAATGGGATCATGGGATTACAAGAAAATGCTTTTTCACAATTTACTATTGGAAGTACCTATAAAAGTTACATCAACCAAATCAATCAGATTGCGATCCATTCTGGAGGAACTAGCCACATTTATGTTACTGGAGTAAAAGGCAAAGTTAACTATTACATCAGAAGTTTAAAAGATGAAATATTTGAAACTAAAAATATTTCAGTTACTGATTATAACAAACTTACCCCACAAGAGCAAATTGATTGCAAACCAGTATATTATAACAATACAAGTTATTCACTTGCAGTCAACAGATTTGATAAAGATAATATTGATCCTAATAAATCATTTCAATTGAATTTATTTTATCCTTTATTCAAAGAGGAAGAAATTACGTTTAAAGATTATGATGGTCCACTAGTGAAAATTGATGCTGGTGACAAAAGGATTTTAATTAGAAATAAAATCAGTGAACATCGTTATGGTTATAGCTTTTTAGTCCCTGGCTCAAAATAATTAAATAAAATACAAAAAAAAATGAATTCAACTATTTTATAGATTATTTTATAATACAAGTTGATATTAATGAATCTTCGTTATCAAGAGAACTACAAACAAAAGATTAATTGATTGATCAAATGATTTATTTTCTTTAAGTCAGCCGTAGTTTTTTTTCCCTGATTTTGACTTCAAAATTGGCTTTCTCGAATGAAGCTTTTTTATAGTATTTCTGGTAATAACCAAAGCATTTCTGGCTTTAAATTAATTCCTAATGGGTAACTTGAGCAGTTCAAAATGAAAATGAACAATTCCGATTCATTTGGTAGCTATTCGTGCCCATTCTATTTTTAGAACTCCTTATCAACATTAGTGTTATCAAAAGGGAGAGCTTAGTATATCCCAATGTATATTTGGTTTGATGTCTAAAAAATCATCGATTATATTAGTTTTGACGTATTAAAATTATATACGAGAAATTGGGCAGATTGTTTCTATTTCCGCCCAGAAGCGGCAGTAGGACATGAAGCACGCCTTGGATTTTTTGATATTCAACAAATACGAGAGAAAAAGAAACTGTATGGAATTCAATATATCTTAAATCATGATAATGATGAGATGATGATGAATTAGATCGAATAAGCCAATAATTTATTAAATAAACATATGCTAAGAAAAACATTTCACATCCATTTTTAAAAAAATATTTTTTTGTACCATATATTATATTTGTATACAATTTCCTATTAAGGTTTGTAATTTTATTATCAATCTAATTTTTTTGATCTTTTTTTTCATAGTGAATCATAAAGCAATTTACACATTTGTATTATATTGTACTATATTAAACTATCCTGTTTTGATACTGGTTACATTACAATATTCCAACAACCTTAAGAATTCTCAATTGGAATTTACACTATCAATCCAATATTCCACTTGATAAATCAATTTACACAAATCAATTTTCATTTTTTGGGAGAGAAAAAAAATTAATATCAACAACCATCCTATATTGATTGATTTTCTTTTTCTAAATTTTATATCAATTATATGTCCACACGTCAACATTTATCAACCAATCCAGCGGCTTTAGCAGCAGCCCAAGCATCACATAATCCATTAGCTAGTTCCAAACAAGTATTAACCTCATCCACCATGAATAATAATCAAATCAATAATAATGGTATAACATCCACAAATCAAAACAATAGTAATTCATCAGTTGTTGGATTACATTATAAGATTGGTAAAAAAATTGGTGAAGGGTCATTTGGTGTTATATTTGAAGGTACCAATATAATAAATGGAGTACCAGTTGCCATTAAATTTGAACCAAGAAAAACAGAAGCACCACAATTACGAGATGAATATAGAACTTATAAACATTTACAAGGGTGTGAAGGTATACCAAATGCATATTATTTTGGACAAGAAGGATTACATAACATTTTAGTTATAGATTTATTAGGACCAAGTTTAGAAGATTTATTTGATTGGTGTGGTAGAAGATTTAGTGTTAAAACAGTTGTACAAGTTGCAATACAAATGTTAACCTTGATTGAAGAAGTTCATCGTCATGATTTAATTTATAGAGATATTAAACCAGATAATTTTTTAATTGGTAGACAAGGTTTAATTGATGAAAATAATGTTCATTTAATTGATTTTGGTATGGCTAAACAATATAGAGATCCAAGAACTAAACAACATATACCATATAGAGAAAAAAAATCACTTTCTGGTACTGCAAGATATATGTCAATAAATACTCATTTAGGTAGAGAACAACTGAGAAGAGATGATCTTGAAGCTTTAGGTCATGTATTTTTTTATTTTCTTAGAGGTCAATTACCATGGCAAGGTTTAAAAGCTCCAACTAATAAACAAAAATATGAAAAAATTGGTGATAAAAAAAGAACAACTCCTGCAGTTACATTATGTGATGGATTACCACAACAATTTGCTGAATATTTGGATTCAGTTAGATCATTACCATTTGATGCTGAACCTCCATATGAAGAATATAGAATGTTATTATTATCAGTATTGGATGATTTAGGTCAACAATGTGATGGTGATTATGATTGGATGCATCTTAATGGTGGTAAAGGTTGGGATTCACAAATTAATAAAAAACCAAATTTACATGGGTATGGACATCCAAATCCACCAAATGAAAGAGAAAGAAGACATAGAGATCAAAGAAGATCAAGACAACAACAACAACAACAGCAACAATTACAACAACAGCAACAACAATTACCAACAAATTCACAACAATATAATCAAATACAAAACCCACAACAAGTGTCTGCTGCTCAATTACATCAACAAAAATTACAACATTTGGTTAATAGACCATTACCACCAATAAAACAAGAATCTCAACCAGGTATATCAAATGGACAAAATGATTTATTGAATAATCATACAACTGATCAAAATGGAGGTAAATATGAGTATATGAATCAACAACAAAATAGGACCGATCAATATCAACAACAACAAATTGTTGAAGAAGAAGAAAATAAAGGATTTTGGTCTAAGTTATGTTGTCATTAACCATATTTGACAATAAACTTTAATTAGAAAACATAAAATTATATATTAAATAAATACCAGATTTATTTATGAATTAAATCGAGTTCTTCCTTTGTGAAACCCATTTCAACATAAGTTTTTTTCAAATATGATTCAATTTGTTTTAAAGCTTCAATTGTTTGAATTTTTTGAAAATTACCTTGTTCATCTTTACAATTTTTAACCAAGGATAATTGTTGTTGCATTAAATCAATTCTATAATTAACCCATTGTGAATAGAAATCATTATATCTTGTACCATAATTAATTTCTGGTTTAACAGTATTTAAAATACTTGTATCTTTTTTCAATGGAGATTTTGCTCTAAAACTTGTAACCATTGTAATACGTTCACTCATACCTTTTGGTACAGGTGCAATATGTTCAATCATTCTACCTTGTAAAACTGCAGCTGAACCTTGTTTTGGACCTGGAACTTTTGCAACATCACCATTTGACATTCTTAAACTTGTTTCACCACCAATCATAGTTGAAGTATCACTTAACATCAAAACACAAACAAATGGATAAGAATCATAATGCCAATCAACAACTGCTTTAATAACAGAATCATCTTTAATCTCTTCTTCTTCTTTATCCTTCATTGAAATATTAACATGAGCAATTTCATAATCCATAACAATTTCTAATTCAACACCAGCCATTTTAGAAATTAAATCCATTGTTTTAGGATGAGTCCAAGCTTGATAAATGAAAGGACATGAAATTTCATCATCATTTTTAACATATCCACGAATACAACAATCCATACCAGAAGTTGAATTGAAACTATATCTAGCATATTTCATAAATGTTTCTTTATTTAAAATTTCTTTTCTCATAATTGCAACTGCTTCTGGTGTAAATAATTGAAATGGATCAGAAACTCCAATTTGAGAAATTTGATCTGGATGGGTTAAACCTAATTCTTCCATGGTGATTCTTCTAGTCATTTGATATTTATGCTTAGCTAAATCATTTTGATAATAAGTTAAATGTAAATATGGATCAAATTGAGGTGTTTCAATTTGTTGAATTTGATTATAAGTAGATAATAAAGTTGTTTCATAAGTTGATAATGGAATTTTCTTATGAATGTTACCATTCAAAACATCTTGAAAAGAAGTAGCAGCGGAAGCAGTAGCAGCAGTAGCCATTGAATTTGTTTATTGTTGTGAATTCAAAAGGTATTTTGCATTGTTATTTATAAGTTGCAAAAAAAAGATAAGAAAAAAGTCATATCTATCATTTCTAGATTTGATAGATAACAAAACACAAAAATGGAGAAATAAATGTTTGAATGCAAAATACACTAAATTTAGTATTGTCTTCCATTGCTTACGGTAACCGTTTTTGGGTATTCACCGTTTATATAAATATTTTGCTAAATCTGGTTTTTATTTGCAATTGTTTATTTACAACAAAATTTTTATCATCAAACTTTATAAACATCAACTATCAACCATTGATATTATTTATCTATCGAATCAACATTACTTAAGGCTCAAAATTTGGTCACTTAAAAGATCGCATTTACAATTTTAAGTCGTATGATAGTATAAGATTACTTAAATATGACCAGCACACCATATCAATTCGACTCAATACAATGTCAACCTTTTAAATGTTCCTACAATTTTTCCATTTAACCTGATTATTCAGTTGTTTGATGATCTTCCTACAAAATATAGTGTGAAATTCTAATCAGAATCATTCATAAAATTCTCCTAATTTCGAACTATATTTTATATTTATGAAAATCAAATCGGTTCAAATACGACTTTGACTATTTTACCTTCTGATGTGATACACGATATAAATCTTCCTCTTTAAATTAATAAACTTATATAAACTATAAGTTATACTTAAGGGAATCTTACATGATGATCGGACATTCTTTTGTTCTTAGTAGTGAACTAAGGATTGCATAATTGCTCAAACTTCAAAACATTAACATGTTTGAGCTCAATGACCAATACAGTAGTGACTATAGAGCTTGATAGACTATTTATCTTGGCAACAGCTCGAAACCATCCTATAAAAATTGATCTAAAAAGCAAGCGGATATTTTATTTGGTAATCACCGACAAAAAAATCAAACAATCTCCACAATGTCAGATCATCAAAATGCAATCAAAGCTAATTTAGCATCATTTGATAAACAAATGACCGAGAAATATGAGAAGAGAGACTCTCATAAACTATTATCAATCTTATTTATCAAACATTTATTAGAATTTAACTTTCAAAATCGAAAAAGCTTAATTGAAAGTGAAAAAATCTTGGGAGATCCAAATCTACCATTAAATGGATACACTATTAAAGATTTACCAGATCCACAAACCTACCTTTCTAATTATCCTAATGCTATTATAAAGCCAGGTATCAAGGCTTTAGATTTTGCTTGTGGTCCAGGTATAGTAACAGAATTATTAATTCCATACTTAAACAATGAATCAGAATTAATTGGTATGGATATAAATCCCTATTTTTTAGATTCATATAACCGAAAAGCCAAATCTCAATCATTGAAGATGGTTGGTTATCAATATGATATCCTAGATGAATCAATTCAATCGGAACTAAAACAATTTGAAAATCATTTTGATGTAATAATTTGTACTATTTCATATCATCATATTGCAAATTATGAAACTGTGACTAAGAAGCTAACAACTTTTCTTAAAAAAGGTGGTTGGTTGTTTATAATTGATTTCTATAATGAAGATGTTGAAAAAGCAGGTGTTGCTCAAAATGAAGCTGTTCAACATATGGGAGGTCTAAAAATTGATAAATTGAATCATGTACTTGGTGATTATTCAAATTTAATCAATGTATCAAGTGCTAGAGAATTTAGAGTTTGGCTTTGGCAACCAAAGAGTTTCATTTTGAATCATATGAATGAATCTGTAATTGAAGATTTAAAAAATGGGAAATTAAAATCAAAAGATGATGAAATTGATGGTAAAGTTTATTTAATTCCTGCAAGTGTAATATATGCTGTTGGACAGAAGTAGTATATATTAATTTTTGATCTTCATTAACAAAAATACTATAGTGGCTAATATTATACCCGAAGTTCCCAATAAAATCGGTCTAAAACCTTGATTATTATCATTATTTGATTCTAATTCTAAATATCTTATTCTATCTTCTGGATCTAATTTTGATAAATCAATTGGTTCTTCTTGTTTTATCTCATTTTGTATTTCTAATTTTTTCTTTTCTTCTTCTTCAATTTCAACCTTATTTGATTTATATAAATCAGGAAAAATTTGTTTGAATTTTATATTTGAATCATTATTCCATTTCTTACTATTTCTTGATAATTTCATTTTAATTGAATCTGTTGTATTTATACTACCAGTAGTACTTTCATTACCCAACATAAAACTCATTAAACCAATTAATATTGTTGCCACGGACCAAGCTGGATTCCATGTATCTACATGATAATCACTCATGGATAAACATAATCGGGTATTGCAGTCAAACCTACCATTAGGTGTGATAATTATGATGGATGGTGGTTTAAATGGGTATTCTGATGGGAATCGTAATATACCATGATATTGACCATTTTCATATGGTGAATTTGGTGGACCAGTAATTATGTAATGCCATTCTAAAATGTTTTCATCATTAGGTTTTGCTATGATATAAGGTGGTGGATTAGCTTGAATGGATTTATATTCTTTGGTTAATCGTTTTTGTGCTTGTCTTGATGCCATTTGATTTAGAATAAGATAACAATTTTGTTGATGTCATAAGTTTTTTTTGCTGAGAAATCAATTAAACACCACAGAAAATTGAAATTGAAAAACTCGAGATAGTGCTTAACGGAAGTGATAAGACTAATGAGGCAGTTCCATTAATCGTATGTAGTTGATGATTATAATTATTTAAATCTTCAAAAAATTTTGGCGGAAATTGTTGCTAAATTTGCACCCAAACATCAATAGTATACTATCAATTAATCAAGATTTTAAAACATCAAAAAACTGGCTAAACTGATTAGTAATTTGTTTATTAAGTATAAAAGTATCTACTTTTCTAGTTATTGTTATAATGGCTGAGTTTTACGTAAGATATACTCTTTATTCGCCAAGTTTTGGAATTTAGGTTTTTGACAAATTTTCGAAAAAATACAAGAAATTTATTCTACTAATCAGGACAATTGTGTTTTCAAATATTACGTGATTGATTTTAAAAATGTGGATTTATCAAACGAAGCCCAATTAAGAGATACTCTTTAAATTTTACAATAATATGTTTAGGCTAAAAATAGTAATTGTCTCCTTCTGAAAAGTAAATATTGAATATGCAATTTGTTTAAAATCAAAGAAAAAATCGCTAAAATTTTTCAGCCTAAAACACGTTCCAAGTATTGATCAACACAGCTAGGTAATAAAACTTACCCAAACCTTAGTCTTTGATACTCATTATACTCGTTATCATCCTTGATATCTAGATCTTGGCTGTTCCAATATAAATCTGATTTCTTATTGTGCGAATCGACACGCCCTCATGAAAAAGTTTAATTCGTAATTTGATTTAAGTTTAATAATTATTTTTTTATCCAAGATTTTGATAATATCAAGATAACATTTGTAATTTATACCCATACCCGAAGCATCATATCACTCATTCGTTTCAAAAACTTCAAAATTCATTTAAATCTATAAACATTCATAACAAATTCATAATGAGTAGTCATCCATACCGTCAAGTATCAAATGCACCTTATCCAATTCAAGATTTTGGTAATGAACAACAGAATCTGAGAGCTATTGGTGAAATATCATCTGGTATGGAAGACTTACATTTGCCACCCAATCAAAATAAGAAACTTTATAATAATATATCACAAGGTAATGTAATAAATCAACAAGTTCATTTACCACCACATTTGATACCTCATAGTAATAACTCATCACCACAATTTTCATCAAGTCAACGTTCACCAGTCAATTCACAATTTTCACCATCGATCAAAAATGAAGTTCCGTATCCAATGTATGAATCACAAACCCCACCTCCAGTATTTGCATCTAAAGAAAGTGTTGTTGTATCACCACCTTCTAATCCATTATCCACCACATCATCAGTTACAAATCTAAATATAGACAATAACTATTCCAAATCAGAAAATAATTTAACTACCAATTACAATAAATTAGGACATAATAGATCAGTTTCTTCAACATCTTCCTTTTTTTATGATCGTAATGATAATGGATCAATGATTGATTTCAATCAAAATGTTATCCAACTGTATTTAGGTTCAAACTCATCAAATTTAATGCCTAGAATCAAAACATTGGAATTATATAGAAAAAATGCTAAAAAATCAAATGATCCAAATGTTTTATTTCAATATGCTCAATACATGTTACAAACGGCATTGTTAGTTGGAATGGAATTACAAAATACAACAAGTTCACAAAGTTCTGGCTCACAAAATGGTACACCATTTAATAGATCAATTGAAAATAGTCCAAGAAAAGGTCCAATAGATTTAAAACATAAAAAATCGAAATCAATTGATTTTGCAAATATAGAATTAGAAGGTAATGAAAAAAATTTGAAAAAAGCTTTGTTAAAAGAAGCAATACATTATTTAAAAAAATTATCAGATAAAGGTTATGTTGAAGCACAATATTTATTAGGTGATGCTTATTCATCTGGTGCATTAGATAAAATAGATAATAAAGATGCATTTATATTATTCCAATCGGCAGCAAAACATGGTCATGTCGAATCAGCATATAGAACATCATATTGTTATGAAGAAGGGTTAGGAACAGGTAGAGATGCAAGAAAAGCTGTTGAATATTTAAAGATTGCAGCAGCAAAGAATCACCCATCAGCAATGTATAAATTAGGTGTTTATTCATTTTATTCAAGAATGGGTTTACCTAATGATATGAACACTAAAAAAATGGGTATAAAATGGTTAACAAGAGCTACAAATGTTGCAACTGAATTAACAGCTGCTGCACCTTTTGAATTAGGAAAATTATATTTCAATGGATTTGCTGATATAGTTATACAAGATAAAAAATATGGATTAGAATTATTTTCACAAGCCGCTGCGTTAGGTCACATAGAATCATCATATATATTAGCAAAAGCTTATGAAGAAGGTTCATTGATCCAACAAGATGCAAATTTATCAGTACATTATTATACACAAGCTGCTCTAGGTGGTGATCCAAATGCTATGCTTGGTTTAGTTGGTTGGTATTTAATTGGTTCTGATCCTTTTCTTACTAAAGATGAAAAGGAAGCTTTTGAATGGGCCAAACGTGCGGCAATGTGTAATCTACCAAAAGCTCAATTTGCATTGGCCAATTTTTATGAAAAAGGTATTGGTTGTGATAAAAATTTAAAAGAAGCTCAAAATTGGTATGTAAAAGCGGCTGAAAATGGTGATGAAAAATCAATTACAAGAGTTACCGATAAAGAATTGATTAAAAAAATTCAAAAAGAATTGAAAAAAAAACCAATTAATCCTGATATAAGCGCTGCTACAGAAAAAGATTGTGTAATTATGTAATGGATAGAATTTTTTTATTTATTTTATAAATACACCTCCTATTTTAGTTTTCTAAAGTAAATATTATTAGTGAATTATCCGAAACAATAAATTAGAAAATAATTAGCAATAGTCAGACCTAAAAATGTAAATCAAATCATTTTTTTGAAAATTTCAAAAATCTAATAAAAATTTCTTAACGGACTTTATTGATCTAAACCCCTCTCTCACTTTTGGTCGACGAATCTTGAGTTGCTACTAAATAATATTTTGGAATTCGAAAATTACCTTTTCAAATATGTTCTATGCAGCAAAAAATTTTTTTCAATTTTGTGAAATAAACTCGAAGAAACCAATTTAAAAGAATATGAAAGTTGCATTAATATTTAACTGATGTTTTTACTCATGCGTGGATCCATTGCTATATTAATAAGATAAATAAACAAAATGGCATCATTTATTTTATAAATTTTGAAAGATTACTTCTATTGCATTATGCCGAAGCAAAAGTTATGTAGCTCGATTAAATCAATCTAGGGTACTTACACAAAATTGTCTAGGAAGTACTGACCAATCACAGAATATTATATTCGTCATCTCTAAATGATCCTTTCTATTAGCATAATAAATTTTCCAAACGAATATTTTAGTTTAAAGAACAGGGTTTAAAATTTTAGTGCTAGCCGAAATGAAATTGTCAAAAAATAATAATCAACACAAATTTTATCTTGAAATCTCAAATCTTATATCGTAGATCTTTAGATCAATTAAAATTACAATCGTAAGTATCACAAACAGCATTTAATCTTTATTATTAATTCGGATATATGCTAGGTGAAACTATCAAAAATATAGAAAAATAGAATGATAATTGTCTGACGCCTTCAGGCGTAAATAATCTACTAAATAAAAAATTACGAGAGTACTGTATATAGTGTAAAGGGTTCAAAAAATTTAAATTTTTTTTAGTTCTCATCAAAACTTTTGCGACCTTACGAGACGTTCAATTATCACTTTCAACATGCTTTAAAGTTTTATCAATGAAACAATTGTCATCAAATTGAAAAATTGGTTACATCAGAATAATTAATTAGAAATGATGCAAGTGGCATGAAAGAAAAAGAAATTTTATACTTTTGCTGCTAATTTTTTAAAAAACAAAAACCCTTTAAATTATGAAATGCAGATCATACAATTAATTTAGATCTTTTGCAGATATTTTGAATTAATGCGTAATTGAACTTCAAATACTCAATAGGGTATCCTTCTTGATGCAGGATGAGAACAATAGAAATCATTTATATACTCTCGAAGGTTGATGATGTCTAAAACAAAGATTATCTATTAAATCACACTATTCAAAATGAGAGGCATAATACTACTATGTTATTTTCTATCTTTAACAATCGCTCAGCAAATAAGTGGGGTTTTCAATAGTTTCAATTCATTAACATGGGTAGATGCTGCTGGTTATGGTGTTCAAGCACCTAATCTTCCAACTTGGACTGCAGTTTTAGGATGGTCATTAGATGGTTCAAAAGCAAATTCTGGAGATACATTTACTTTAACAATGCCTTGTGTTTTCAAATTTATCACAACACAAACAAGTGTTGATTTAACAGCTGATGGGAAAACATACGCAACTTGTCAATTCAACCCTGGTGAACTTATTGTTGCATATTCCACCTTACAATGTACTGTTTCAAGTAATATAAATTCAGCGGTCATAGCTTCTGGGACTCTTTCAATACCTTTTGTTTTCAACGTTGGTGGTTCGGCAAATTCAGTTGATTTACAAGATGCATCATGTTATAAAACTGGTACAAATACAGTCACCTTCAATGATGGTGATACTAAATTTTCACAAACAGCTACATTTTCAGCTGGAGGTGGAGGTAGTTTCAAATCACCAAGTAAAATCTTTTATAATAATAGACAAATTCCAACATTGAATAAACAACAAATTTACGTCAAAAATGGTGATTGTAGTACGGGTTATACAAGTGGTACCTTGGGATTGGATGTCTCTGGTAATTCTGGATCTACAATTGATTGTAGTTCTTATCATGCTGCAATGTCGAATAAGTTGAATGGCTTTTATTTTCCAACAACAGCTGATTCATTGAGTTATACAGTGAGCTGTTCAAGCACGGCAATTACGATTAATTACAAAAATGTTCCAGCTGGATATAATGTGTTCTTAGATGCTATGGTTACATCAACCAGTGGTGCTCAACTTTATACGTCATTCACAAATAGTTATTATTGTGCAGGAAGTAGTTCATTAACTACGAATGGTGATTTTCAATATTGGAATCCATATACAAATTCACAAGCTGGCTCCGACGGTTATGTTGTATATTTGACAACTAGTACAATTATTGGAACATATACTACAGTAACTACACTTCCATTTAGTTCAGGAGTTGACAAAACTAAAACAATTGAAGTTATAGCTCCAATTCCAACTACCACTCTTACTACTTCACATTTAGGATCGGGAACTGTTTTAAGTACATTTACAAATTCAATTGGTGGTACTGCTACTGTTATTTTTGATACTGGTTACCATGCTACAACAACTATCACAACACCAGGACAAGTTACTAAATCAACAACATCAACATATATCAATACAGCAGGAAATACTGATACAGTTTATGTTTTATATCCTCCAAATCCAACAAAAACTGTTACTTCAAGTTGGACCAATTCATATACTTCAACAATTACTCAAAAGAATGGTGCTGGAAAAACCGATACAGTTATAGTTGAATATCCACCAAACCCAACAACCACAGTATCCACATTTTATACTGGATCCACATTAACTACTATAACTCAAACTAATTCACTTGGACAAACAGACTCGGTGATTGTTGAGTATCCTGCTAATCCTACAACAACAGCTACAGCCTTTTATACTGGTTCACAATTGACAACAGTAACACAAAAAGGAGGTTTTGGACAAACAGATTCAGTTATTGTTGAATATCCAGCTAACCCAACAACTACCGTTACATCATTTTATACTGGATCACAATTAACTACTTTAACTCAAAAAGGAGGATTTGGCCAAACAGATTCATTGATTGTTGAGTACCCTGCTAATCCTACTACAACTGTTACTTCATTTTATACTGGTTCATCATTGACTACATTGACTCAAAAAGGTGGATTTGGCCAAACAGATTCAGTAGTAGTTGAATATCCAGCCAATCCTACAACAACAGTCACATCATTCTATACCGGATCATCATTGACTACATTAACACAAAAAGGAAGCTTTGGTCAAACTGATTCAGTAGTAGTTGAGTACCCAGCCAATCCAACAACCACGGTTACATCATTTTACACTGGATCATCATTAACTACATTAACACAAAAAGGATCATTTGGAAAAACTGATTCAGTCATTGTTGAGTATCCTGCTAATCCTACAACTACAGTCACAGCATTCTATACTGGTTCACAATTGACAACAGTAACTCAGAAAGGAAGTTTTGGTCAAACTGATAGTGTTGTTGTCGAATATCCAGCCAATCCAACCACTACTGTAACTTCATTTTATACTGGTTCATCACTCACTACATTAACTCAAAAAGGAGGATTCGGCCAAACTGATAGTGTTGTTGTCGAATTTCCAGCTAATCCTACAACCACTGTAACTTCATTTTATACTGGATCATCACTTACTACATTAACTCAAAAAGGAGGATTTGGAAAAACTGATAGTGTTGTTGTCGAATATCCAGCCAATCCAACAACCACGGTTACATCATTTTATACTGGTTCACAATTAACTACATTAACACAAAAAGGAAGCTTTGGTCAAACAGACTCAGTTGTGGTTGAATACCCAGCTAATCCTACGACAACAGTCACATCATTCTACACCGGCTCACAATTAACTACAGTAACTCAGAAAGGAAGTTTTGGTCAAACTGATAGTGTTGTGGTTGAATATCCAGCTAATCCTACCACAACTGTCACTTCATTTTATACTGGTTTACAATTAACTACATTAACACAAAAAGGAGGTTTTGGCCAAACAGATTCAGTCATTGTTGAATATCCAGTCAATCCAACAAGCACAGTCACCTCATTTTATACTGGCTCATCATTAACTACTTTAACTCAAAAGAATTCTTTTGCCCAAACTGATTCAGTCGTTGTTGAATATCCAGCCAATCCTACAACAACAGTTACATCATTTTATACTGGATCATCATTAACCACTTTAACACAAAAAGGAAGCTTTGGTCAAACAGATTCAGTTATTGTAGAATATCCAGCCAATCCTACCACTACAGTTACTTCATTTTATACAGGCTCACAATTAACTACAGTAACACAGAAAGGAAGTTTTGGTCAAAATGATTCAGTCATTGTAGAATACCCAGCCAATCCTACTACTACTGTTACTTCATTTTATACAGGCTCACAATTGACAACAGTGACTCAAAAAGGAAGTTTTGGACAAACTGATAGTGTTGTGGTTGAATATCCAGCTAATCCTACTACAACTGTCACTTCATTTTATACTGGTTCACAATTAACTACATTAACACAAAAAGGCAATTTCGGTCAAACTGATTCAATCATTGTTGAATATCCAGCTAATCCTACCACTACAGTTACATCATTTTACACAGGCTCACAATTAACTACATTGACTCAAAAAGGTGAATTTGGCCAAACAGATTCAGTAGTAGTTGAATATCCAGCCAATCCTACAACTACACTTACAACATTCTGGCAAAATTCAGTCACTAGCAGTTTTACATTTACAAATGGCCCTAATCAAACTGATACAGTAATTGTGGAGTATCCTACAAATCCTACAACTACAATAATTAGTATGTGGGATAAATCATACGCAGCAACAAGTACTATAAGTGGAGCTTTTGGCGGTACAGATACCGTAATCATTGATTTACCTCCGAACCCTACTATAACATTAACCACATTTTGGGATAATTCATTCACACTGAGTTCAACAATAAAAGAACCAGCTGGTACTCCTGACACCGTGATTGTTGAGTACCCTCATAATCCTACTGTAAGTACTACAGAATATTGGGACTTTCCTTATCAAACTACAATTGTTGAATCAAATAGTGCTGGTGGAACTGATACTGTGAAAGTTGAATATCCTCATAATTCATTAAGCACTACTACACAATTCTGGTCAGAAAGTTATGAATCTACATCAACAGAAACAAACACATTTGGTGGTACAGATATTGTTCACGTTTACGAACCTCATAATCCAACTAAAACTACAACACAATTCTGGAGTAACTCATATACGTCAACTATTGTTGAAACAAATGGACCATTAGGTACAGATACCATCGAAGTAGAATATCCACATAATTCATTAAGTACTACTACGCAATTTTGGTCAGAAAGTTACGAATCTACATCAACAGAAACTAATGCATTTGGTGGTACAGATATAGTTCACGTTTACGAACCTCACAATCCAACTAAAACTACTACAGAATTTTGGAGCAACTCATACACTTCTACAATTTTTGAAACAAATGGACCATTAGGTACAGATACCATCGAGGTAGAATATCCACACAATTCATTAAGCACTACTACACAATTCTGGTCAGAAAGTTATGAATCTACATCAACAGAAACTAATGCATTTGGTGGTACAGATATAGTTCACGTTTACGAACCTCACAATCCAACTAAAACTACTACAGAATTTTGGAGTAACTCATATACGTCAACTATTGTTGAAACAAATGGACCATTAGGTACAGATACCATCGAAGTAGAATATCCACATAATTCATTAGGTACTACTACGCAATTTTGGTCAGAAAGTTACGAATCTACATCAACAGAAACTAATGCATTTGGTGGTACAGATATAGTTCACGTTTACGAACCTCACAATCCAACTAAAACTACTACAGAATTTTGGAGCAACTCATACACTTCTACAATTTTTGAAACAAATGGACCATTAGGTACAGATACCATCGAGGTAGAATATCCACACAATTCATTAAGCACTACTACACAATTCTGGTCAGAAAGTTATGAATCTACATCAACAGAAACAAATACATTTGGTGGTACAGATATCGTTCATGTTTATGAACCTCACAATCCAACTAAAACCACAACTGAATTTTGGAGCAACTCATACACTTCTACAATTTTTGAAACAAATGGACCATTAGGTACAGACACCATCGAGGTAGAATATCCACACAATCCATTAAGTACTACAACACAATTCTGGTCAGAAAGTTATGAATCTACATCAACAGAAACAAATACATTTGGTGGTACAGATATCGTTCATGTTTATGAACCTCACAATCCAACTAAAACCACAACTGAATTTTGGAGTAATTATTACACCTCAACAATTTTTGAAACAAATGGACCATTAGGTACAGACACCATCGAGGTAGAATATCCACACAATTCATTGAGTACTACAACACAATTCTGGTCAGAAAGTTACGAATCTACATCAACAGAGACAAACGCATTTGGTGGTACAGATATAGTTCACGTTTACGAACCTCATAATCCAACTAAAACTACAACACAATTCTGGAGTAACTCATATACGTCAACTATTGTTGAAACAAATGGACCATTAGGTACAGATACAGTTGAAGTAGAATATCCAGATAATGGTTTATCAACAACTACACAATTTTGGTCAGAAAGTTATGAATATACATCAACAGAAACTAACGCATTTGGTGGTACAGATATTGTTCATGTTTATGAACCTCACAATCCAACTAAAACTACTACACAATTCTGGAGTAACTCATATACTTCTACAATTGTTGAAACAAATGGACCATTAGGTACAGATACAGTTGAAGTTGAATATTCAGATAATGGTTTATCAACCACTACACAATTTTGGTCAGAAAGTTATGAATCTACATCAACAGAAACTAATGCATTTGGTGGTACAGATATCGTTCATGTTTACGAACCACATAATCCAACCAAAACTACTACAGAATTTTGGAGCAACTCATACACTTCTACAATTGTTGAAACAAATGGACCTTTAGGTACAGATACAGTTGAAGTTGAATATCCAGATAATGGTTTATCAACCACTACACAATTTTGGTCAGAAAGTTATGAATCTACATCAACAGAAACTAATGCATTTGGTGGTACAGATATAGTTCACGTTTACGAACCTCACAATCCAACTAAAACTACTACAGAATTTTGGAGCAACTCATACACTTCTACAATTTTTGAAACAAATGGACCATTAGGTACAGATACCATCGAGGTAGAATATCCACACAATTCATTAAGCTTTACTACACAATTCTGGTCAGAAAGTTATGAATCTACATCAACAGAGACTAATGCATTTGGTGGTACAGATATTGTTCACGTTTATGAACCTCATAATCCAACTAAAACTACAACACAATTCTGGAGTAACTCATATACGTCAACTATTGTTGAAACAAATGGACCATTAGGTACAGATACAGTTGAAGTTGAATATCCAGATAATGGTTTATCAACCACTACACAATTCTGGTCAGAAAGTTATGAATCTACATCAACAGAAACTAATGCATTTGGTGGTACAGATATTGTTCATGTTTACGAACCTCACAATCCAACAAGTTATATAACGGAGGTATGGAGTGAAAGCTTTACTACAACTTCAACTATCCTTTCACCACCTGGCGAAACTGACTATGTTATAATTAAAGATCCAAATAATCCAACCTTTACTACAACATCTACATGGTCAGAGAGTTATACAACCACAATCACTTATCTAAATGGACCTGGAGGTGAAGATACTGTTTTAATTGAAGTTCCAAATCCATCAACAACTACTGTTACAAGCTATTGGTCAATTTTAGCTACTAGTACTATCACTGCTTATGGTTCTACAGATAATATTGTTACTGTTATTGTCGAGCAACCATATCAATCATTGCTTGATGCAGAAAGCACAGAACAAGATGATACAAGCCTGTCATCAGAAGATAGCTCACCAACTTCAATTAACTCAGCTGAGTCATCTGTATCAATAACTTCAGATCAAAGTTCTGCAACTTCAAGTAGTATAGCACCTTCGGAAGAAAGTTCATTAACAATTGCTTCATCAACTGAAATACCAATTTGTAAAAGAGATGGTGTTGATTGTTATTCAACCGACTCAAGCTCAACTGCATTACCTTTTAGTGAGTATTCTAGCAGCTCATCAACTATTAACACTGAAAATTCAAATACTTCTTCAGATTTGGCTTCAAGTAACTTATCATCAGATGAATCATCATTTTCATCAATCTACATTACATCACAATCTTCATCCTCAGAAATAGCACAATCAACTGACAATGCTTCATCACAATCATCATCATTTGCATCGACAGAGCAATCCGACACCAATTCCCCATCACAATCATCACCATTTACATCGACTGAACAATCTGACTTCAGTTCTTCATCACAATCATCATTATTTTCATCAACTAAACAAGATACTGAATCAAGTTCATTCTCAACTTTACAAATATCATCCACCGGATCACTGTCATATTACTCATCTGCTTCATCAACACGTTTGCCATATTTGAATTCTACTATTGTTCAATCATCCTCATCATCATCTATTATCGATTCTCAAACTACTATAATACCAGAATCTTCCACTGTATCACAAACTAGTATTTCTTCAGAATCTAGTTCATCATCAATCTCACCAAATCTAGAGAGCTCATCAACTTTACCATTATCTACCAAAGAGTCAAACACCATAACTTCAAGTTCAGAAACTGTAGATGTCACAGTTACACCAAAACCATCTGATTTACTGACCACAAGCTCATCTACATCAATAAACACCGCAGTTGATGACGGAGATAGTTCAATTGGCACCAGTATCAATTCTGAGTCATTAACAGGTTCAACTGTTGCTTCTTCATTGAGTGATGTTTCAACAAATCCCACCTCAACTTTAACTGATCATGAAACAACTATAATTACAATTACCAGCTGCTCAAGAAATGTATGCTCTGAAGTTACAGTTCCAGCTACACCAACACTCACTTCATCAAGAGCAGGTAAAACGGTCACAGTCTTCACTACATATGTTCCAGTTCAAACTACATCATCTAGTAGCTCGATTACTTCACAAACGTCTTCAATTGAGCCATCAACAACAAGCCAAAGCTCATCAAGTGGTGATAACCCATCCAATAGTAATGGATCTAGTGGATCTAATGGTTCAAACACTAACGGTGCTAATGGTTCAAACACTAATGGTGCTAATGGTTCAAACACTAATGGTTCTAATGGCTCAAACAATAATGGTTCTAATGGTTCAAACAATAATGGTTCTAATAGTTCAAATGGTTCAAATGGTTCAAATGGTTCAAATGGTTCAAATGGTTCAAATGGTTCAAATGGTTCAAACACAAATGGTTCCAATGGTTCAAACACAAATGGTCCTAATAGTTCAAATACAAATGGTTCTAATGGTTCAAATACTAATGGTTCTAATAGTTTAAACACAAATGGTTCTAATGGTTCAAATACTAATGGTTCTAATGGTTCAAACACTAATGGATCTAATGGATCTAATGGATCTAATGGCTCTAATGATTCAAACACTAATGGATCTAATTGTTCAAATACTAATGGTTCTAATGGTTCAAATACTAATGGATCTAATGGATCTAATGGCTCTAATGGCTCCAACAGTTCAGGTGAATTTAATGGTTCAAATGGATCAAAAACTTCAGCTACAAGTGAAATCAGCTCACCAACCGAATCAGGAGCATCACAAAACGAAGGTACTAATAGTAACCCAACCGAAAATACAACAAATTCAATCAACACAAGTGAAGAATCATCAAATCAAAATCAATCAACCTATAATATTTCTTATCAACCAACAAATACTTATTCCATGACTACCATTCCATCACCAACCAGACCAGCAACAATATCTCAACAATCTAATTCAGCTTCTTCAAGCTCTCCAGCTGCTATCACTACTTATGAAGGATCAGCAGCTAAATCCTTTACTTCAATACCCTTATTTACCGTCGTTATGTTCATTATTTCGGTCTTTTATTAGAAAGAAACCTTGATTTATATTAGTTTATATTTTAAATGTATTATAGTTATGTTAACTCTTTAATACTCTTTTCTTTCGAAATTAAGAACAAAAGAAAATTGCTGCAAAATCGAAAATGTGGCAGTAATGTGCGATTCGTATCAACAAAATAAATTTTCATCCAACAATGAAATTATTAGCCTTAGTTACTTTTTTCACTTTTATTTTACAAGCATTAGCTCTTGTCGACAACCCTCCAATCACTGATAAAGTTTATTTCGATGTCTTAGAAGGTGATGAATCAATTGGTCGTATAGTCATAGGTTTATTTGGTACTGTTGTCCCTAAAACAGTTGAAAATTTCAAAACCTTAGCCAAAGAAACTGAAGGTAAAGCTAAATATACAGGATCAATCTTTCATAGAATTATTCCACAATTTATGATTCAAGGTGGAGACTTTGAAACCGGACAAGGATATGGTGGTTGGTCAATTTATGGTGGAAAATTTGAAGATGAAAATTTCGAATTAAAACATGATAGACCTTACAGATTAAGTATGGCAAATGCTGGTAAAAATACTAATGGGTCTCAATTTTTCATTACCACTGTTATTACTAAATGGTTAGATGGTAAACACGTTGTATTTGGTGAAGTTATTGAAGGTAAAGATGTTGTTGATTATATCGAAAAAGTTAAAACTGGACGTGGAGATCGTCCAGTCAAAGAGATAAAAATCGTCAAAGCAGGAGAATTAAAGGAGACTGAAAAGGAAGTTGAAAAAGATGAACTTTAGTATTTTATTCCTAACATTTCTATAGTACTATTTTTACCATATAATGGAATTTCATCAAGATATACTTGTTTATCTCTACTTTCATTTAATAAAGTATCAAATGCATTAGACTTTATATCATCTTTATTGCTTGGTGTTGGCGTCATTGGTGTCATAGTATTACTATTTGACATTGGTGTTGATTTATAAGTATGACCACCATCTGATACATTATATTTTGACATATTATTCACCAGACTTATGGAATTCTTTAAAGACAATATACTTGATAACAATCTAGATGATAATACATCATAAATTTTAGGTGCTTGATAAATATTTGCTCCTATAACATAATAATCTTGTAAAACTGAAACATTTGTTGAATTGAAACGATTTTGTTTCCGTATAATCCAGAAATCAGGTTCTCTTATATAAGCTAGTATGAATTCTATACCAGTCATTTCAGTTAATCTTGATTGAAAAAATTGTTGAAAAGTCATTCCCATTGGTATTGAAATTTCTTGATATTGAAATTGCATCATTAATACTTGATTATTCGATGTTCTATCATAGAAAGGTGATAAAGAGAAATATTCTAATACAGTTGCAGTATTCAAACCTCTTGCTTGAATAAATTCAGGTGATTTCCATTGTATTTCATCTAATAAGTTTTCCATTTTATATTTAATGTATATTTAATTTTTCTATTTCTTTTTTCAACCATTGAGCTTCAGAATTCATAATATCATCAGTTCTTTCTACTCTATTTTCATCACTATCAACTTTCAAACCATGAGGTTGTTCTTTTCGATCAAAAAAATCTTTATATATATCTTTATTTTCTAATTTTGTGTACATGGAATCACCAAAACCATCAGTTTTATATCTTGGAATTATATGAGTATGTAAATGTGGAACCGATTGTCCTGCTTCTGGACCATCTTGTATGGCAATATTTAAACTGTCAGCTTTATAGATTTGTTGGATAAATTTATGAACCAATTGTAAAGTATTCATATAGTCAATTGATTCTTCTGATGTTAAATCTGCTAATCTTAATGCTGATGTTCTTAAAGGTGCAATTAAGACATGCCCAGGAACTATAGGCTTCAAATTGACTAAAGCATAACTGTGCTTAGATCTATAAAATACCTGCTTTGTTACTAGAAATTTGTAAAAGTATACTTCTGAGGTCATAGATATTTAAGATCTGGTGATTTCGATACGAAAAAAAGTTCAACAAAAGGAGTCAAGGTAAAGAAATAGTGTCTCGTACGAATATAGATGAAATAAAGCATTTAAGTAAAGAAAAGGACTCATTTATAATTCAATTAATAATTCTTGATGATTCTGGGCATAAGTTTCGTTGTATTCTATCAAATTCTATTTCCAAATCGGTATTATGTAATTGAATAGTAGAGCGTAAAATGTCGTTTTCGTCGAATTAATTTGGCCAAAAATGGCTATCTTAATCAGCGGGAATTTTCAAAAAATGTGGCGTTTACGACATTTTTAGATCGAAAGCCATCCAATCAAATAATGCACACACAAGTGCTCTAATGTAGACCAACCATAATTGTTGAAATAGGGGATAGACTTGATTAATAGAAAGCATTCACTATATAATTGATCTTTGTTTCTTTGCTTAATAACAAAGTATGATTAATAACGAATATGCATAATTTTTAAGCGAGTTGTTGAAAAGAATCGAAAAATGTCTCTCTATTAATAATTTGAATCTTCTAGATTCAAGATTGTTCATATGAAAAATAATTTGACAGCGAGTATAAATAAAGTATAAATTCCCACGGTATTAATTTTTTCTTTTCGATATATTTTTTTCAATTTATAACTTTAATATCAATAATATAATACAATGGGTTACGCTCCAACTATAGGTCAACCAGCTCCAACTTTCAAAAAAACCGCTGTCATTGATGGTGTTTTCGAAGAAGTTTCATTAGAACAATACAAAGGTAAATGGGTTTTATTAGCTTTCATTCCATTAGCTTTCACATTCGTTTGTCCAACTGAAATTATTGCTTATTCAGAAGCTGTTAAGAAATTCACTGAAAAAGATTGTGAAGTTTTATTCGCTTCAACTGATTCAGAATATTCATTATTAGCTTGGACTAATGTTGAAAGAAAAGATGGTGGTTTAGGTAAAGTTAATATTCCATTAGTTGCTGATACCAACCACTCATTATCAAAAGATTATGGTGTCTTGATTGAAGAAGAAGGTGTTGCTTTAAGAGGTATCTTCTTAATTGATCCAAAAGGTACTTTAAGACAAATCACCGTTAACGATTTACCAGTTGGTAGATCAGTTGATGAATCATTCAGATTATTGGAAGCTTTCCAATTTACTGATAAACACGGTGAAGTTTGTCCAGCCAACTGGCAACCAGGTTCAGATACCATCAAACCACAAGTCAAAGATTCAAAAGAATACTTTGGTAAAGCTAACAAATAATTGTGTATAATCAATATAAGGACACTGTATGACACATTGTTTTCTGACGTTGTTTCTTTGTAACGAATTTCTTATCTACTTTTTGTTTGAGAGGTTCAAAACTGAAATGAAATTCTCTTAATTATTGTATAAGTAGAGCATCAAAATTGAAAAATTGAACAGATTGCTTTCCACAAATTTTAGTCTGAGAATAATAACCTATTTATCATAAGATTTCAGAATCATAATAGTTCAGTTATCGATGACATAATTGTTGTGAAGCAATGAAACAATTTTGTAATTAGAAAATAATATTTTTTAGTCAATAGTGAAATAATCATAATAAGGAATGTTCCCATATAATCAATGCTAAAAATTTCGTATGTTTTAAGTAGATCTACGTAAATATCTTGACGTCACCTACAGTGCGTTGAAAATTTTCATTTTACAGTCAACTGTTCGTAGAAAAACTGAGACAAAGACGTTCCATTATCTAATTTATTCCAACAAAATTTTACAAATAATTGTAAAACAATAGCAGATGGTTTGTAAAATCATAAGAAACTAAAAATAAGATGATTTTATCCAACATATACGATAAGTAAAAATGTGTCTTAGAATGGAAAAGTTTTTAATTATCATTTTGAAGAGAAATTAAACTTATCTATGCCCAACAAAGTTGTAATTATTAAGAATAGCAACATGCCAAATTAGAAGGTTGTCAATCACTCACCAGGTTGGACTGTTCTATTAAATCAATAATTAATGCATTGGCTGCAAAAAATTGAGCGCGTAATTTAATTATAATTAATTAATTGCATGAAATTTATTATCAACATTCAATTATACAACAATTTAATTCTTCCATGTTTAGTAGCCCTGATAATTTAGAGATGTATAATATACAAAATACGGATTCTAGAATTAATTTTCAATAAAATTATTATAATTCTCATGCTGTGTGCTAATGATTCTGATAGAATATAAGATCATTACTCCTTTCATTCACTATTGCTAAAATACTAACTCATAAATCAAATTAATGAAAACTGAGTAGATACACCATCTAGTGTGAGTATACAGAAGAGGGCATATTCGATATGAGAAGATTCCTTGAAAATTCAGCTTTTTATAGATACCAATATTGTATTATCAAAAAATTTTGTAATAGAAAATTTAAGCGATTGATTTTTTTTGTTTTACAATTAGCCAGTTTGATACAACGAAAAGTATAAATAGACATGAAAAAACACTCATGAATCATTTCAAAAATCACATTCAATACCTTTAAAAATGAAATTTTCATCAGTCGCTGTTTTTGTTGCTTTAACTACTTTGGTTTCCTCAGCTTATATCGATTTTAATAGAAGAGATGAATTGACTACAGATGCCCCTACTGCCACAGAAGGTACTGCTGAAACCGCCACCGAAACTGAAACAACATCATCAACCTCATCCTCATATTGTTACCCTCCACCTCCAATAGATGATTACGAACCATGTGTAGAATACCACTATTTACCAGAAAATATGACATTATTAGATAAAATGAATACATTTTTCGCTAATCGTGATAAAAAATACTACTTCAAAATGAAAGGCGAGTATTTGGAATTTCATGCTGCTCATTCAGCTTAGAAACATGAAAATACTTTTTGAATAAAATTCGAATCAATATATATTTAATCTTATGTACGTTTTCTTTTTGCTCTATCCCAATCTGAAGTTGGTTTCCTTTTTCTTGAAGTTGCTTTTGAATTATCTCTAGAATTAAACATTGACCAATCTTCACCTGCAAATTGATTAGCCAAATCTCTTTGTTTTTGTTTAAAAGATTTTTTAGTTTGAGTTGCCGGTAATCTAGTAAAATTATCTTCTTCATATCTTTGTATTTCATCCTCTTTTCTTTTATCATGAGTAGTTTTAACACCACCTCTACCATGATCTACAATAGTTGAACCAATAGAAGCCTCCACGCTTGGCATATCGCTTTGTTCTTGTAAATATTCTTCCATACTTTGTAGTTTCTTTGTTGGTTTTTCATCTGAAGTTGCTGTTGGTGGTGCCATAGCTGAAATTTTAGGAGGTTTATATTTATCTGATGATTTAACAGTGGCTAATGCAGATGCATCTGGTTTATAAGCTAATTCATCTTCTGAATCAGAATCAGGTTCAGATTCAGATTCTTTTACTTTTTCTTTCAAATTTTCTTCCTTTGTATCATCTTCCATTTTATTATATGATCGAATCATCTTATCAAGTTGATAATTTAATTTCTTTTCTAAAGGTTTGATACCTTTTTCAAATAAGACCCTAGATTTTATAGATTGTTTAACCACTTCTACGTCGTCTACTTCATTTTCTAGCTTTTCTAACTTCAGTAAAGTTATTAAAACTAAGTCATTAATATATGATAGTAAAGTCTCGTTTTTCAAATTTAATAATGAAACACCTTCAACTGAATGACCTTTTTCTATTAATTTATTCACTATTTCAGGTTTATCTTCTTTTAAAAATTGAGTCAAGTCATCAATAGATGATTTTGTAGATTTAGTTGAACTAATTATATCTTTTAATAGTGAATCCATTAGATATTTTTTTTTTTTTTTATTCTCATCTTATCTAAGATGCCTCAAAACGAATATATTGAACAGCATATCAAACAACATGGAAGAAGATTAGATTATGAAGAAAAAAAGAGAAAGAAGCAAGCAAGAGAAGGTCATAGAATAGCCAAAGATGCTCAAAACTTGAAAGGTTGGAGAGCCAAACAATTTGCTAAGAAGAGATATAATGAAAAAGTTGAAATGAAGAAGAAAATCAAAGCTCATCAAGAATCAAAAGTTAAAACTCCAACAGTTGAAAATAATGATGAAGCGTTACCTACATATTTATTAGATCGTCAAACCAATAATACAGCAAAAGCTATATCGTCATCAATTAAACAAAAAAGATTAGAAAAATCACAAAAATTTCAAGTTCCATTACCTAAAGTTAAAGGTATAAGTGAAGAAGAAATGTTTAAAGTTATTAAAACAGGTAAAGCAAAAACTAAATCATGGAAGAGAATGATTACAAAACATACTTTTGTTGGTGAAGGTTTTACAAGAAGACCAGTTAAAATGGAAAGAATTATACGTCCAGCTGCATTAAGACAAAAGAAGGCAAATGTTACTCATCCAGAATTAGGTGTAACTGTATTTTTACCAATTTTAGGGGTAAAGAAGAATCCACAAAGTCCAATGTATACTCAATTAGGTGTTTTAACTAAAGGTACTATAATAGAAGTTAATGTATCAGAATTGGGTTTAGTTACTGCTGGAGGGAAAGTTGTTTGGGGTAAATATGCACAAATTACAAACGAACCTGATAGAGATGGTTGTGTAAATGCTGTATTATTAGTTTAATTAAATTCGTTATCAAATAAATCTAGACATAAGATACTCTTTTTACCAATTGATCTTAATCCACAATTTAATATTAATTTTGCATGTTCTCTTATGATTTCCCATTGTGAATCCATTAATTTTGAATGAATTAAGAAGCAAAGACCAGCAATATTTTGTTTATTTGTGATTTCATCCAACAGAGATTTATATTCATTTCTTGTTCTTGTTAAGTATGTGAAACCATCTTCTTTACAGTTGCTTGAATTGTCTATACCTTCCTGATAAACATTACTTTCTAATCCAAGGGTAAAACAATAACTCCATAATACTAAAGTTGCCATTGAAGTTGCAGTTAGACAATCGAATGTTTCTTCTTTTGAATCTAATAATATATGCCATAATATTTTATAACAATGAACAACACTTCTTATATTTTCCGGTTGTTTATTCTTCCAAATATTACTAATCTTTTGTTGTACTATATAATGATCTTTCATAGTTGCAGAAACACTTTGATTTGCAGGTGATCCACAAAATATTGCAATATCATAATGGTTTGTATCTGGCAATCCAATAATCTGGGTTAAATAATGCATAGTGATTGTATCTTCTGATATCGGGAAATTATCAAATGCTCGTATTATCAATTCTTTCCATACGTTATTATTATGTGTGATTGATAAAAAAGTTGAACTATTTTGTAAATCAATTTGTTGCATTTGATACATTAAACTGATCAATCCACCAAGTAGAATTTTTCTTGTAAAATTAGATTCATGTAAATCACTCAGTTTTAATAATTTCTTTACACTAGATAAAAAATTATCAGTTTTCAATTTCTTACCTTGTATTCTTTTTTGCTTTTTAACCAATTTCTTGAATGATTGATCATTATTTTCCCATAAGGTGTCATCACATGGTAAATTTAACAATTGTAATTGATGAAATAATATTTGTGGGTTATGACGGAATTTTATATAATCAATAATATCTAAATAAAATGTCATAAATGTTATTCTTTTCATTGATTCTGATTCTACCCATTTCATAAATAAATCGGAATCAGTTGTATCGATTTCTTCTTCACTTTCATCAGCACTTGATGTTGCACTTAGACCAGTTTTTTTAATTGTTGGATTACCACCAAGTAATGGACTCCTTCTCAATAATTGAACAGTAGTTCCATGATGTAGATGTGCTCTTTCATGCATTTGTCTGGTTAAGAAATTTTTTTCAACCCATTCGATCATATTTAAACTTTGTAAAATCCATAATTTAACTGGTGATTTAAAATCTTCATGTTCAAATAATGCAAATCTTAATGGTTTAATCAATAATAATGAGATTTTAAATTCAGGTGATTTTTTTTTCAATTTTGCAAGATTTTCATTATTGATTGGAAAACTGTATTGAGCACCAACAATGATCATTGAAATAAGTAACAACAACTCGGCTTTTTTAGTATCAAAAGATGGTTTATGTAGTATGGAAAATTGAGGGTGGAATTGTCTCCAGTATGAACAAAGATATAATGAAAATCTATCTTCCAAATTATCTTCATGTAAATCACTAGTAGAAATTTTCAACAAATTAAACATGTTATTTACCAATACACTATCAATGAAGAATTGTTTATTTGTTTCAATATTATATTTTCCATGATCTTGTATATCTGTTGAATTTTCAGAATCCAATGTATTGGTTGGAGAACTTGATACATTTATATTCAAATATGAAGGTAGTAGTTCACTTTTAAACATTTCATCCAAAGGATTATCATTATTTGAAAACACTTGATCATAATTGAAATCTTGTAATGGTTCTTGTACTTGAGGTGAAGGTATCATTGGATATTCCATCTGTGGTTGGTTTGAATCAAATAACCAAGAAAGTATATCATTTTGAGGTACTGAACCATATTGTAAAGGGTTTTTGTAAGTTGGAAAACTCATTACAGGTTTAACTTCTTGCTTTGAATTCATTAATTCATAATGTCTTTTGATATGTCTTTCTTTTAAATCTTTTCTTACAAATGTTTTACCACACGGAATTTTCTTCCCATTATAATCAATTAAAATATCACAAACATATACTTCTTTTGGTTCATGGTTTAAATTATGTCTAGCTAAATGGTCGGATCTACTAAATACTTTTTTACAATGTTGACAAGGGAATGTTCCTAATGATCTCTTTTTTTTTTTGGGTTGATCCATTTGGTTAATTTTTTTATATATTAAGATTCTCAATTTCTTCTATAAACTTTTTATACAAAACATGATCAACGGGTAGATATCGATTTATACTTATAACATCAATATTTTCATTAAATCTTAATGATTTAGGAATTTGATTTATAGGATCTAATTGTTTATCAATTTTTATTACATAATTAGGTTCAATTTCAATTTCTTCATCATCATCTTCATAATTTTTCAAATCAAAACTGAAATATTTCATAAATCTTTTATAGTTAATTAAAAATACATTTTGAAGGAAAATATTATTTAAAGAAATTATTTTATTAAAATAATCAAAAAAATAATCTTCTTCATAGTATCTGTAATTATTTATATCATATTTCCAAATTTTATAATATCTTTGATAAATATTTGGATTTTCAAGATTTTCACAATTGAATTGTAAATAATTATTTAAATAATCAATCATTTCTTCTAATTTGATTTCTTCATATTTCTCAATGAATAAGACCTTGATTTCATCAGTTAAATCATTCTTGAACCTATGATTGATTATTTTATTTACAAATTTCTCAATATCATCTATATTTTGTAATATTATATTAATAACATAATTTGATATTGTTGTATAAATCTTTTCATTATTCATTGGGAAATATTCTTGAATGATATTCTCTATTTTATTTTTGCAAATCACCAAGGACATTGATTGTGATGATGAAGCTCTTCTTAGAGACGATTTCGGTGGTTCTACTGGTATCATAATCGGTGATGGTGGTAAATCATCTTCCTCATCTTCTTCTTCATCTTCTTCATCTATCAAATCAAGCAAATTGAGTTGTATCGTCAAATTCAATCCATGCTTGATCAAACTAGTTGTATCTTTTAAATGAGTATCAGTACACTGATTGAATGGAAATTTAGAATAAAGCATGGATAATTTAATTTCATTTAGCAACGTGCTTTATTAGCTCATTTGGTAGCTTTATGCTTCCTAAATTTCTTTTGAGACACGATAAAAAATTATCAACATTTATAATTATGCTAACAACACGTAATTTACGGTTGATATTAGCAGTATTGGCCATATTTGGAATAGTAACATTCTTTGCTACTTCACAAAACTCCATTGGCTCAATACAAAAAATAAAACCACAATCAGAACCAAAGAAAGAAAACACTTTACAAGGTACGCCTCATCAAGGTACCAAACCGCCGTATGAAATTCAAGATAAACCTAAAAAAGTTTATGCTGAAAAATTAGAAGATCAACAAACTAGTAAATGTGAAGATATAAATTATGTTGTTATGGTTGATGCTGGATCAACTGGATCAAGAGTTCATGTATATAAATTTGATTCATGTAGTAAACCACCAGTATTATTAGAGGAAACTTTTGAAATGAAAAAACCAGGATTATCTTCATTTGATACTGATACTGTTGGAGCTGCTAAATCTTTAGATTCATTATTAGAAAAAGCTTTAGAAGTTGTACCAAAAGAAAAACAAAATTGTACACCAGTTGCAGTTAAAGCTACTGCTGGTTTAAGATTATTAGGGGAAGCAAAATCTAAAGCTATTTTGGATGAAGTGAAGAATCATTTAGGAGATTATCCATTCCCAGTTGAAGATGTTTCAATTATGGATGGTAAAGATGAAGGTGTTTTTGCTTGGGTTACTGCAAACTATTTATTAGGAAACATTGGAAATAAAGAAAAATTACCAACAGCTGCTGTTTTTGATTTAGGTGGTGGTTCAACACAAATTGTATTTGAACCTGAATATGATGAGTTACCAATTGAAGGAGAAACTAAATATGAATTTAAATTTGGTGATCATGATTTTACTTTATATCAATTCAGTCATTTAGGTTATGGATTAATGGAAGGTAGAAATAAGATTAATCGTGTAATTGTAAAGAATAAAATTGAAAGTCTTACAAAATATTCAAAACTGGAACTCCCTGAAAATGCCGATGTTGATATTACAAATCCATGTATACCACCAGGTGTTGTTGCAAAAAATGTTAAAGTTGAAATTGATGATGGTTGGTATATTGTTAATATGAAAGGACCATCTACCCCAATAGGATTTCAATGTAGAACAATCGCAGAGGAAATTTTAAATAAAGATGCAGCTTGTACTACTAAACCATGTTCATTTAATGGTATTCATCAACCATCATTAACAAAAACATTTGGTAAAAATTCAGATATGTTTGTATTTTCATATTTTTATGATAGAACAAATCCAGTTGGTATGCCATCATCATTTACAATTGAAGAATTAAAAGAATTAACTAAAGTCATTTGTGAAGGTGAAACTTTATGGAAAGATGTTTTATTAGATGATCATATAAAATCATTAAATGATGAACCACAATGGTGTTTAGATTTATCATTTATTACAGCTATGTTGCATACTGGTTATGATATTCCATTACATAGAGAATTGAAAACCGCAAAAACTATAGATAATAACGAATTGGGTTGGTGTTTAGGTGCTTCATTACCATTATTAGATAGAAAAACTTGGAAATGTAAAAATTAATTTCGCAATCAAATTCTCTTTTATCATGTCGGATTATAATAGCCAATTAACATCACAGATAAGCAATTTAGATTTAAATGAACTAGATAAGTCTCTATCGAGTAAGTCTTCTTCGCTTACTGATATGAACACATTGTTACAACCCCAACCTCATTCGTCATTTAGAAGAAAACATAGTGTACAAAAGTTTAATAGATCAAGTATTAATTCAAATGATTCATCGGATATTACATTTGGATCATCACCAAAAGATATGTTTACAAGAGAAACGCCCAAGATACATTCCAAATTATATTGTGATGAAGTGGAATTGAATCAAAGAGCAGCAAAGGATATGTTGTCGAAATTATCATCTGATGATTTACGATCGGTTAAAACTACGGAGTTAGCAAAAACGGCAAATGGGGTTAGAATATTAAAGAATAGATTATCAAGAGCTACTATACAATTAGATGTCAAAGCTATAATGATCATAACAAAAGCAAGAGATAATTCTTTGATATATTTAACAAGAGAAGTTGTTGAATGGATGTTTTCTAAATATGATATAACGGTATATGTTGATTCAAAATTGGAAAATTCAACACGTTTTAATAAAGAACAAATTATAACTAATCATCCAATTGCATCTAAACAATTGAAATATTGGAATAAGAAATTAACCATGAAATCACCGGAATTATTTGATTTGGTAGTAACATTAGGTGGTGATGGAACTGTATTATATGTATCAAATTTATTTCAAAAAATTGTTCCTCCAGTTTTATCATTTGCTCTAGGGTCATTAGGATTTTTAACAAACTTTAAATTTGATGAATATAAAGAAAGAATGAATCATTGTATTGATTCCGGGGTAAAAGCAAATTTAAGAATGAGATTTACATGTCGAGTTCATACAGATGAAGGGAAATTATTATGTGAACAACAAGTATTAAATGAATTAGTGGTTGATCGAGGTCCTTCACCTTTTGTGACTCTGTTGGAATTATATGGAGATGGTTCTTTATTAACAATAGCACAAGCAGATGGATTAATAATTGCAACACCAACTGGTTCAACTGCATATTCATTATCTGCTGGTGGCTCTTTAGTACATCCTGGTGTAAGTGCAATAAGTGTAACACCAATTTGTCCTCATACATTATCATTTAGACCTATATTATTACCAGATGGAATGTTTTTAAAAATTAAAGTACCTTCAACTTCTCGATCTACTGCATGGTGTTCATTTGATGGTAAAGTACGAACAGAACTTAAAAAGGGATATTATGTAACTATCCAAGCTTCACCATTCCCATTTCCAACTGTAATATCAAGTAAAACTGAATATATAGATTCAGTAAGTAGAAATTTACATTGGAATGTAAGAGAACAACAAAAGCCATTTAGTTCATATTTAAAACCAGAAATGAGAAAAATGGTTTTAGAAAATCCTGATGTTGATGATGATAATTTTGATATAAATTATACTGATGATGAAAAGAGTGAAACTAGTGAGGATTCACCTTATTTACCATCAAATGGTGGTACTCAAACACCTCAATCTCAAGAAGAAAAGTGTTGTTATGCACATCCCCATGTAACTAGAGTTAGCTATTGATATAATGTATGTGGTTCCTTTCTTTAGTCTAATATTTGCACGCTAAAAAAGAAATAAAAAGAAATAAAATAAATAAACTCTGCTTAAAAAAAATTTTCAAAGGCAATAAAATTATCATGGACATTAACCAACAAATGAGTAATTTATCGGTACAAGAGAATAAAAGACAATATGTACCACCACATTTAAGAAACAGATCACAAAATAATAACCAAGATATTCCATTTGGAGGATCCCGTACTCAACAAAGAGGAGGCGGTAGTTTTAGAGGTAGAGGAGGTTTTCAAAGAAATCAACCAAGATATCAAAGACCAACACCAGGTGTAGGTAAATGGGAAAATGGTACTCATGAACCAGCTCCAAGAAATGAAAGATTAGAATTAAATTTATTTGGTACAGCTGATGATTCATCATTTCAATCATCAGGTATTAACTTTGATAATTATGACGATATTCCAGTTGAAGCAAGTGGTGATGGAGTACCAGAACCAATAACAGCATTTACATCACCTCCATTAGATTCATTATTAGTTGAAAATATCAAATTATCAAGATTCACTAAACCAACACCAGTACAAAAATATTCAGTTCCAATTGTTGCAGGAGGTAGAGATTTAATGGCATGTGCTCAAACAGGTTCAGGTAAAACCGGTGGGTTTTTATTCCCAGTTTTATCAGAATCATATATTAATGGTCCTGCTCCAATTCCAGAATCAACCGGAACTTTTTCATCACATAAAGTATTTCCAACCGTTTTAGTTATGGCACCAACAAGAGAATTAGTTTCACAAATTTATGAAGAAAGTAAAAAATTTGCTTATAGATCATGGGTTAGACCATGTGTAGTGTATGGTGGTGCTGATATTGGTCAACAAATTAGACAATTAGATAGAGGTTGTGATTTATTGGTTGCTACACCAGGTAGATTAAAGGATTTATTAGAAAGAGGTAAAGTTTCATTAGCCAATATTAAATATTTAGTTTTAGATGAAGCTGATAGAATGTTAGATATGGGGTTTGAACCACAAATTAGACATATTGTTCAAGAATGTGATATGCCAAATGTTGAAGATAGACAAACTTTAATGTTTTCAGCAACATTCCCAAGAGATATTCAAATGTTGGCTCGTGATTTTTTAAAAGATTATATTTTCCTTTCAGTTGGTAGAGTTGGTTCTACATCAGAAAATATTACACAAAAAGTTTTATATGTTGAAGATGATGAAAAAAAATCAGTTATATTAGATTTATTATCAGCTGGTAATCCAGGTTTAACAATTGTATTTACTGAAACTAAAAGAATGGCTGATAATTTAGCTGATTATTTATATGATCAAGGATTTCCAGCAACTGCAATTCATGGTGATAGATCACAATATGAAAGAGAAAAAGCATTGGCTGCTTTTAAAAATGGTGCTGCACCAATTTTAGTTGCAACAGCCGTTGCTGCAAGAGGTTTAGATATTCCAAATGTTGCACATGTTATTAATTATGATTTACCAAGTGATATTGATGATTATGTTCATAGAATTGGTAGAACTGGTCGTGCAGGTAATGTTGGTATTGCAACTGCATTTTTCAATAGAGAAAATAAAAATGTTGTAAAAGGTTTAATTGAATTATTAAGTGAAGCAAATCAAGAAGTTCCAGATTTCTTAACAAAAATTGCAAGAGAAGCAGCATTTGGTAAAATGAATAGAGGTACAAGCTCAAATCGTGGAAGATCTGGTCCAACTAGAGATTTCAGAAAACAACAACAATCATCACATTCAAATAATTGGGGTTCATCAAATTCAAATTGGGGTAATACAAATTCAAATTGGGGTTCTCAGAACTTAGGTAATTCACGTTCAAATTTTAATGATTCTTATGGTAATCAAACCACTTCAAATTCATGGTGGTAATAGGTTTGATTTTTCTTGCTTTTTATTTCCTTTAGTTCTGCATTAGACATAGATTATAAAGTTTGCTTTTCTTTTTTATTTAGTTACTTGCTCATGGCAAACTTATTAATGTATTATTATTATATTTATTTGGGAAATAATAGAATTTATATAGGGTAAGAAAAATATAGACATTTTGTAATTTTTTCTCTTCAATGAAACGAAAAATTGGATTTACATTGATTTTGATTGTAGTCCTTTATTTTATACTACCTGGTAAAGAGAATGAATTAGTTAAAGAATTAAAGAATTCAAATTGGAAAGAATTGGGATTGAATTTTCAACCAAGTAAGAAAATTAAATTGAAGGAATCAACTATTCAACAACAATTGACAAATGAATACCCATTTGATAATACAAAACCTTTTCCACATCTCATATGGCAAACATGGAAGGTGGATGTTAATGATGAATCGTTTCCTCCTAGATATAAGAAATTTCTGAATTCATGGTCTGATAAGAATACAAATTATAAACATTTTATAATCCCTGATGAACAATGTGATTTATTAGTCAAAGAATTGTATAAAAATATACCTGATGTTGCAAGAGCATATGAACTTATGCCTAAATCCATTTTGAAAGCTGACTTTTTTAGATATTTAATATTATTTGCCAGGGGAGGAGTTTATACTGATATTGACACTGTTGATTTAAAACCTATAGATTCATGGATTTCAAATAGTATAAATATACTAGATAAACCAAATAATTCAGGTTTAGTGATAGGAATTGAAGCAGATCCAGATCGTCCAGATTGGGCAGAATGGTATGCAAGAAGAATTCAATTTTGTCAATGGACAATTCAAAGTAAAAAAGGTCATCCAATGTTGGGACAATTAATTGAAAGAATTACATATCTAACATTGACTAGAGAAAAGAAAAATCAATTGAATAAAGTTTTAGGAAAAGATCAAGGAGGTGATATAATGAATTGGACAGGTCCCGGAATTTTCACAGATATGGTATTTCAATATATGAATAATAATTTACAAAATTCACCAAAGAAATATGAATCACAAATTGATTGGAAGATTTTCACTGGTATGAAACAACCTATATTAATAGATGATATATTGGTATTACCTATAACATCATTTAGTCCCGATGTGAATCAAATGGGTGCAAAAGATTCAAGTGATCCAATGGCATATGCAAAACATATGTTTTCAGGTAGCTGGAAAGATGCTGGTATGCCTGAAATGGAATAATCACCATTGAATTATTTTATCCCTTTTATCACAAACTTGTTTATATTCATTTGCATTTTTAACTTTATTATAATATATAGAACAATCACGATTTGTACAATCATCAACACAGTCATAAATTGTTATAAACGTTTTATGAATACATGTACGACATAAATTTTGAAGTTGAATATAGTTTTGTTGACAAGTTTTGAATGTTTGTTCAACATTGTTTTCTAATGTTTGTGGGTCTGTAGAACATTTGGAACAAACGAATGATTCGTTATCTAATCTATTTCCACAAATTAAACATGAATCACTATAGATACTTTGAATTCTTTGATATTTAGGCATTTCTTTATACCAACCTCTTATATCAGCTCCAAATAGATTGAAAAATCTCTCTAGTGGTGGTATCAAAACTCTAGTTATATAATATTCATAATCCAAAGTTAATGGGTTTTCGGTGTTGTATGTTTTGATTAAATCTTCTGGTGATAAAACTCTATCTTTTATTCGTTGTTTTGATGAATCTTTGTAGACTATATAAGGAATTCTTTCTCTATATTGTGGTTCTGATCGTGGATCATCTTTGGCTTTTTCACTGGCTAAGAGAGCACCAGGTGGAAGATATCTTTCATCTTTATAATTTCCATATTTAACTTCTTTTGCAAAGCAAAAATCTTGAATTGAAATTTTATTAAATAAGATTTTATAAAATTGTTTAAGAGTGTATTCCTTGACTTTTGATAAATTCTTTGTTTCGAATAGGATTCTTAAACATTTTTCAGTTATCTTTTGTTGAGCTGGGATTCCATCTCTTCTAACTGTTTCAATACCTTTTGCATCAAATTTTGGAATTTCTTGACTTTCATATTCATATGAATATCCAACGTACCGTTTTTTTGCTAATAGTATACATGGATGATATACTTTTTCAAATTTTAAATTCACTGGATCGGGGAATGTTTCTGTTACTCTTTTTGCAATTTCTTTACCATATTTAAATGCGTCAGCTTTGGATTTACCTGGAAAATAAACAAACAATGAATCAGTATCACCGTAAACAACTTTTGCACCATAATTTCCAGATTCAATCATTTCAATAGATTTGGTTAGAATTTCTCTACCCGTTGAAACAATAGCATCGGCAATATCTGAACAAGGCATTCTTCCTGAGTAAGTTGCAGATGTATACCCATAAGTCACATTTGCAATCAACTTTAATGCTTTCTGTCTTGCATTGTATAATTTTGTTAATTCTGCATCATCTTTGAATAATTTCATTACATTTTTCAATTTAATTCTGATATTCAAAATTTCCTCCAACATTTTTGCTAGGATAGATTTTCGAACATGACTTTTAACAAACATGAAACCATTTGGTGATATATTAACCGCGTCATCTTTTTTCAATAAATCTATTAAACCAGGGTTCAACTTTAATGATTTTAAATATCCGATGTCATTTTTGTTTTTCTTATAATTATGTAATTTACATAACAATGTGGAGTAACAATAATTATAAGCGATCATTATAGATGGATACAATGATTGAAAGTCTAAAACTACCAATGGAGATTTATAAAAATTTGCTTTTGGTTCCAAGATTAACGGTATCGACTCAAAAGGTCTCATTTCATGAACTTGAGTTTTTGAAGGTGAGTTCAATAATAAACTTTCAGTCTTTGCAATTCTTGCCAATATAGATTCAACTTTATATTGTGACCCTCTATAAAAATTCGAATTGAAATCTATACCAATCAATCTCGAATGCTCGACATTTCTTGTGATTAATTCTTGAACTTCAATAATTTTAAGTATCAATTCAATTCTTTTCATATAATATGACATGACTATGAATAATTCTTTGTATTGATTTGTTTTCAACCATTGAGTTAATTGATAATTCAGGTATCTTGGTAATGTTCTATGTAATAAATGATAGGTTACATTTTCAAGCGAATAACTTGTCAAACTCATTTCTGAACGTAAAACCCTCCATACATTAATCATATGTCTACCACAAATTTCAATATTTGACGTATGAGTATATCCCCATCTATCACCAAATTTACCATTACTTTTGAAAGTACCTCTACTTAAATCACTCATCATATTGATATCAAAAACATCTCGAAATCTTTCAATTATATAACCCCATGACATTGAATTTATTTCATACCCGGATAAAATATCAGGATCAAAAATTTCAACCAATTGTACTAATTTTGCAACCATTTCAATTTCATCTGTGAAAACTTCAATATGACACGATAATGTAAGGGATAACTTTTCAATCATTTTTAAATCATAATCACCAAACATTAATACACCTGATTTTTTACAATTGAACATGAGATTTGAATCATCAAAGGAATAGAAGATTAATGATATTGGATCTCGTAATGGATCTGCTACTAATTCAGAATTTGGTGGATTAGCATGGATTTCTAAATGAAACGATGGAAGAAAATTGAACTCGTCTGGTTTTCTAGATATCTTTTCTGAGTTATAACTATATTTGAACGCTTGGGTTTTACCAGGTTCAATTTGTGATTTATATTTGAGTTGTTTTTTAAGGATTTTTGATTCTTCAGTTTTAAGGTATTTTTTTACTTCTGATTTAGATGGTGGTTCAATGGTATACTGCCAAGTTGAATATTCACCACATGTATTTGTAGATTCGAGATTTATTTCTTCGCTGAATAGTTTCGGTATTGTTGAATCATTTTTTAAAGGAATTGTAAACTTTTGATTTGCAAATATAAATGGTTTTGATAAATCTTTAGGGTCACTATAAAATGGATCAGGGTATTCAATTTGAAGAGTACCAGTGGAATGAAATGCATCTGTTAAATTTTGTAATTTCAACTGATCGGGGATTTGAATTTCGTACGTGTTTTCTTTGACGTAGAAATTTTTAAGTGGTGGTTGTTCAATTGGAGTGAATGAAAAATTAAATGAATCGTATGATATGTTTTTTAGTAGATTTTCATCAAATTGTGTTGTTGTTAATTCTGTTAGGAAGTCGGAATTTTCTTCCTGAACCTTTGAATTGTCTTCTTCTTCAGCTTCCTCATCTTCCTCCTTCTCTTCTTCTTCAGCTTCCTCGTCTTCCTCTTTCTCTTCTTCTTCAGCTTCCCTTTCTTTCTCTTTATCCACTTCCACCTCATCTTCTGAAACTTCAAGTTGAGACAATTCATTCAAATTTCCATTTTCAAACAACTCCTCGAAATCATCCCATTTAATCAAATTTGTAATCTTACTCTTGTGAAATTGTAGATTCTTCTCATAATCAACTAATCCATAAGCTGTTTCGAATTGATTAAAATTTGGATCTTTATTAAAATTATGCTCACCATAAGCATTCAAATCAAGATCCGTCTTTCCATTTATTTGCACAACATAATCTAACAATTCATTTAATTCAGGTTGATTTGACCATTTTGTTAATCCTGTACCAAAATAAACCAATTTTTCTGAAGTTAATAAAACATCATTATTTATATTAAAATCTGAATTTCTCAATTTTATTTGAAATCGTAAATCATTATAAATTTGTTTTAATGATGCTAAATAAATTTTAGGATTTCCATCAATATCATGTTTATAACCATGTTTTGGTACATTGGAAATCTTTAAATCATTTAAATACTTGTCATATTCGAACCTTTCTGAAAAATCCTCATGTATTTCTCTTGGAACTACCCAACTTCGATTAATAATACTACTTGTGGTTATATCCATTTCAATAATTGATTTCCCTATTCTCATAAATGAACTATCTAATACATTATCTTTTATATATTTTGTCAAATATTTAGTTAAAATATTAAGTTTATATGGTTCATAAAATTTTCGATGTAATTCAGTGAATATAGGTGATCTAAAATACATTCCCTTGATTTCATTACTATATTCAAATTCATGATCGATGTTAAGCCATCCACAACCAAATAAATTAAAATCTGTTAAAAATTGTAATAAATATGGTATATGTGCTTCATATAAATATGTCAATGGTTTTTTTTCAACAGGTTTATCAATATCATCAAGGGAAATTTTTCGTTCATGAAACATATTAGTTAGTCTGGATTTATATAATGGTGATAATAATGATATTTTATAAAATAATTTATATCCTAGTTGAAATCCATATATTGATACTGCTTTACAAACTGATACATTTGCAATATACTTTCTTTTAGAATCAGATGTCTCATTATCAGAAGTTTCATCCCATTCTTGATCTTCCGTTCCTTTTCTTGCTTTTCTTCTTCTGAATGATTCTTTTAAAACATTCTCTAGGTAGTTTATAATCTTGTTTATGAATTTTTGATCATTTAATTTCTCATAATTTGTTTCAGTACAATCAACATAGAAATATGGATAAAAATTATGAACATGTATCACCACATTGAATACTGAAGTCTCATTTATTTCATTCTTTTGTTTCTTTTTCTTGGGTGATAATTCATTATTAATTTCATTATTATTGATTGATATTGATCCATAAACTCGAAGTATTGGTACTTGACTAACAACCGTGTATAATTGGTCTAGTTTTGTTGGCCATGTTTGATACGTGTCGTAATCATTGATTTGTACTCTGAAACTTGATGCTGAATTACTTGGTGACCAATTTAAGGAACTTTCATTCGGAGTATCATTATTCATGTAATTTTGTGAGAGTTGCAACGGCAAAAATATTTAGATGCAAAATAAGAACAGGATAAGATGAAGATATTGAGAGAAGAATTATATACGAAATTAAATAAGTGATAATATCTATGTTATCAATATGTTCGTTTTTAAGGGTTCTTTGATAAATTTGCCATATTTTGCAAAATTTAGAAAAATCGTTCAGAATTATATATTTCTTGAGATAATATAAGAACTCGAAGAACCAACATACATTATCTAGGATCTAAAAATAATGAATAAAATATAGTATGACAAACCAATGTGGAATATTTATAAAGATGTACAAAGCTTTCATCTAAATATATGATAAACATAGAAGTAAAGAAAGAAATATGAGACTTTTTCCAAACATAAATGTCTTCACATTCGTTTAGTTAGAAGACCAGCTTAAAAAACTTAACAATCATCAAATGAGAATAATAAGACAAAGACTCAACTTCCAATTAGCAAGCTATTTGCAACTAGCAAGCTAAAAATGTAGTGCACTATCCAATTTAGAATTTGGTAGCGTTATTATAGAAAATTCTTTTTTCGTTAGTGCGTCTGTCAGAACGCAAAATCACATCAGAAAACTGCAAAAAAAATTTTACCATCTTCAAACAACTTCATTAAAGACAAAGTTCAACTGGCAAAAAAAAAGTGGAATATGTAAGAATCGAACTCACGGCCTCTCCCATGCTAAGGGAACGCTATACCACTTAGCTAATACCCCGTCTGAATACGCCAACGACGTCTTCTCGTGGTTGAGAGAGTAAAAAAGTTTTTACACCCCAAAGTTTAAAGCACGTGACTATCCACGTGCAAACTCATCCTGACAAGATACGGGTGTTTAATCTATTTGTGTATGATATTTATATTTAGGGAATACCGAAAACATAAGTTGATGCTCTATATACAATGTTGGTAATGAAAAATAGCTTCTTAAAAACTAAATCATAGTTCACGTGATCGTTCACGTGATCTAAAATAAATCGCAAGTTGAATTCATCTTCATCAAAACTGTGTAAATTTTGCTTTAAAATGGATGATTTATGAATCGAATAGTCAGATCTGTAAAAAATTGAATTAATTAAATTAGTGTGAAGTGAAATTTAAAGTCAAAACAGAAAACCTAATTTTTTACATATTAATACCCTTATATTATTCTATAAATACACAAAACTAAAGTACAACTTTTTCAGCTAAAGATTTTTTATAATCCAATATACTACCATCCCATCTTGTAGCAGTTTTATTTTCAATAACAAAAATGTCTTTTGCAACTTTATCTAATAATCTGAAATCATGTGAAACAACAACAACACCACCATTAAATGCATTAATAGCATCAGCTAAAGAATCAATAGTTGATAAATCTAAACCATTTGTAGGTTCATCTAATAAAATCAAATTTGGAGCTTCTAAAGCTAATAATGCAAAAACAACTCTTGATCTTTGACCTTCAGATAAAGTAGCCATTTGAGAAGTTTGACCTTCACCAGTTAAACCATAACGACCCAATTGACCTCTCCAATATTGATAATCTTGTGAAATATTTGAAAATTTATCACGAACAAAATCTAAAGGAGTTTTTGTTAAGTCTAATTGATCAGCAGAATGTTGTGAATAAACACCCAATTTTATATGAGTATGTTGAATAACTCTACCTTTTTGAGGTTGTAATTTACCTTGGAATAAATTTAATAAAGTTGATTTACCAACCCCATTTGGACCAACTAAAGCAACTCTTGAATCCATATCAATACCAATATCTAAATTTTCATATAAATTATCTTCATCTTTACCACTATAAGAAAATGACATACCATCAAAAGCTAAAACTGGTGGAGGTAATTTTTCAACATCTGGAAATCTAAAAGTGAAAACTTTATCAGGTATAACTGGTTGAATTAAACCATCTGCTTCCATTTTATCTAAAATTTTTTGTCTTGATTTAGCTTGTTTAACTAAATTTGCATAAGTACCAGCAGATGCAATAAATTTTTTAATATGAGTAATTTCTTCTTGTTGTTTTGCATATTGTTTCATTTGATTAGTTTCCAATTCTGATCTTGTTTTAAGATAAGAATCATAATTACCACCATAAGTTTGTAAACCTTTTAATCTCATATCAATCATATTACTACAAACACCATTTAAGAAATCTTGTGAATGAGAAACCAAGATTAAAATTCTATCAAATCTTTTAAGATATTCTTCTAACCAAACACAAGCGGCTAAATCTAAATGGGCAGTTGGATCATCTAATAATAATAATGTTGGTTTAACAAATAATGCTTTTGCTAAAGCAACTCTCATTCTCCAACCCCCAGACATATCTCTAGTTCTCTTTTTAATAGTAACTGAATTGAAACCTAAACCAGTTAAGATAATAGCAGCTCTTGATTCAAAAGTTGATGGGTCCATTTCATCAATTTTTTCATAAATACCTTCCAAAGCAGGACATTCTGGACCTTCTTTAACAATTAATTCTTCAACTAAATCTTCCAATCTTTTCATTTCATGTTCAGCTTCTCTAACAACATATTCTAATGCTGAAAAATCAGTTGGTTCAGCTGGTTCATTTAATAAATAGACATCAATATGTTCTGGAATTGGGAACTCTCTTGCAGCAATGGATTTTAATAAAGTTGATTTACCACAACCATTTTCACCTAATAAACCATATCTTCTACCATAATTTAATTCTAATGTAGAATCTTGAATTAAAACTTTACCATGGAATAATAATGAAACTGATGATAATTTAATATCTCTTGAAGTTTTAAGTGATTCTAAAACACCTGTAGTAACTCTATCTGATAAACCATATTCATCTGTTTGTAATTTTAATTTTGCAATTTGTTGATCAGCATCTTCAACATCATCATCTGCAGCATCTTTTTCAGCTTGCTTCTTGGTTTTTTTAACAGATTTACCTTCAGCAGCTTTTTTAGCTTCTTTTTCTAATCTTTTTTGTTCTCTTTTAGCTTTTGAAGCAGAAATAGACATGATGATATTTAAAATTTTTCAAGCAATGATGAGAAAAATATTAATAAATAATATTTGATAATCACACTATGGATAGACGACCCTCATATAATACACTAATCAAATCAAGAGAAGAATTTTATAACCTAGATTATCCAGAAAACTATGAAACGGTGAAATTCAATTCGAATTCACGATTTTATTCAAGATCAAAACCAAGAACTTTTGAGGTGGCAAAATTATTACCATATAAAATTGAAAATGTTCAAGATCAAGCAAAATATTTAAGTCACATTGTATCACATTTATACCTTGCAATTAAATCTTTAGATATACAAGGACTATTATCGATAAGTGCCAAGGATCTTGCTAGTCTAAAAGAAATTTCTGATGTTGATATGGCATTGGAAACTGATTTATTTGAAACAGGTTATGATAGTGAATCATCTGAAATTGAAGAAGATGATGAAGAATCTACGTTTCAACATAATAAATCACCTAGATCAGCAGCTGTTGTTTCAGTTAAAACTTGGACTCATGAATTATTAGTTTGGTTAAGAATGAAATATGATATGCCAATTAATTTAAGAATAAAATTAGCTCGAGTTTATTTTGCAATTTGTTTATGTCGTGGACAACATTTGAATTTGAAAATTTATGTAAAAGCATTTGAATTCTTGACCAAAGATCAACCTGAAATGTATAAAAATGGATTAAGATTAGATCATGAAGATTTATTACGTGAACTACTAAATCTTTTCCCTCCAATTAATCCAGATATATCATCTTATGAAAGAAAAGATCAAAAGCAGATGATTCGTTTAGCATCTAGATCCTCATACTTTTTCGATAAAAAATGTTTACCTTATTTATATGAAAAATTAGGTTGTCATTTCTCATCAACATCTTTACTTGTTATGTCTTGCTTTTCAATATTACCAAACTTTTTCAATCAACAGGTTGATGAAAATGATATACGTTATTATATTGGATCATTTTTTCATATGTGGAAGAAATTAAATAAAATGCCTGGATTTGATGCACAAGTTACTTCAAGATTAGGTGTTATATCAATGGCTGCATTAAAGGAGGATGTGGTAGGAGAAATTGGTATATATAACCAAGAACAAATTGATTTTTTATTCAACACATTGTTAAATAGTTTAAGTATTGGGAAATATTCATCAATGAAATTAAAATATTTTCATGGATTTGCATCGGCAATTATATTTTCAATAGTTGGAGAATCAACTGTTATAATTAAAAATTTGAAAAATTTATTAAATGCAATCGAAAGTTATATACATCCGTCCAATACAGGTGGTTGGACAAGACCTATATCAAAATTGGTATTAGCATTTGTATATCAGTTCCACAAAAGATATAATTCTGAAAATCAACAAAGAGAAAGTCTTTATCATATAAAATTTAAATTATCTAAAGATATTGTCAAACAATTTGTTAAATTATTTCTTCCAATTGTGAAAATTGGTATACAATCAAAAGTGGAAGATGCAACTAATGATTATTTAGCTGCTTTACAACTTTTAGGCTTATTAGAGCCTGAATTTGTTTTGGAAAATACATTATTGGATATTTATGAATCATTAGAAGGAGTTATTTCAACTCATCGAGTTTCAATAGCATTAAGATCATTAAGTGCATTATCAAGAGTCCTAGTTTCTACTCCACTATATAGAGTGCACACCACCAGATTACTTTCATTAGCACTTCCAGGTATCGATTCCAATGATTTAGAGAAAACAATACAAACATTTGAATTTTTTACATCAATTGCAAATTTTACACCGATATGTGAATTAAGTGAAGGAGATGCTACATTAGCTTTAGAATTTACTCAAGAACATCTTGAATATTTGAAAAGAAAAATTTATGAAGATATTGAATTCCCTGTTGATAAACAACTTGAAATTGATGCTTTGAAATCGTCAACAACTGCATTCAAGGATATACTTAAAAGTTTATTACAAAAATTATTTGTATTATTTGAAAATTTACCTGATCCAGAAAAATCATCAGGATTAGAATTGAATCTAGCTCAAGCATTACCAAAATATTTGTTTATCATGTTTGAATCTATTTCTGATGAATTATTTCATGTTTTTAAAAATGACTTTTTCGATTTCATCTATAATAATACTTATCATTTGGTTGCAGATACTGTTGGTGATATCTGTGGAGGTATGGTGAAAAGAGATCCAAAATGTTTCAAAAAGAATGCTAGACTTTTAATGGAAAAAATTAAAGAAGAAATTGAAGAGAATGGTGCAGCGAAAAATTCTGAAATTGTTTCAAAAGATCATGCGTTTGCTTGGTATATGAGTATTTTAAATGAATGTGTTGCAAATGCTGGTTCTCAAGTTATTTCAAATGATCTTAAAGAATTTTCATTTTTTCTTATGGATAATGTTCGAGGATATTTTGTATACTTATCAAATTATTTCATCAATGCAGTATTGCAAACATTAACAAAAGTAAGATTATTAGAAAATAGATTAATTTCTTCTGATTATCAAGAAAAACATGGAATCACAGAGAAATGTTGGGGTGGATTTTGGAATCTGGATGATAGATTTGATACAACTTTTAATTGGTTTATACCAGATGAAAAGGACATATCATTTGCTATTGATTTCTTCAATGCTCATGTATCAAAAGCATTGACGGATATTGATCAAATCATGAAAGAGAATTCAAAAAAAGTTTTGGATGATATGAAAATGTGTCTTCTTTGTTTAACATATTGTCTTTCGGGGATTTCATTTTTACTTGATCCATCTTATGAACAACATATTCCAACAATTGAACCCGAACCAATTCAAAATAGATTGCAACTTTTAAAACAAATAAGAGAAAACCAAGCATCTACTCAAAGAGAACAATATTATGATGATAGTTCATCATCCGTTTCTAGAGAATCATCAATTCCAGCATCTGAAATTGGAACTCCTCAAATTATCACCTCCAATCCAGTTTTAACATTCAGAGAAAGAAACATTTATACATCAAATTATTATTTCAAAGAAAAGACTGAATTATATCATAAAGTTCATAATATCAGACAAGAAATTGGAAAAAAAATTCATACAGTTTTCAAATTTCTTTTGGAAAATTATGCTGATAATATTAAAGTTTTTGAATCACTTTTACAAGTCATTTTGATTTGGTTTTCTGATGTTGGTAAAGAAAGGTCATTAGGATGCAGCCATGCAACTATAAATTATCCATATATATGTTATACTCAAACAATCAATCGAATAAGAAAACCTTTTACAAGAATTGCCATTGGTGCAAGATTAGAAAGTTATCAACTGTTTAGAGTAGCCTTCCATGCAACTCCAAGAACAGAAACTCATCTAGATAAATTATTATTGGAAGATGTTGTACAATTATCAGTATCAACATATTCAAACATTGCTAGTAGTGCTCAAGATACTTTAAATGAAGGTGTTAAAAGATTAAGTGGTGCTTATAATCTTATCATAAAGAATGGATTTAAACATCTTCAAAAATCATTGGAAGAGTCAAACAGTAAAAAAGTTGAAAGTTGTTTAAAATTATTTACTGTTAAAAAGTTTAAACTCAAATTACAAACTGATATAAATCATATTTTAAAATTTGTTGATTTAATACATCAAAGTTTTAAAATTGATAATCCAGAAGTTCAAAAACTTGCAAATATCTTATATTCAGGAATTAAAACTATTGATGCACCAAGTCCTGTTTGTATCATAGGTGATGTAGATTGTATTAAACCACCAGATGAATTTATTGATTTAGAAATTCAAGCTATTCAATTAGCAAAAGATAAAAAGAGAAAAATTTATTATGAAAATTGGGAAAAATTAACTGATAAAATAATTAATTATGTTTCATCTCATTGGAAAACAACTTCAATTAATTTAGAATTATTAGAAAATTTACAGTCACATTTCCAAGTTCAAAATAGAAAAGAATCATTAAATTTGTTAATGAAAGAAGCATTAAATGATCATCCTTTGATTTCAAGATTGGCATCTCAAGGTATAACTAGAGCTGTAAATAAATTAATCTTTTTATCAGCTTATGAATATAATATGACAAATGTATTTGATTTATATTATAAAACACAACTGAAGACAATTGATACAAGACCTGATCATGGTTCATATTTTGAAAAATGGAAAAAAGAAATGAATGATTCTAATTATTTTGTCGATTTAAAACCTGATGTCGGTTGGTTTTTCTGGGATAAAACTTTAGAAGTTGTTGAATCTACTGAATTGAAATTAAGACAAGTTGATTTGGAAACTCTTGACTTGAATATTGATAAAGTTTGGTTTTCAAATCTTGTGAAATCTTGGATTTCAGACGCTGAATATCATTCGTCATTTCAAATAGTTGATGTTTTTATGATTGCATCACTCAGTTTATTAATATCATACAAATGGATTCCCCTTAGATTTGAAGATATTTTCGAAGTTATTGAAGAAAATTATGTTTCTGATGAAAAATCATCTCATTTAGTCATTAGTGAATTAATATCTGGTATATTAATTTCTTCAAAATATTTATCCCTGGAATTACAACAAAAACGTGATGAATTTCTTTCATCATTTTTAGATAAAATATTACTGGATATTTCTCCAGATACTACTGGTGTATGGACAGTTTTTTCATTTTGGAATCCATCACATACTGATTCAAGAAGGTATCAAAAAATTGCCAATGTTATTTTAAATTTCAAAGTAGATGATGAAGAATCAGCTTTCAAATTGGCCAATAGAATCTCATTTATCAGATGTATGATATCTGCAATTTCATGGAGACTTGGTAATCCGGAAAAATATCTCAACATGTGTTTGGAAAATTTAAATCATAAATATTCAGGTGTTCGAAATGAAATTGGGAATTTAATGGCTGTTTTATCATTAATTTATTATGTTGATTCATTTGAAAATAGTAAAGTAAAACCAACAACAATTTATAAAGAAAGTGCATTTACATTAGCTGTGCCAAAAATTTTCAATCAAATTGAAACTTGGAGAAATGAAATTTTACATTTATCACCACAGGAAATTTTAAAAACAAATTATATTTATACTGCAACTACTGTTTTAACTTGGTTAAAACAACAATTAAACACAAACTTTTGTGTCATGTTTGAACAATATATTCATGTTATTATACCATTTCTATTAAATTTGATTGATATGAAAGAAGTTTGTCAGTTAGGTAATATTGATCCAGTTACAGTTATGAAAAAAATTTCACAAATCCCGTTTAGTAATCTAGATGATGTAATTAAAATGTTGGAATATTATTCAAGTAAAGAATTAAATTTTATTCAAAATATGGCATTTGGTGGATTTATTGAAACAATTTATTTTAAGAATTTTTTTAATCTTTCAAAATCTAATAGAGAAAGAATATTTGCATTATGTAATAATAGATTATCTCATAAATTAGTTGAAGTTAGAGAATCTACTGCAGAAACATTATCCGGATTAATTCATATATCTCCCGATATTGAACCAAAACTATTATCAAAATCTTATACTCAAAAAATTGATAAAATTAGAAGGAAAAAATCAAAAGGTTTTACAAATGATGATATTATTAAATTACATGGAGCTGCATTAGGTTTAGGAGCTTTAATTCATGCATTTTCATTTCATTCACCACCACCAGATTGGATACCAGAAATTTTAACAACTCTTGCTAATAAATGTACAGGAATACCAGGAATTGTTGGTAAAACAGCAAAGGAATCATTAGGTCAATTTAAAAAGACACGTCAAGATAGTTGGCACATTGATAGTAAAGTTTTTAATGAAGAGCAAATTCAAGATTTAGAAGGTGTATTATGGAAAAGTTATTTTATTTGACTTATTTCAAATAAAAAATCTGAAAAGCTAATTGTTGCAGTACCACTTAGATCTTTATCATACTTCTTAAAAATATCAGTTAGTTTTCTTAAATATACCAATAATTCAATAAATGAATCAAATTTTAATCTACCAACTCCTTCACTTGCTGAATATTTTTGAAATAAATGTAATACCAAATCTATATCTAGTTTATAACCAATTTGTTCTAATATTTTTTGAAATTCTCCAAACGATATATCACCGGATTTATTAGTATCTGCTTGAATAAATAATTTTTTATAAGCTGAAAGATATTTCCATAATGATACAAATTGTTCAAAAGTTAATCTTGAATCAGTACTAAATAAATTAATCATTAATTTTATTGTAGAATCTTGAAATCTAGTATGATCAAAATTTAAAAGTGCAAATGATAATTCTTTACCTGATATTCTACCTGTTCTATTAGCATCTACTTTATCAAATACATTTCTCAACTCTAGTTCCAATTTTTGTTTTGAAGACATCTCTTTTTTAGGTTCTTTATGGTAATATTGTTGTTGTGGTGGTTGTTGAGGAGGTTGTTGTGGTTGTGGTTGCTGTTGTACTTGTACTGGTTGCTGTATTGGTAAAGAATGTTGTCGTTGTTGTGGTGGGGCCTGTTGATAATAATCTGGGGCATATTGATATCTATTTTGTTGTTGTTGTTGTTGTTGTGGAGGTTGATAATAAATTGGTGGTTGTTGCTGTTGATGATGTTGTTGATACTGCTGCTGATATTGTGGTTGTTTTCTATGATGTTGTTGAGATGCTTGTTGTGGAGTTTGCATTGGTGGTAGGTCATTCATATTGTTAAGGAAGAAAAAATAGGATACTACAATATTTTTCGTTACACTTAATAAATTTTATTAAAAATATACAAATTAATCTCTAGCTCTACCTCTGTAACCACCTCTTCTTGGACCTCCTCTTGATGGTCTTGGTCTTTCAGCTGGAGCGTTCTTTAATCTAGTTAATGGTAAAATACCTTCTGGGATGTTTAATTCAGTTCTTAAAAAGTCAACACCTTCATCAGTTAAGGTGTAGTAATAATATTGCCATGAAAATTGGGTTTTGACAAATCCTTTTGATGTTAATGATTGTAAAGCTTTGATGACATATAAATTTCTGGTATCAATTTCATCATGTTTTGGTTGATTGAAATCTTTTTTAGCAACAACAACACCTTCTATATCGGGGGTTAGTATTCAAATCTCTCTTTTCATTAATAATTTATTGGTTCGTTTACATACCTTGGAAGAGGTATTGATGGATTTTTCTTCTATCTTCTTTTGGAATTAACATGTTCTGGCTATTGACTATAGAAAACTATTAAATTGAAATTTTCAACTTTTTTTTGGTTACTATCAAAATTTACTATGATAATACTAACTAATTTCTCATAGTTAAAAATGCGCGTGAAAAGTAGTGCAATATGGAGGAAAAACACACATCATGTGATAACTAGGGCTACAGACTGGTATAAGCTACCATTTTGAAATTTATTTTAGCTGCAAATTTTCCACAAACTGTGCAAACAGATTTGAATTGATGATTGAAGTGCCTTTTCAATCTAGTCAATAATCAACATTATCACTCAATTAAGCATGGACAAGACAATGAAATGAATGAATATTGAGCAACCAAATAATATCTATTACATGAAAGTTTAATTGTTTTACGAATCAAGATTAGCGATAGTTCTAAGTTGTTAGTCGTAATCACCTCACGAGAAGCATTTTACAGTTTTTCACGAGACGACTAATCATGATGTTCTCAATGGATTCATGATCGGGCGGTTTCAAATTTTTTGTAAACTTTGTCATCAATGTAAGAGTAAAACGAAATCATTTCAAAAATCATTAAATTATACATTCATTATTAATTAAATTAAGCAAGTACAACGTCATCTCTTTTACCCCTTTTGAAAAAATTAAACATATTTTTTTCATCTTCTATTGGTTCACCATTTTCATTACTTTGTTCTCTTGTTAAATAAATATCACGTAAAAAGAATGCAAAAAAGATCATTGGTGCAACAAAACAAAGACAAACAATCATTAAGATTCTTTGAGTATCACCATAAGCTTTAACAGCTTCCATTCTTTGTGGAGTACCCCATGGATATTCAGCAACAAATGTATAAGGTGATGAATAAATTTCAGTAGCTAATGTAGAATTACCAGTATGATATAATAATCTTTCTGGTAATCTATTTGTCCAAATAGCACCAGCAACTGCTGAACCAACTGCATAACCAACTCTATAAGCAACATATAATGATGATAATGCAACAGCTAAACGTTCATGCAGTACAACTGAACTAATACTAACACCTAATTCATATGAAAATAACCCATTACCAATACCATTTAAAACCATTGCACCAATGATACCTGATTTAGCTTCTAATTCTGATCTAAAATGATAAAGTAAACCAAATGCAACCATCCATAAACCACAACCAAATATAACAAAACCTTTTAAACGTCTAAAATAAACAACAAATAAACCAAAAAGTAACCCAGTAATAACAGCTACAAATGATGGTAAATTTGCAATTCTAGTTGCTGATTGTAAAGATTGACCAATACCAACAACTAAAACAACACTTAATAAACTTGATTCAACTGCAAAAACAAAATCAAAAAGAAATGAAATAATAATTGCTGACCATGCACCACGATCTTTCATTATATCAAATGGGAAAATTGGATCTCTTGCACCATAAACTTCCCAAAGAACAAAAACTGGAATTAAACAACCACCAACAACTAATGGGGCAATAATGTGAGCTTTATTCCATTGTGATCCACTTGTACCATTAGCTAATGTTAAAGGTGCTAATAAACAACCTAAACAAACAACTAAAAATATTAAACCAATTATATCTAATCTCCAAAATAAATATTTTGTAAAACCCCAAACTCCTAATTCTTGGAATTTAGTTTTTCTTTGTTTAAATACTTTCCATTCTTCTGTTTTACCTGCAAGCCATCTCATATGAATTAAACATAAGAAAAGTGGAATAGCAGCTAATGGTAAAATGAAAGCCCACATACTAATCCCCCATTTCCAATTGAGTCCAACACGATTAATAACTGTACCTGAAATCCAAGTATTAACAATAAAACTAAATGATGGTGCTAATGTAAAAAATAATCTCCATCTTAATGATGAAAAATCGGACATTATAAATAAAACAACCATAAGTAAACTAACATAACCAATTTGATAAAAAATATTACCAACAACATATGCATGAATATTTGGTGATTGACCTTCAATAATAGTACCAACAATATAAAATAAAATACAAACAATAAACATTTCTAATCTACCAAATAAATCTGAAAGTCTTGCAACAACTGGATTACAAACAGCAGCTGTAATACCGGTTATGACATTTAATGTGGTTAATAATGAATGTTGACCCCATGAAGCAGTTGCAAAACTTTGATACATATATCTTGTTTGTGAATCAAGTCCATAAGCCCAACCAATTGTAACACCCGATATGACTAATATAACTTTATACCAAAAAGAATGTGCCCATTGAGCAGCTAAAAGTTCAGCTTTTTGAACACCAATTGATTTTTCAGCATGAATAGCTTTTTCAACTGCATCAGATTCATTCAATGAATTGTTATCTATATTATGATCTTGACTTAATTTTTCATCTTCAACAGATCTTGTATTTTCGGAAGAGGATTTCATTTTGGGATTTGAAATTTAGGGATTAGTTGCTGATTAAATAGATAAAGATATGGGAGACATAAGCTCTTCTCCAAGAAAAATGTCTCCCATTAAAAAGAAATTTAAATTAGTAATAATTCAATTAAGATTTTTACGATTTGTGATTTAATATCTTTTCCAATTTCTTTTCGCTAATGTATAGCACAAAGTCAATTCGCCTCAAATTAAGCTAAGAAAATCATCAGTTTAAGAAAATATTATAAAAATTTTTAAAGAAGGCTAATTACCTAAGTTAAAGTTTTAGTCAAGATGAAATTTTATCCGGAATAATGTTATTGCTAAGATTATTTTTTTCTTGATTTAAAGCACCCTGCGTCTAATATGTTATTAGATCTAACGGTAGACGACATTTTTTATCAGATGAAAAATTTTCACCATAATATCAGCAGTCGTAATTTAAGGAGATGCATTAATTAACAAGGTGACGATGAGGTAAATAAGTGATGATACATAATAAGAAATTGAATGGAACCTCTCATTGGCTACATTTCATTCGGAACTATGCAAATCATTACATAAAAATTTATAATTTAAGGTTTAGGTTAATTAAATTGCTCATTAAGGTGACTACTATGAAAAGAACGAGGCTTTAGCTTGGATATCTCACATGAGGTATTTCTCATCTGGTGTTGATCAAAATGATAATCAACAGGGTTCCATCTACGACATAAAAATTTAAAATATTCTTTATGTAGGTTGAGAATTCGCAAAAAAAATGGTGGTCCATTCTTTGGCCCACTTGAGTTTTCTCGAGTCGTTTCGCATTTACCCGTCAACACAAAGAATGGCATCAGCTATTCATACAAGAAACGGGTGGGAAATTCGGTGATACTCTCCATTCACTCAAAATACTCTTGAGAGTTTTAACCAACGTGAAAACGATTGGGCAGCGTTACAAGAAATTTAACAAAACTTTTGTTTTGTATGGGAATGGCGCTGCGAATGGTTGGCTCTTGGTTTTATGACAAGAAGCTGTTTAGTGCAATATTGCGGACTTGAATTTATTCAAGCACTCGATACCGATCATCGACCCGAGTTAACTTTTTTGAACTTTTTTTTTTTTTTTTTTTTTTTGTTTTTGAATCTGATTGCGAGTTCGACAATGATATTTGCCAGTATACGAAGAATCTTTCAATCATTTCGTACAGAAGAAGAAGAAAGATTATATTCACGAACAGCGTTTTTCAATCTACTAGGCTTTTTAGGTAGTTGTGTATTATTTTCATTTGTTGCTCAACGATTATCCAGAAATCCACGTGAATTAGCACATATAGCAAGAGCAGATGCAGTAATTAAAGCTATTAAATATATTTAATTTTTAATCAAAATTTCTTTAAACATTTCATAAGCAGTCCAAGAGATTGCTGTACTTGGAACATTAAATATTATTCTTGGTTTTAAACCTCTTAAAAATGCTTTTGATTTACCTTGTTTATATAAAGCTTCAGCAGCAGATTTAAATCCAGTTATATTTTTCAACAGTGGATCTTTAGTTATACCTTTTGTTTGTAAAGCAGTTTTTATACAATCTAATGGTGTAGTTAAAGCAGCAGCTATACCACCAGCTATACCACCACTTACACAATGTAAATAAGGATTATAACTATTTGAAGGATTTAAAATTAATGAACAATATTCATAAAATCCAAAATTTAATGCAGCAAATGGAATATTTGTAAATAATGTAGTTGGATATGATATATAAAATGCTGATAGACCTTCTTTTTTATAAATATTGGATGCAAATTTTATTAAAGTTGTTGGTTTATTTAATTCAGCAGCACTTGCTTGCATTCTTTGTTTAATTGTATCAAATGGTGTCATTAATGCATCTGAAGCAGTTGTAGCAGCTATCCCAGCACAACTAGCTATAATTGGATGATTTTCATCGGTAACGATTTTATTTGAATGAGGTGAATTTGTTAATTTATTAACAAGAAAAGTTTTTGAACTTTCAAATACAGAAAAATATATTGCATGAGCAGGACCAGCACCAAGAACAACTGAAGAAACACCTTTCCATAAAGCATAGAATCCTTCAGTAGATGATATTTTCGATATTGATTTTAATAAACCTTTTGATATTTCTTTTGATGATAAATTCATTTGAATTCTTGTTTTAATTGAATCTATAGGAAACATTACTGTATGCTCCATTATCCCAGCTAAAGCACCAGCACATAGATGAGCCGACAAGGATGCATCTTCAGGTAATGCTTCGTAATCTATCTCTAAATCTTTAGGTAAAAACTGTATCTGATGCTCCATATTGGTGAATTTTTCACTTTTTTTCGTTGCCTTGATCGGTAAAGATTTGATTTTTTTACACGGCTAGAATTAAAGAAATTACTTATTTATTTAAATCAGATTGTTCTGGAACTATACTTTTTAATTTATTAGTTTTTAATATGGATAAGATATTTTCAACTGTCCAATTTTCCATATTTGCCATTGCTTCAGTTGATTTTGTTCCCATATGAGGTGTACAAATTGTATTTGGTAAATTATATAAATCAGGTGAAATTTTTGGTTCATTTTCAAATACATCAGCCCCAAATGATTTAATTTTACCATTTTTTAAATATTTTGGTAATTTAATTTCATCAATTAATCCACCTCTTGCAATATTGATTAAAATTATACCATCTTTCATTTTTGAAATTGTTTCTTCATTAATTATATGTTTTGTTTTTGGATTTAATGGTAATGCAAGAATTAAAATATCTGATTTTAATAATTGATCAAATTCAACATATTCAGTATCTTTTTCAAGTTCCGATGATAATCTACTTCTATTATTATAAACTATTTTTTTAAATCCAAATGGTTTAAGTCTATCTCTAATACTTCTACCAATACCCCCCATACCTAAAATACCAACAACTTTATCTTGTGGCAGATTACCAATTGGTAATGATTTTGTATTTTCCCATTCACCATTGGTAACAATTTGTAAACCTAATTGATATTTTCTCATTGCTCCTAATAATAAAAACATTGCTGTATCAGCAGTTGGTGATTCAACAGGGATTGTAACATTTGAAACTTTAATATTTAATTTTGTTAATGGTGGTATATCAATTTGATCAACACCAGCACCTAAATGACTAATTGATTTTAATGATTTTGGTAAATGTTGACTCAATTCTTCATCGAATCTACCGGTGATATCAACACTTTCAAAAGTTCTATAAATATTTGTAATATCTTTATATTTTCCTTTTAAATCAGAAATAAATTCTTCTCTATTTTTTGATTCACAATCAACAACTTCAGCTAATTTAGAAACTTCTTTCCATAATTCTTGAGAATAAGTTACTTTTCCTAATCTTAATACTTTTGACATTTTTTAATGAGAAATTTAGAAAATTGTAATTGAATTTATAGAAATTGAAAAATGGGGGAGATTGGGGGTGCGTGGGGGAGGGGATCATTTATTTAAAATAGTCTTTAACAGTTTCAGAATCTCTTTCAAACCATCTATGATTAATTTTAATTTTATCCAATGCTTGCTTTAAACTTCTTTCAAATCCATGTACATCTCTTGTTTGGAAAAAATCATTAATTTTATTAAATTTATCAATATTTTGAAAATTTCTCATTGTTAATTTAATAAATCTATCTAAAACAATCATATTTGTCGACATAATTTTATAAAAATTATCATAATTATTAAGGAAAAATTCTAAAAATAAATTCTTTGTAACAACATTTTTTGATAAATTTAATCCAAGGAAATGTGAATCCATAACTGGAATAATTTCTGGTTTTAATAACATATTAAATAATTTATTTGCAATTTCAATATTTGATACACAACCTAAAGCATTTAATGCAACTTCTCTTGAATCTAATGCTGATGGGTTTGTAACTTCTAATAAAATTTTATTAAATTGTTCTTGATTAAAATTTTTTGATGATGCAATTGTGGTATAAACAAAAGCTCTTAATGAAGGATGTAAAGGTTTTTCAAATAATTCTAAAGCATAATTATAAACAGGTTCAATTGATAACATACCAGCTTTTGTTAAAATTTCTGATCTTAATTTAACTTTAAGGAAATTTGAATTATCAATACCATTTTTTAATTCATTAATTAATTCAATTGATTTTGATTCATAAACTGATTTAATAAATGTTTTAATTTCTGGGATAGATTCACCAAATGTTATAGATAAATCTTCTAATCTTGCACCTAATTCAATCCAAACAACATATTCATTTTTTAATTTTGGTACAATTCTTTTAATTAAATTTAAAAATGTTACAGTTGAATTTTCTCCAGCACATGCAATTGATGCAGAATCAGCAATTAAACCAACTAAATCTCTTGTTGATAATTTATCAAAATTGACTAAAATGTTTTCTAAAATTTCATCACTATAATTAACACGATAAACACCACTTGTATCTTTATTTAATTTAATAAAATCTTTCACATCTTCAATTATTAAAGTTTCACTATCAAATGAATCAATCGAACCATCAATATTTAATGGAATCCACCATTTTGTTTCATTTTCCTTTGGGTCTACATCACCACCATTTAAAAATCTTGATTGTGAAAGTTTTAATGATGAATTTTGTTTAGATACATTAACAATTGGAAATCCAACTTTTTTAATCCATGAATTCATAAATTGATCAATTGGTTTATTTGAAACTTCACTAATTGATGACCATAAATCATGACTTGTTGCATTTGAATATTGATGCTTTTTAAGATAATTGGATACACCTTTTAAAAATGTTTCTTCACCAAGATATTTTGATAACATTGATATAACTGATGAACCCTTTAAATAACTAATAGCATCAAAGATTTGATCAATATCTAATGCATCTACAACTGGTACTTCTATTGGATGGGAGTTTCTTAATCCATCTAAATTCAAAGCTTGTTGTAAAGTTTCACTAACATATGTACTGAATATATCCCACTCTGGAAACAAAAAATCAACAGCATAAAAACCAACCCATGTTGCAAACCCTTCATTTAACCATAATTCATCCCACCAAAGCATTGTAGACCAATTTCCAAACCAATGGTGTCCAATTTCATGAGCAACGACATATGCAACCTTTTGTTTATAACTTGGATCTGATTTTTCATCAGAAAATAATAAAGCAGTTGATCTAAATGTTGATAATGACCAATTTTCCATTGCATTATGACTAAACAGTTCAATTGCAACTAAATCCATCTTTGGTAATGGGAATTTCAATTCAAATATTTTTGAAAAGAAATCAATAATCTTTGGTGTAATTTCACTTGCAAATTTTGCATCTTTAATTTGATCCTTTGTTGCATAAATTCTAACTGGTAATGGTTTATCATCAATATATTTATCATCAGTAAATGATTCAATATATTCAAAATCTCCAATTACCCAAGCTAATAAATAAGTTGACATTTTTGGTGTAGTTATGAAACTGGTAGCACCATCTTGAGTAGATTCAATTGGCATATTACTTAAAATAGTTTTTGAATCATTCTTAATATGAACTTTAAAAGTAGCTTTATGAGAAGGTTCATCTAAACATGGAAATGCTCTTCTTGCATCAGTAGCTTCAAATTGTGTAGATAACATAAACTTTTTAATTCCATCTTCAAGATAATCTGATTTATAAAAACCAGCCATATTAGTTTGAATTATACCTTCATAATCAATTGAAATTGAAAAATCTTTTGATATGGTCTCAAATTTAACAATAAAATATTCTTTTTCTTTAAATTCTTCAATAGTTGTTTGTTTTCCTTCAATTTCAATTTTTTTGATTGTAAGGTCTCTATAGTTTAACCATAATTCATCAGTTGGTTCAACAACTTGTAAATCAATAACCACTTTCCCTTTGAATTGATCTTTTTCTATGTCAATGTCATATATAGATAAATCATAATGGATTGGCTTTAACTTTGTTGGTAAAGCATCATAATAAGGTTCAACCATTGATGAAAAAATAATTTCGCACGGCAAATTGTTAAGGAATTTATAACTGGCTTCATGGCCCCATTTCTCTGTCAAAATTGAGCCTCATTCCGCATTCCGCTTGCATTCAGAAATCTACACTTTTCATTTGTAAAGTATCAGTTGAAGGGTCTAAGTTTATAGTTGACGTTGACATATTGATCAATTTCTAATTGTTGATCTTGTTTTTGGTTCAATTCTTATAGTAGTTTGGCTTATCAAAATTATTTTTTATCTCAACAATTTAAGTTTAAACGGAACTCAATGTTATTCATCTTATTTGTGATTACCTTGGCATTAGCTTTCAAAGACTCACCTACAGTATTAAACTCTCAAGTTGGTGTTATATGTTCACCCATTCATCAATCTAAAGAGAAAGCTTATATTGAATTGAAAGGAGATAAGGCCCCTGCATTAATTTTTAAATATATTGACTTGGTTAATTTCACAAGTATCCCTATTATAGAAGAATTTAATCAATTATATCCAAATGAAAAACCAACATTATTCAAGAATCTAATCAAAGATGATAAATTCATTGTTGAACCAGCAGAAGGTTATAAAATTGATGAAAATAAAATTTATAATGGAATTTCAAATACAAAATTTATTGTACCAGATTCAGGGATTTATTGTGTTTATATTGCTCCAGATAAAGAAGTTACAATTCCAATTACTTTTAAAAATTCATATGGTAATTTACCATATAGTTATCATATTGTTTATTCTCAATTAAAATATTTTATTTTAATATGTGGTGGATTATTTGGTTATTTATTAAATTATATATTAAAATTTAAAATTGGTGATGATTTTAAAAATTTAGATTCAATTTCAGTTATATCAAAAAGTGTTATATTTTTAATATTAGCACCAGTTATATTAATATCAATATTCCAATGGTTTATTTATTTTTTAAAAAATTGGTTTATTGAATCAAATTCACTGAATTTTTTTATGAATTTATTAACATTTTCAATGGATTTAATTAATGGATGGTTTAATAGTTATACATCATTTGTTGTTTTATTATTTTCAATGGGTTATGGAGTAATTTATTATCATAATGGAAATTCACATCATTATAGAATGTTTCCACAAAAATCTTTTGGTAGAGTTTTATCATTATTATTTATAAATGTTTTACTTGTATTTTTATATTCAATAGCTATTACATTTACAAATAATAAACCATATGTTGTAGGTATTTATAATACCCCACAATCATCAAATCAACCAGGACCAATTGCAATTGTTTTAGCTGGTTTAAATTCAATTTTTGCAATTATTTGGTTTGTTTTGTCTATTGTTTTTTATTTTAAAACCAAAAAAACAATTGCAAAATTCCCACCTGCACCAAATGAAGAAAATACTGAAAAAGTTAGTAAAGCTTTTAAACAATCAATTTTAGTTATATTTGTATTACCATTTATAATTTTTTTCCTTGGTGGTTTAGGTTCTGGTTATTATCTTTCAAAAGAATTGGGAAAATTACCACAATATCCAATAAATACAAGTAGAGATTTGATTTATCAAAGTGTTTATGAATTCTTAGCAATGGAAACTATGATGAAATTAATTGGACCATCAATTTGGTTAGCTTGGATTTATTTTATTACATTAGTTGGATCAATTTTTTTCATTTGGATTAAAGATAATAATGGTTTAATTATTGATCGTAATGCAAATGATCCAATTGAATATGCAGATATTGATTTTGAAATTAGTGATGAAGATTAGTTACAAAGAGAGTGAAATTTCGTATATTAAACTATTCAATTTTAATATTTTTTTCTAAATCTTTTATGTTTTGGTTTAAATTTTCTATCTTTAATTCCATTTTGTAATTGATTAGAAACTAAACCTAATTCTTTAGCTAATGAAGTTCCTAATTCAACACCAAATTTTTCAACTCGAATTAAATCTTTTTTAGCTTGATTTAAACTTTCTTCATCATTAAATTTTTCAGCTCTAGAGATTTTTTTATTTAATAATTCAATAGCTAATGATTTTCTTTCTTCTGGGGTTAATTTTTTCGGTTCCTCTTTTGGTTGTTCCTCTTTTGGTTGTTCCTCTTTTGGTTGTTCTTCTTTTTTAGTCTCTGGTTGAATTACAGTCAAGGTTGATTCTTCTTTTGATTGTTCATTTGATTGTTCATTTGATTGTTCTTCTTCTGGTTGTTCTTGTTTTGGTTCTTCTTTTGGTTGTTCTTCTGATTCTTTCAATCTGGATATCAAGTCGGCTTTTTTACCATCTGTGGACAAACCTTTTTCTTTTAATATTTCTTTCAATTGAGCTACTGTTTGAGTTGAATAATCCATATTTGTTGATTGTTTTGTTCAGAAAAAAAATAAGTCGCCAAACATAAACTTTTGATTGAAATGCAAAAATATAAAATTGATTAAGTTATGATAAACAAGGGCGTACGGTTGATAGTTGATTGAGTAGTAGAGATTATTGTAGAAGTATTACTTTGATTAGAGTATAAATTGAAGTAAAAGATTTTTCAATACTTGTCCAATTTTCCTATTTGAATCATATCTAATTAGTCAAAAGACCCAAACGTCAATTACTTTGGAGAATCAAATGTGAAACTTGACGTTTCTAGGTTTAGTTTAAATATGCAGATTTCAATAAGCTCGTGGTCAAAATTTGAAACTGGAGCTACCATGCGTTTGAAATTTAATTTAATGAGTAATATCTATATAGTAATTATAGAAAAAACCTAAAGGACTAAAGTTGATCTTTTTTGTTATGTTATTGTTGGTACCTAATTGTCAATCAAATTACCACAAAAAGTTTGAAAAATCACTAACCCTTAAAATAAAAATTAACTCTCATAATCAATAAAGTACTTTCTTACCCTATTGAACTACCTAGCAACTGGATATTATTGTCAGCTATAGCAATAGAAACAGATTTTCACTCACTAACGAAGCCGTTTTACCAGTTAAAAGTAAATGTATGGTCAATATCAAATTTCCCAATGGTGAATTATGCACAATACCCCCTCAAAGGACCAAATGAATAAATTAATTTTAAATTATCAAATCCACATTATCTTCTTAATGCCTATGTTGTTGATTTCAATTTCCCCCAAGAAATAACAAGTAAAATTACTCCCAATCCACCAATTAAACATATTACAATATTAGTCAAAAATCTTTGTTTCAAAGTGATCATTTCATTTTCAAAATTTGAATCTCTATAATTTTTCAATAATGTAATTCCAAATAATATTGAAGATGATATTAAGATCCCTCCTAAAAATGCTAAAAAAATCTCAAACCTCCAATTTGTTTCATCATTTTGTAAATGATAATTTATTTTATTATTGATATTTTCATTATGTGATTTATTCACAAAGTATATAAATATAATTAAAATGAATATCAGTAATAATAATAAATATCCAACAACTTTTAATAAAAGCTTTTGTTGATCACGGATTTGAGTTTTATCTTTTATGGTTTGATTATTCATAATTTTAAATCTAAAAACTTGTTTTGATATTTACAATTATTAAAATTTACTCTATTGAATTTAAATTTAAACAAAATCCAGGAGTTGTTAATTGGATTGGAAATATGTGTAAGAATAGAGCAGCAAAAGTTTACTTTTTAAATTATACTCAAATTTTTAGTCAAATTTAAATTAAATTACCCCCTTCATAAAAAATCAAATTACCTCCTAAAATCAAAATATTACCAACACGTTCACATTTTATTATTTTACTTTAAACCACATTTTTGATTCCACTTTGATTGGGTTTAAAAGAAGAATTTACATTTAGACAATTACAAGCTTAGAAAAGAGCTCAGAGAATCACTGTTCAAATGAACAAATCTGAAATTGGTGTGGTTGCAAAACCATACAAATACAATATACTTATTTCTTACATAAAATATACTTTTCAAAGGAAATGACTTCTTCAACCAATCTCAAACTTCAATACAGTTTTGATAATTTGTTCATTCCTTAATCTCTTAGCATTGGATATATACCTGATTGATAATTTTTCTATCTTATGAATCTTAAATAGATTCTTGTGTTGGTCAATTTATTGTAGTTGTATTCTCTTGATAATTAAAATTGATTCAAACATAATCAACTATATACGAGGTTGATAACTAAATCATTGTGTAATTTCAATAAGCCTTCTAATCAATTTGTTTTTAATCTTGGTCTTTTGTTATCATCTCATTTAATCAATTATAGAACAATTTTAAAATTTAAGATTAATAATAATATTAAAATCAGTAAATTAATACCTAATAAAAAAACCAATGAAAATCTTACAATTGGAAATTGATCATTTAATAATTTGTACTGAATTTGATAATATCTGATTCCACCAATTCCACAACAAATCAAACCTAATATACTAATCAATATTATAATTGGTTTACATAACCTTATGATCATTAAATCATCATTAGTTGAAATTGTTGAAATGGTTTTTTGTTCAATTCTTAAATATTGAATAAAACCAATTGAAAAAGTTAAAAATGTAATTGAAGTTCTAATCCAACTTAATAAAGTTCTTTCATTTGCCATATGATCTCTTGCTATTGAACCTTCATTCTTAACTATAATTTGAAAATTTAAAAAATTAGAAAAAGTAGTTGAAAAAGATTCAATCATGAAATAAAGAAAAAATTGGTATCGATTTTTCATATATTATCAAAAATTTAATATTTATCTTTAAAATCCAATCTATGAACTTCAATAGCGCTTTAAGATTTGTTTTTCAACTCTAAACTTCAGCAATTATTGTCTAATTGGAAATCCAATTGTTTTTTTAAATCTTATCAAGAATTGAATCGGTTTCAATGTTTCATATATTACAATATTTCTACATATCTATATCTTCATCTTCATTATTTGTAAACATTAAAGTTTCACCATTATCTATAGTTTGCCAAATACCTATATGATCATATTCTAAAATACAATCATTAAATTGTTGAATTGTAAAACCTTTTGAAATAATTCGATCTTTTAATTCTTGTAAATTTAATGAATTATTAAAATTTGATCCATCACCAATTGCAATTGATCTAATAATTTGATAAATTTTTGAAACAAAAGATAAATCATCTTCAATTTGTTTTTCTTTATCTAAATATAAAGAATTTTTTGAAATTTGAATTAATCTTAAAGCTTCATCAACATCTTCAAATTTTACAATATTATCAAATCTTAATCTTGAACTTGCTTGTGATAATCTTAATATACTTAATAAAGTTCTTGGAGTTATATGAGAAAATTTTTTAATTGAACCTTCATTTCTTGCACTTTCTTTTCTCATATTTATATAAGATTGTACAACATAATCACCAATTTCTTTTGGTACAATTGGTCTAAATTCTCTTGCTTTTGAAATATATTCACGAATTGTATTTGAATCAATTGGTTTAAAATCCATTTCTGGTTGTTGATTATTCATATGAACATATGTAACATGATTTGCTAATTTTTCATCATTTTCTCTATTTGGTAAATCTAAAATTAAAAACATTATATCAAATCTTGATAATAATGCAGCAGGTAAATTAATATTTTCATGAGGACTTAATTTTGGATTATATCTACCATATAAAGGATTTGCAGCAGCTAATATTGAAGTTCTTGCATTTAATGTTGTTGTTATACCAGCTTTTGAAATTGAAATTGTTTGTTGTTCCATAACTTCATGAATTGCAGTACGATCACTTTCTTCCATTTTATCAAATTCATCAATACAACAAATTCCATTATCTGCTAATACCAAAGCACCACCTTCTAATATCATTTCATCAGTTATAGGATCTCTCATTACAGCTGCAGTTAAACCAACACCCGATGAACCTCTACCAGTTGTATAAACTGATCTTGGTGCAATTTTATTTATAGCTTTTAATAATTGAGATTTTGCAACCCCCGGATCACCCATTAAACAAACATTTATATCACCTCTAATTTTTAATCCATCACCAATTTCTTTTGTAACACCACCACATAATAATAATAATAAAATTTTTTTAACATCTAAATGACCAAAAATTTCTGGTGCAATTGATTTTGCTAATTTATTATAAACACCACCTTCATTAACCAAATCATTAATTTTAATTTGTGATTCCATTGATAAATTCATTAAATCATATTGTTTTTTATATTGATGAATATATTGTGCTTCCAAATAAGTTTCAGTTAATAAACCAGCTTTTAAAGCTTTAAAACCAGTATATGGTAATGGCATAAATATACCAGTAATATCAATTGTATCACCAGGATTCATCAGTCTAACTAATGAACCATTTACATGAATTGATATGTTTCTTGGTATATGACCAATTGGTACTTGATTTGATAATTCTTGTAATTTAACTTCTTGAAAACTTGAAAATTTTGATGCTCTTGTTGACATAAATAATTGACCACGAATATTATTACTTAAACATGATGGTGAATTACATTCAGTTAATGGTGTAAAAGATCTTGAATTATTTTCTTGAAAAATTTCATAACCACATTTATCACAAGTATAAGCAACAACTAAAACACTTGGTTTTACATCAGAAACTCTTGTAACTATACCTTTTATTGTAATTAAATGACCAACTTGTTTACCTTTAACTTCTCTAACTGAATAAGATTTTGAATTAAGAAGTGGTTTAAAATATAAATCATATCTTCTAATTAATTTATTTGGAAATAAATTTGGTTCAATTGGATTATTTTCTTGATTAATTTCTTCATTATTTCTTAAATCATTATATTCTTCATTACTTGCTTGTTGTAATCTAACATTTCTTAAATTACGTTGATGTAAAATAGTATCTAAAACATCATTTTTATAATTTAAATCTTTTGTTGGTTGTGGTAAAACTTCATCAATAATTGAACAAAAAATTTCAATAAATCTATGAGTATTTGTAATTATTGATTGTAATAATTGTTTAGATGATTGATAAATATTTTGATCTGAAGTTTCAAAATTCCTAAGAAAATTTTGTAAATCATTTAATTCTATATATATTATTGTTTGATCTCTATTACTTATATCTTGTAAAATATTCATATATTTTGCCGAATGAATTTGTTCATCTATATCAATATCTTGATTGATATCTTTAAATTGAGTGATGAATTCTTGTAGGATGGTTTTGAAGTGTCCATAATTGACATTACTTTGAATTGATGGTAATATAGTTGTAGTTGACATCGTTGATAAAATAAATTTAATTTTTCTCAAAATTTAAAAAAGATGCGTTAAAGATTTGATTTTACAAAATTTGAAAATTTGTTAAAGACGTGATCTAATTAATATCGATATGAGTCTATACTCTTATTTACTATATCCAAACCAATCTTGATATTGAGAGATATCTTGAAGGATTCTAAGTGGTTGTTGGTTCTTTCGAGTTTTGACGCGTGTGATTAATTTAACCCAAAAGGGAAAGTCAATTAAAAATGTTGCAAAAGAAAATGTATTAATATATATTAGTCAAAATATGGTTTCAAGAATTAAAAATTATTTATCTATGAAGGCCAATCAAAGTATAAGCAGCAGCTTCATCTTGTTCATTAGGTGAGCTACTATAATTTCTTTGTAATACTTGAGGACCTAAAGCTTCCCAATCTTCTTCATCAGTTTCATCATTATTAATTAGTTGATTTTTCAATGTACTTCTAATACTACTTTCATTTGATTGTCTTCTTGAAGCTCTTCGAGAAGTTGGTATTACGCTTGGAGCTTTAATATAATGTGAATTGTTTTGATTATTAGAATTATTGGAACTGTTATGATTTAGATTTTTTTGTTGATTATTTGGTTGATCAATATCTATGAAATTTCGTTGTGGTAAGTTTAATTCATCATCATCATCAGAATCATCAGATTCAAATACACTATTTGGTTCTTTTGGTAAATCAATTGGTTTAATTTGATTTGAAATTGAATCACTTCTTGAATCTTTTTTTTTGGTCCAACCTAATTTAATTGTTGAATTTTGTTTTAATTCATTAATATTTACATCTGAATTATATATGAAATCACTATCGATATTTCTTGCAGCCCATTGACCCCAACCAATTTTTTCAAATGTAATTTTATTAATTGTATCTGGTTGTTCCATTGCAGCCATAATTAATCTTCGTTGTTTGGATAATGAAAGTAAGTTAAAGCCAATGACTTCTTCACTAAGATATGATGTTATTGCTCTGATTGGTAATGGACCTTTTGCAATTAAAAGATTACTTAATCTATTAGGAGTGATTTTGGCTGCAACTTCTAAACCTTCAGGTGAGGAAGTAGAAAGGGTTCTTTTAGTCAGTGGAAGTGGAATGTTTTGATTTGATTCCATTTGATTTAGTGTTATTATATTAAATGATGATTGAGAAATATAGGGGAATGATAAATGAATAGGTTAATTATAATAAATTGATAATTGAAAATATTGAAAAATGTGAATAATTAATTTAATTTGATATTTTTATTTTTTCGGTTGAGTAATAAAAATTCATACACAGTTAAAACTTATTAATATAGTGGGGATTGTAACTGATTACACGACCACTGTAAATTAATTATTTCTTTATCTTTAACTATCAAATGATTTTATAATTATCTTTTATTACTTTGTGATTTATAACCAATGATTATGATAGACTGTCAATCAAATGATAATGATATTATAGTAACAGTGATGATAACTTAGACCTTCTTTCCTAATTTGTAAATTTTTTTTCGTTTTTCCACCTAATTTATCTAAAAAAATTGTATGATTGGTCTAATTTACTTATATGAATAAACGTTGTTAATTGAATCTTAGTTTAGTCTTTAGTGGTTGTGTTAATAATTTTGTAGTTAATTTAGGTTTAATTTTGAGTCTTTTATTTATTAATTTGCAACTTAATAGTAGTTATACGCCTTTTTAAATATAGATTTCTTTAACCAAGTTGATTTATAGAAATAAGATAGAAACTTAGCAAATTTACTTAGTTTATATATATTATATATAATGAATTTACATCATGTATTCAATGTTTCAAAATTATAATTAGTTATATAATTAAAATGTATATTCACACCTTAATTATTTAAGTCATCTGCATTATGCATGCATGGATAAGATTTAAATTTGTTGGTTTTGGTAGTCAATTAGACTTTAAAGTTAAGAGATTTTCGTAATTCATTTAAAAAATTGGTCAAATCTCGGTATATGCATACCTGTATATAATACTCTAGATCCAACATGTATGATCAAAGCCAAATAACTATTTTTGGATATCACTGTAAATTTTCATGATAATCACATCACCACTAAATGATTCATTATTATCTCCACAATTAACTAACAAAACTATTGATATCCTCACACAATCCTTGGAGTTATATAACAAATTACCAATTCGTTTTATAATCATTTATAATAAAGATTTATCACAATGTATTGGTTCAATTGATTTGACTAATAATAATTGTTCATTAAATATGACTGCTTGTGAATATATAAAATCAAAGATTAATCTAGAAGAATCAGATAATAAAATAGTATTTTATGAGCAAAACAATGAAGATGTAAAGGAGGAATTAATTGGTCATTATATAAATAAGTTTATCATCATATATGGATTACAAAAGAAAGTCTCAAGCTAATTATGTGATTTGAAGGGGATTAAATTAATCAAAATTAGGATCTAAAAAGAATTTAATAGAGATTTTAGATATAATTTTATTGTCATTTATGAGTGACAAACGAGGGATTTCAACTGAAATTATACCATAGATTGATTACTTATATTCAATTAAGATCAGATTCAATATTAATCTTAATGAAGTTTGAGTTCAAAACGACGAAATAGTCATTAATACACATATTCAATATATTCAAGCTGGTTGGTGTTGATAATCTTTAAATGTCAAACATCATTAAATATTTCAATGTTTCATTATATTTTCATTCTTCAGTCTAATTATAAATGACAAACTTAACAAAATCAAAAGAGATCAAGAAATTATTCATTGGTATTTAGCTAAATATAATGTCATTTATTTATCCAATTTGGAAAAATGACTATGAGTTTTTATTGAATTTTGAGACCAATAAATTTGCTATTGACACCTTCAAAAACTTCATATATCTCTTGTTTGAACCGCTCTGGCCAATAGAATTTTTCCCAAATCTTATAGATCTCTTCAAAGCCAATTTTGTTTTGTTCTGCTTCTTCAGTCAAATTAAAAAATTTTGTCTTCATTTTAACTTAATTTAATTCAAAAAAAGCTTACTTGATTTTTGAATCGTTTGCTAATCTATCAGTTGATTATAAAACGGGTATCTAATACCTTAGATATCTTGACAGATTTGATTTATAATGACATAATAAATTCTCTCAAAAGATATGATTCTTTTTCTGATATTCTGATATACTTAGATAAGTATATATCAAAAATTATCAATTACATGAAATACCAAATTCTCTTTAAAAGAACTATCTGCCAAACCGGAAGATATGATGTAATTCAATTATTTGCTAATCATAATCACGAAACTTGTAACCTTAGAACGTAGTTTGCATTTCACTATGGAGTTTATTCTTTAAACTAATTATCTTATTCTTTAATACTATATAGTCTAAACGTTGTAAGCTTTGAGAATTCAAGTTGTATTCTATCAATTAGCTTGGATAAAATGGCTATCTTTAATAATATTAAATCTAGTCAATCATTTGAATAGACTTATCTAATATTAAAAATATGTAATAAGATACATTATAATCATGATGAGTCAACATGAGTAGCTTGATGACATTTAAAAGATGACATCAACTCTAACTCATGTCAATCTTCGTTATAATTATTAAATATATCCTTTTGAATGAAAATAACAAAGTTGGTATACAAATTTGCTATTTGTCCAGAATCTTATCAAAAAATGTGATACCCAATTTAAGAAACATTCTGCTATTGCAATTGTAATTTAATTCCACAAATTAACTCCGGTCCAATCAAGATATAGCACATAGGAAAAAGAACTCTTTACAATAGTCACTACTCCAAAATTTGAAAAGCCCAGATTACTATCTTATAGATCCAACATCAATATTTTGAAGGAAATAAAAAATATTCTCGCTCTTGAATTTTCATTTATACTATACAAATTTTTGAAATATATCCAATCAAAGCTAATCAAAGATAAAAGAGACATGTTCATATCGTTGTCTAGATAACTATTTGAATGATAATTTACTCCTTCCCTCTTGTATATGTCAATAAAGGACAGAAATGACAAAATAGACATGTCCCTAATCTATGACATATGAATAATTATCTTATAATCAATCTCTTTATAATAAAATCAACTTTATTAACACTTTAGACCTTAAATAATCTGTTTTTTAGCTTACAATTAATTATTTGTACTAAATGCAATCAAAAATTTAAGTTCTGAAAATAATTTGACGACAAAAAAGTGAAATAAATCATTAAACATGTATTGATTAATTTCAAGCATCATCCTTAAGACGATAATGTCAATTCATCGATCTTTGCAATCAATTCTTCTACGTCTTTTATCAATTTTGAAAGTTCAAAATTGAAATTTGCAATTTCAATTAAATGATCCAATTCTTGAATATTTTTCAAAGTTCAATTAGATTTATTTTCATAATCTTCCCAAAGATTTTCAAATTCTGTAAGATCAACATCATTTCCAGAAATTTCATCAATTAACTTTTCAAATTTTGAACTTAATTCATCTAGTTTAGAAATAGGAGAAACGCCATATATATCAGTTGAATTTTCAATACTCTTTTGAACTATGAATAAAGAATCAAATATTTGAGTTAATTGATTATAATGATTATTAGATTCATTACCAATTCTTGATATTTCAACAAAAGAACACATATGGATTTAACTTTTTTCTTGAACGTGGGTTGGAATTTGTTTATTAAATCACCGAATGTACAATCTTACTAGCTTCAATAAACTATATGTTACTAACTCTTAAAATAAGCAAGAGTTTTAGGTTTATTAGTTTCTGAAATCAAATTAAAACAGATTAACTCTAAATCCCTTTCAATTTAAAAACTAAAACATTAATAACTATTTATTTAAATTCCTCTTTGAGCTAATTGATTCTATCAAATCATTCAAAATTGAGTCCAAACAAACTTACGTCGTCTAAATTCTTTAAAGATTAGAATTCATCTACAGATTGAATCACAATTCAATATTTAGAAACTTTTCTATAATTCAACATTAAATATATATTATAATTCCATATCATTAACACCAAAAGGTTGATGATCATCATTCATTTCTTCATCATCACTACTTTCAATTGCATTTTCATTTAAAGCACCTAAATTAGTTACAGATCCACCACCAACAATACCACCAGAAACACTTGATTTTTTTCTTTTTGGTTCAATTATAACTTCATCTTCATCATCACTTGAACCTAAATCAATATCAATATTATCATCACCAGTAATTTTTGAAATACAATTGATTGTATCACTTATTACACCATCATAACTTATTTCAGAACTTGGAGTATTTGTAAAAATCAAATCATTTGATTTTAATATAATATTATTAGTTTCATTTGATTTATAAATATTATTTAAATCATGTTGTATAAAAGTTTCTTGATTATACAGTAATTGATAAATTATTTCAATTTTTTCATTTTCATTATTATTATTACATTGTTGTAACATTTTTTCAAAAGCAATTTTTAAATTTAATTGACATTGTTTTAATTCCATTAAATCTTGTGAAATTGTTGAAAGATACCAAATTGAAGTACCATTTGATGAAACACCAGAATTTGAATTTTGAACCAATACTTGAATTGATGAAGAATTATTTGAATCTAAACTAAAAGGAGGAAATACTAAAATACTTGAACTTTCATTTGATTGAATCCAATTTGAAGACATTGTATTTACAATACAAGTTAATCTTGATATATAATATTTTTTCAAAGATTCAGTTAATTTATTATAAGTTGATTGTAAAAAATGAGGAACTTGTGAACCACTTATAACAATTTTTTCATTAATTTTTATATGAGAACCATCATCAAAATGAGCAATTTTTAAATCTGGATCATAATCAGATAAATTTGTATTTAATTTATAAATTGTTCCAGCAACTGCAGCACTTCTACAAAATCCTTGACTTAATTCTCCAGGTCCACCATATTTTGAAATCATACATGGAAATTTTCCATATATATCAAATGATGATAAAAATCGTTTAATTTTAATTAAAGCTTGTTTTGTATTTATATCATCTTTATAACTTAAACCAATTGCATAAACTAATTCATTAATTTGTGGTTCTTCTAATTTAAATTCATTTTTAAGAAATTCTTGTATTGGTTTATTTAAATAATTTTGAATTTTTAATTGCTTTGATTGTTTTGATTCAATTAAAACAAATTTTAAAAATTTCATTAAATTTCTTTTTGTTAATAAACTTAATGATTTATCAATAAAAATATCTTGTTTTGTTGTTGAATTTATCTTTTGTTGAAAATTATTATTTTCAAATACATGAAAATTTGATAAACTTTGAAATTCTAAATATCTATAAACTCTTGATTTTATAAGAAAACTTAATAAATCAGATTGACAAAACATAATTTTGGGACTTAAATCTATACCATAATCTTTTGATTTATATTTTGAATCTAATTTTCCACCACGGATTTGGAAATTTGCATCTTTAAAATGTTGAATTAAACCTTGATTAACTTCATTACACCATTTCTTTGTTTGATCAATGGTTAAAGTAGAACTTGAATCACCATAATAATTATTCTTATCGATATGTAAAACTTGTGAACCTTGCCATGATAAAATTGAAGCTAATATACTTTCTTGTAAACCAGTACCTAATATTAAAACATCACAATTATCAATTTCAAGATATTGATTTTGAGGTTTCTCCAACCCAGCCAAATGTGGAATGACCGGTGGAGTATAAGTAGTACTTGGTCTTCGTTCAGCCATAGATTTTCTTCGTTCTGTTCTTGCAAAACTCATGATAATAATAATAAAAAAATAATGGGTAAACTAATAAATAATTAAAATAAATAAGGAAATGAATAAATGAATAAATTAATGAGATTAGAATTGAAGTATGTGTGATACCTAGTAATCAGATGAAGTGAAGTTTTATTGAAGTGTGTGGATATTATAAATGTAAATAAATGATAAATAAATGATAAAAATTTTCCCTCTTAATAAAAAAAAAAATAACCACTGTGTTTGACAGCATTGTGACTCTCACTCATAAGCAAAGGAAAAAAATTTTCTTTTCTTTCATACAAAAATTTTCTTTCTTTATTCCATTTTCATCGTCCAAACGTTTTAACCGTCGGTCGACTCATCCAAATTCCATAGTTCTAGACCCCCTCCCCCCGCCTTCAATTGCCCAGCATTTTATTCACACTGTAACAACGTTCTTCTGTCTTTCTCTCTTTCTTCTATAGTAGTCTGTTGAACCCTTTCTTATGTAACATGACTAATCTCGGATACTATGGTTTCAAAACGTGTTATGGTAACATTCTCGATTCATTTGGTATTAAAATTCTCGCTTCAACGCGGTAATTCATTTTTTTTTTTTTTTTTTTTCTTTATTTGTACATGGAAATTATATTTTATTATGTCTAATGAATTATCAAAACCATTATCAAATTTATCTTTATCAAATTCAGACTCAAACAACTCCAACACTTCTGCATCATTACTATTAGCATGGCAAGTCAAAGATAAACATTGTTTAGTCATTGGAGGTGGTGAAGTTGCTTATTCAAGAATTGTACATTTAATTAGAGCAAATGCAAAAATTACAATTATAACAGGTTCAACTAATTTACATCCAGAAATTATTAAATTAAATCAACAAAATAAATTCCATCTGTTTAATCAACGAGATTATAAAACTTCAGATTTAACAATGTATGAAAATTTATCACAACCTTTTGATGTTGATTCAATTTCAAAAGAGCATTATAAATCAATTACTGATCAAGTTTATAATCAAACATTTGCAATTGTTTGTTGTTGTATTGATGATTATGATTTATCCGAATTAATTTATTATCAATGTAAATTTTTAAAATTACCTGTAAATATAGCTGATAAACCTCCATTATGTGATTTTTATTTTGGTTCAATGATTAATCAAGATAATTTACAAATTATGATTAGTACAAATGGGAAATCTCCAAGATTAAGTAAAATTATTAAAGATTCAATTGCAAAAGAATTTGAAAATGTAGATTTAAATAAAGCTATTGAAAATTTAGGTATGATTAGAAGTAGATTAAGAGAAATGAAATTAATTGATGATGATTTAATTACAATTGAAACCAGAATGACTTGGATAAAGAACTTGACTGATTTTTTTTCATTAAAACAATGGAGTGAATTAAATTTAATACCAAAAAGTTCGACTCCACCAATTGATAATAGATGGATTTATATTGATAAGATTATAAATTATTTCCCAAATTATCCACCAAATGATTATGAATTATTCAAAGAGTCTATTTATAAATCTTGATGAATAAATGTTTTTTTACCACCTCCACCAATATAATCCTCAACTATATGACCATTACCTCTTAATTGATATTGATAACTCATTAACCCTTCTAATCCAACTGGTCCTCTTGCATGGATTTTATTAGTTGATATACCAACTTCTGTACCAAATCCATATCTAAATCCATCAGCAAATCTTGTACTTGCATTCCAATAAATACCTGCTGAATCAATAGATTTTAAAAAAATTTCTGCATTTGTTTTAGATTCAGTTATAATACAATCAGTATGTTTTGATGAATGTTGATTGATATGTAAAATTGCATCATCTAATGAATCAATTAATTTAATTGATAAATCAGTTGATAGGTACTCTTTATCAAATGAATCTGATTCAATATCCTTATAATCATTTGAAAATTTTAAATCCAGTGTTACATGAAGGGTGATTTTTTCACTCAATTCATTTAATAATTTTTTAATAATTTCAATTGGAATGTTTTTATTTATTAATAATTGTTCAACTGAATTACAACCAGCTGGATAATTTGTCTTTGAATCAATAATAATTTTTTTTGCTTTATTATAATCAAATTTTTCATCTAAATAAATTGAACATATACCATCAGCATGACCTAATACTGGGATTTTTGTATTATCTTTAATAAATCTAACTAATTCATTTGAACCTCTTGGAATAACTAAATCAATAAATTTATCTTGGTTTAATAATTCATTTACATCTTGTCTTGTTTCAATTAATTGTATTGAATTTTTTGGTACATCAGTTGAGTCATCAAGAATTTTATTAATAATTTTACTTAATATTTTAAAGGTTTCAATACTTTCTTTACCACCTTTTAATATTGCTGCATTACCTGATTTAATTGCTAATGCAGTAATATTTGCAATAACTTCTGGTCTACTTTCAAATATAATTAATAATACACCAATTGGTGATGAAATACGAATTAAATTTAATTCATCATCTAATTTCTTATTCATCGAGATCTTACCTATTGGATCTGGTAAGTTTCTAACATCTAATATACCTTGTAACATAGAATCAAATTTACCTGGATTTGATAAATCTAATCTTTTAATTAATGATGATGAAAGATTTAATTGTTTAGCATTATTTAGATCGATTTGATTTAATTTTAAAATCTCTTCTTTGGAAGATTTCAAACCATGATAAATCTTTTCTAATGCATCATTCCTTTGAGACTCCAGAAGAGTTTTAAGTTTACCAAATGCTAAATTAGCTTGTTTTGCAATGATTTCTCCAGACATGAAAATTGAAAAAACAAAAAAAAAATATATATTTAGTTCTCTTGTTGATTTAAGACAATGTCTAAATCAAATCTGAATCCATTTGATAATACAAATTCAATCAATGATTTAATAGATTTGGATCTAGAGTCCAATCCTTATGAATATGACCCAAATCATATATATCCACATACATCCCGACCAAAACATGAAGATCCCTTTCAAGATCATTTTATAATTTCAGATGATGAAAGTGAAGATTTAGAACCTATTCATAATGATATACCTATAATTGAAGAACCTCATGAATATATAGATATGGAGAAACAACGAGATTTCGATATTAGAAACATTTATCAAAATATAAAATCAAAATTATTTAAAACTCATTCACCAATAATTTCAAATGAACCAAGAATTATTTCAATAATGAATTCATCAATTTCATTTGGTAATCATATTTCAACTACAAAATATAATTTTGCAACTTTTTTACCAAAATTTTTATTTGAACAATTTAGTAAATATGCAAATTTATTCTTTTTATTTACATCCATAATACAACAAGTTCCACATGTATCACCAACGAATCGATATACAACCATTGGAACTTTAATTGTTGTTTTATTTGTATCGGCCATAAAAGAAATTTCCGAAGATTTAAAAAGAGCAAATGCTGATAAAGATTTAAATAATACAAAAGTTTTAGTATTAGAACAAGATCAATTTATTCTAAAAAAATGGATAAATGTTAAAATTGGTGATATTGTAAAAATTTTAAATGAAGAACCATTTCCTGCAGATTTAATTTTATTAAGTTCTTCAGAACCTGAAGGTTTATGTTATATAGAAACTGCAAATTTAGATGGTGAAACAAATTTAAAAATTAAACAAAGTAAAACTGAAACTTCAAATTTAATTACTGCTCAAAAGTTATTACAATTGAAAAATTGTGAAATTCATTCTGAACAACCAAATAGTTCTTTATATACTTATGAAGGTAATTTAAAAACTACAAGTGAAATACCTTTAAATCCTGATCAATTATTATTAAGAGGTGCAACTTTAAGAAATACTTCTTGGATTCATGGAGTTGTTATTTTCACAGGTCATGAAACAAAATTAATGAGAAATGCAACTGCAACTCCAATTAAAAGAACTGATGTTGAAAGAATTATAAATTTACAAATTATTGCATTATTTTGTGTATTAATAATATTATCATTAATTTCATCAATTGGTAATGTTATAAAATCAAAAGTTGATTCAAATGATTTATTATATTTACATTTAGAAGGTACTTCATTAGCTTTATTATTTTTTCAAGATTTATTAACTTATTGGATTTTATTTTCAAATTTAGTTCCAATATCATTATTTGTAACTGTTGAATTAATTAAATATTATCAAGCTTTTATGATTGGTAGTGATTTAGATATGTATTATGAAGAAACTGATACTCCAACTGGTGTTAGAACTTCTTCATTGGTTGAAGAATTGGGACAAATTGATTATATATTTTCTGATAAAACTGGTACTTTAACAAGAAATATAATGGAATTTAAATCAGTTTCAATTGGTGGGAAATGTTATATCGAAGAAATTCCTGAAGATGGTTATCCACAAATTATTGATGGTATTGAAGTTGGTTATCATACATTTGATCAATTACATAAGGACCTAAAAAATACTAAATCTCAACAATCAGCAATTATAAATGAATTTTTAACTTTATTAAGTACTTGTCATACTGTTATACCAGAAATAACTCAAGATAAAATTAAATATCAAGCTGCATCACCCGATGAAGGTGCTTTAGTTCAAGGTGCTTGTGATTTAGGTTATAAATTTTTAATTCGTCGTCCAAAAAGTGTTACAATAGAAAATACATTAACTGGTATTCAATCAGAATATGAATTATTAAATATTTGTGAATTTAATTCAACAAGGAAAAGAATGAGTGCAATTTTTAAATGTCCTGATGGTATAATTCGATTATTTTGTAAAGGTGCTGATACAGTAATATTAGAAAGATTATCAAAAGATGAACCACAACCATTTGTTGATTCAACTTTAAAACATTTAGAAGATTTTGCAGCTGAAGGATTAAGAACTTTATGTATAGCATCAAGAATTATATCTCAAGAAGAATTTGATCAATGGTCAATAAAATATCATCAAGCATCAACTTCTTTGGTTAATAGACTGGAAAAATTAGATTCAATAGCTGAATTAATTGAGAAAAATTTATTTTTATTAGGTGCTACTGCAATTGAAGATAAATTACAAGATGGTGTACCAGAAACAATTCATACTTTACAAGATGCAGGGATAAAAATTTGGGTTTTAACTGGTGATAGACAAGAAACTGCTATTAATATTGGTATGCTGTGTAAATTATTAAGTGAAGATATGAATTTACTCATTATAAATGAAGAAAATAAACAAAATACAAAATTAAATTTACAAGAAAAATTAAATGCAATTGAAGATCATCAATTTGATTTAGAAGATGAATCTTTAGAATCTTCATTAGCTTTAATTATAGATGGTCATTCATTAAGTTATGCATTAGAAGCTGATTTAGAAGATTTATTTATAAAATTAGGTACAAAATGTAAAGCAGTTATATGTTGTAGAGTTTCACCATTACAAAAAGCTTTAGTTGTTAAAATGGTTAAACGTAAAAAAAAAAATAGTTTATTATTAGCTATTGGTGATGGTGCAAATGATGTTTCAATGATTCAAGCAGCTCATGTTGGTGTTGGTATATCTGGTATGGAAGGTATGCAAGCTGCAAGAAGTGCTGATGTTTCAATTGGACAATTTAAATACCTAAAAAAATTGTTATTAGTTCATGGTTCATGGTCTTATCAAAGAATTTCAAATGCAATTTTATATTCATTTTATAAAAATATAACCCTATATATGACTCAATTTTGGTTTGTTTTTACAAATGGATTTTCTGGTCAATCAATTGCTGAAAGTTGGACATTAACATTTTATAATGTATTATTTACAGTATTACCACCAATTGTAATGGGAGTATTTGATCAATTTGTAAGTGCAAGATTACTAGATAAATATCCTCAATTATATCAATTGGGTCAAAAGAAGAAATTTTTTAATGTATCAATTTTTTGGAGTTGGATTATAAATGGATTTTATCATTCTGCTGTTATATTTTTATGTTCATTTTTCATTTATAGATATATGAATGTTTTATCAAATGGTTTAACTGTTGATAATTGGTCTTGGGGTGTTGCGGTTTATTCAACTTGTACATTGACTGCTTTAGGTAAAGCTGCTTTGGTTGTTACATTATGGACAAAATTTACATTAATTGCAATACCTGGTTCTTTTGTTCTTTGGTTATGCTGGTATCCTGCTTATTCAACAATTGCACCAATGATTAATGTTTCAGATGAATATAGAGGAGTATTAAGAGTTACATATCCTTCTATAACTTTTTGGGGAATGATCTTTGGTGTTTCAATACTTTGTTTATTAAGAGATTTGGCTTGGAAATTTTATAAACGACTATATATACCTGAATCTTATCATTATGTTCAAGAAATTCAAAAATATAATATTCAAGATTATAGACCAAGAATGGAACAATTTCAAAAAGCAATTAGAAAAGTTAGACAAGTTCAAAGAATTAAAAAACAAAGAGGATTTGCATTTTCTCAAACTGAAGGTCAAGATCAAGATAAAATTGTTAGACTTTATGATACAAGTAAAAAAATAAATTAAAAATATAAAGACAATATATAAATCCTTTTTTAATTTTGAATGTATAATGTATTGTTTGATTGAATTTTCGAGTTTCAAATACTTTATTTATGAATAATTAATTAATAAAAACATTCTAGTTTTGTGGATCGATTTAATTAATTAGATTTAAGAACCATTGATTTCTCAATTGATCTCATTTATCAATTTTATAGTAGGTGATAGAATCCTTTGGTGGATTGTTTTCAATTGTCTTGTTGATTGATTCAATTTTGCTCTTCAAGGTTGTAGATAATTAATTGAACTCCTTGTATAAATTTCAGCCTCCATTGACATTCTCAAATTCATATTATATAATTTGAGCATAGAAACTTCTCAGCTTTTCACTGTGATTGATCTAAGATTCTTGATTTGTTTCAGATTGATGGGAATGATTGACTTTCTTTAGCTTCCCAAATGAAATTTGGGACATTTTCTGAGAATTCACAAAAATTGACTTTATTCAAGTAATTTCTTTACTTTCTTAAATAATCCAATTTGTGAAAGCTTTCCATCTTTTCACTGACTTTATCTAAAATTCTTGATTTACGGAATGATTGATCTCCTTTCAAATAGAATTTAAGACAAATTCACGATGATTAATTTTTCTCAGTTGATTTCATTGATTATTTAATTGACATTGACAAATGATTAAACATAATTGCCCAAGGTAATTCAACACAGTTAACACAGTAGTTTACCACAATTTCAACACTATTTCCTTTGGTTTATATTTTTTTATTTGCAGCCTTTTTTTTCTGATGGAAATTTTTAATCATCATGACTGAATCAATTCCTACCAATTCTTCACCAAAATTATCATCCAAAGAGTTAAAAGAACTCAAAAAGAAAGAAAAAGCAGCTAGAAGACAAGCACAAAAGGAAGCTAGTGGTATAACTGTTGAACAACAACAAAAGAACCTCGAACAAAAAATCAATGATAAAAAAAAATCATCATTATTATCATCATCATCATCAATTTCAACATCAACCAATCTTAAAAAACAATTAAATCAAACATTAATTAAAAATGAAATCAAAATTCCACATTTATTTGGTCATTTAGAAACTAGAGAACAAAGAAATGCCGCATCACCAACAATATCAAATTTAGTTCATCCATCAATTTTAAGTTTAACATTAAAATATGCAAATTATAAAATTGTTGGATCAAATTTAAGATTGAAAAAAATGTTAGAATCATTTAAACAAGTTATAATTGATTATAAAACACCAGAAAATACAACATTAACAAGACATTTAACAACTCATTTATCTCATCAAATTGAATATTTAAAAACTGGTAGACCTTTAAGTGTATCTATGGGTAATGCAATTAGATGGTTAAAACAAGAAATCTCATTAATTTCAATAGATACAACTGAAATTAAAGCAAAAGAACATTTATGTTTAAAAATTGATGAATTTATAAAAGAAAAAATTGAATTAAGTGATACTTTAATTATTGAAAATGCTTCAAAACATATAAGTAATGATTCAACAATTTTAACATATGGACATTCACAAGTTTTAAAAGAATTATTTAAATATTGTAGTGAAGTACAAAATAAAAAATTTCATTTAATTATTGTTGATTCAAGACCTTTATTTGAAGGTAAAAAATTATTTAAAAATTTAGTTGAACAAATTGATAATGTTAAAGATTCAATTAAAATTCAATATGTTTTATTAAATTCTTTATCTTCAACTTTATTAGAAGATGTTGATTGTGTATTTTTAGGTGCTCATGCAATGTTATCAAATGGTAGATTATATTCAAGAGTTGGTACTGCATTAATTGCAATGATGTCTCATACAAGAAATATACCAGTATTAACATGTTGTGAATCAATTAAATTTTCTGATAAAGTACAATTAGATTCAGTTACAACAAATGAATTAGCAGATTCAGAAGATTTAATTACAAATTGTTTTAATCAACCACCACAAAAGAAATCATTTGCATTGGAACAATTTATAAAACAACAAGAAGAAGAACAACAACAACAACAACAGAACCAAAATCAAAAGCAAAAGCAAAAACAAGATGAAAAGGATTTAAAAGATGATGAAAATGAATCGATATTACTGAATTGGAAAGATTTACAAAATTTAAACATCCTTAATATCATGTATGATTTGACACCTCCAGAATATATAAAGAAAGTCGTTACTGAATTAGGTTCATTACCACCATCATCAGTTCCTGTTATATTAAGAGAATATAAAAATACATAATAATAAATATTTTTTTGACTGCGAAAAATTTAAATTTGCCTCTCTTTTCCACTTTAAAAAGAATCATTTTAAGAAAGTTATTGATATTGTCTTAGAACAAATTGGATTACATACAACTACAATTAGTTCCATTGCTCAAGGTTATTATTCTCAAGGTCTTTTTTTGATTTTTAGGTGTGAAAATTTAAGATAATGAATGAAATTTCCTTGGTGGAAAAAGTAGAACTTAAATTCGCTTTAGCCAACAATGATTCTCGATTAGAAAATGTACTAAATATCTATTTAACACCAGTTTTATTAAAATTGTCAAGCTCAAATTCACAAGTTCGACAATTGGTTTTGAAAATCATTCAACAATTAATACCAAGAATCAATGCAGCTAGATCAATTAAATTACCAATATCTCAATTGATTCAACAAGTACAACAACAACAATCATCACAAGTACAATTATATTCATTATTATTCATATCTAGAGGAATTGATAGATTAAATCAAATTGAAAAAAATCAATTTATACCTTTAATTTTAAAAGATTTTAAAAATTATCCTAAAAATATTTCATCAAGAATATTCAATATACTATGTAAATTATTAATTGAATGGTCTTCACCAATGAAAGGAACTTCAGAATGTGATTTTTATAAAATTTCAAATATATCAGATGAAATTGAATTAAGTTTGGTAATAACAAAGTTTTTATTATTAAAACCAAATTGTCAAGATAAACCTAGTCAAGGATTAACAATTGAAGATAATAAATTTTTTACAATTGATGCAGGTGTATTGTTTAAAACAAATGATGAGATTTTTAAAATAAAATATAAATTAATTGAATTTATAAAAATATCATTTCATGATGAACAACTGGTATTACCATTATTAATAGCATCAAGTGATTCTTCTTCATCTATAAATGAACCAAGTGAAATTTTATTGAAAAAGATCAGAATCAAAGATTTTAAATATATTGATTATGTTTGTGATTTATATCTTGGTTTAAATTCATTACCAGTTGATTCAACTTTACAATTTAAGATACTACAATTTATAATCAAGAATGAATTAAAAATAGAGAATCAAGATTATATATTAAAAATCCCAACAATTGCTTTAAATAGTTCAAATTTAAAATTAAAACAATTAGGTATTGAATTTATTAAAAAATTTAATCAAACAAATTTAAATTTTAATAAAGAAATTATACAACAATTAAGAAATGGAATCTTATCACAAGGTTGGCCAAAGATTGAAAATTCAAATCATAATATATTAAAAGATCGTCAATCTAAATATGAAACAATTGGACAAATTTTAAAATCAAATCCAATTATTTTTTATAATGATTGGTCATTTATTGAATTTTTATTTGAATCATTAAATGGTGATTCACCAGAATTAAGAGTTTCAATTCAAGATGCATTATCTGGTTTAACTAATCATTTAAAGGAATTATCAATTGATCAAAAAGAAAAATTGAAAATTTTGAGTAAAAAATATTTATTAGATGATTCTTCAAATAATATAAAATATATTATAATTAAATTTATCAATGCTACATTTCCATTTAATGATTCATTTGCAAGATATTTATCAATCTTAGGTACAATTAAAGAAAATTCACCAGAAACAATTGAGGAATCTTTGAATGGTTTACATCCATATTGGTTTAATTTATATCAAGTAAATACTACAAAAGAATTCAAACCTACATCTTATTTATTAGGTCAGGATTCAATTGTGGAATTTCCAAATTTTAATTCATTTATTGAAACTATTGAAAATGAAGAATTTGTTCCTAAAATAATTGAATTTGGTGAGCAAGTGTTAGTAATGGAAGCTATAAAGGGACAAGATACAGTGATTGTATGTGATCAAGATTGGTCAATAAGATTAGAAAAAGCAATTGAAATGAATGAAATTGTAAGGAATTTAATTATTTCCAAAGTTAAAAATGTTGAAATAAATTTTACAAAATTTTTAAAATTATGTATTGATAATCCATCACCAATTTCTTTAACTACTTTATCAAGATTAATATCATTTGCATCTTCAAATGTAATTGAAATGTTGATACCTAAATTACCAGATTTAGTTCAATTGATAAATTCATTTGATGAAATTTCAATTAATCAAATAAGTAAAGTCATTGGTATAATTGCAAGTCATCCAAGTTATATAAATGAAGATTTATTAAAAGACTTGGTTTCAAAAAATAAAATCTTACCAGCTTGCTATATAATATCAAGATTAGAATTGAGAAAAAGACTGTATCCTAATGAAATTTTACAACAAATCCTAAATAAATTAAAAGAATTGTTAAATGATCAAAGAACTTATTCAATTGCACTTGATTCTACTTCACAATTAGCAATATTTGGTTCAATTAAAGATCTGTCAATGTTTAAAGAAATAATTAGGAATAAAGTTAAAAAAATTGATGAAAAACTGGTTTTAACCCTTGCATATTTAACATTATCAGATTCCAAAGTTACCGATGAATTAACTGAAGATGAACAAATAATTTATGACACTCATGTTTCTAAACAAATTGAATATATTTTCACTTCAAGTGAAGCTTTAGTAATTGCAACTTCTGGTTGGAATTCATCATTATTACAAAAACAATTGGATATTCCTGGAGAATCTATTAAATTTGGTTTAATTGATCGAGTTTCAATAATTTTAAAATATATTTTCAATGCATGTAAAAATACAAAACCTTCATTAAGAAAAGCTGGTTGTATTTGGTTATTAACATTTTTACAATATTGTAAAAAAAATCCAATTATTAAAGAAAAAGCTACTGAAATTCATTTAACATTTATGAGATTTTTAGGTGATAAAGATGAAATTATTATTGAAAGTGCTTCAAAAGGTTTAAGTTTAATTTATGAAATTGGAGATTTAGATTTAAAAGATACTTTAATAAAATCATTATTAAAATCATTTACATCAAATCAATCAAATTTAACTTCAGGAACAATTGAACATGATACTCAATTATTTGAACCAAATTTATTAAAAACGAATGATGGTTCTATATCAACTTATAAAGATGTATTAAATTTAGCACAAGATTGTGGAGATCCAAGTTTAGTTTATAAATTTATGAATTTATCAAAATCATCATCATTATGGTCATCAAGAAAAGGTATTGCATTTGGATTAGATTCAATTTTATCTCAATCTTCATTAGATAATTTATTATTAAAAGATTCAAAATTATCAAATAAATTAATCCCCAAATTATTTAGATATAAATATGATCCAAATTTAATGGTTCAACAATCAATGAATGATATATGGAATTCATTAATTAAAGATACATCAAAAGCAATTAAATCCAATTTTAATATAATTTTAAAAGAAATTTTAAATTCAATGAGTCAAAAAGAATGGAGAACTCGTCAAGCTGCAACTTCAGCATTGAATGATTTATTACAAATGGTTGAAATTGAATATTATGAATCAAATTTAAATGAAATTTGGACAATGAGTTTTAGAATTATGGATGATATAAAAGAAAGTATTCGAAAAGAAGGTTTAAAATTAACAAAGAATTTATCAATTAGTCTAATTCGAAATATTGAAAAGGATAAAAAGTCAAATCAAAATTTATTAAACTTTCTAATTCCATTTTTATTAAGTTCAAAAGGTATATTATCAGATTCAAAAGAAGTTAAAGAATTTGCTTTGGAAACTTTAATTAAATTATCCAAAATTAAAAATGATTCAATAAAGTCATTTATTCCGGAACTAATTGAAAATTTTATAAATTTATTTTCAACTTTAGAACCAGAAATTATAAATTATTTATATTTGAATTCAAATAAATATAATTTAAATAATAATGATTTAGATGCAAAAAGATTGAAAAGTGTTGGTTCATCACCATTAATGGATTCAATTGAGCACCTTCTAAATCAATTAGATTTAACAAATGTAGAAGAATTTATAAAAAGATTAGAAAATTCAATTAAAAATTCAATTGGTTTACCATCAAAAGTTTCTGGTTCAAAAATTATTGTTGAATTAATAAATAATCATTATGAATTAATTAAACCATTTGGTGATAAATTATTAGAAATTTCAAATTCACAAATTAATGATCGTAATGAAACTATTGCCACGAGTTATGCAGCTTCAAGTGGTTATTGTTGTAAAATTTCATCAATTGATTCAATAATAAATTATTCCAAAAAAATTAATAAATTATATTTTGAAAAAAAAATTATTGCTTCAATTGCTTCTGAATATGTTTCAAGATATTGTGGTGAAAAATTTGATTTAGTTGCAAGTGCTTTTTTACCATTATCTTTCATTGGTAAAAATGATGAAAATGATTCAATGAAGAAAAATTTTGAAAAAGAATGGATTGAAAATACAAATGGAAATTTAAATTCAATTAAATTATATTTCAATGAAATTTTGGACATCATTATTGAAAATTTTAAAATTAATGAATTTTCAATTCGAAAATCTTTATCAAAATCTTTAAATGAAATTATTTTAAAACTTGATAATTTAAATTTTTTAAATCAAAATAAAATTGAAAATATTATTAAATTCCTAATTGATTCAAATAAAGGTAAATCTTGGGATGGGAAAGAAATTATATTTGAAACTTTGGTATCATTTAGTATATTATCAAAATCAATTATAATTGATGATAAATTAATTTATGATGAAATTATAAATACCATACTTGTTGAAATTAAAAGAAGAAATAAAAGTTATCAAAAAAATGTTATATTAAATTGTGGGAAATTTATTAATGAATTTAAAGATTTAAATATATTGGAAACTTATATGGAAATAATTAATAATTTAATAATAGATTTTAAAGATGATGAAGATGATGAAGAAATGTTGGAATTAAATATAAAAGAAAATATTGAATTGGAAGAATCAAAATTAAATTTTTTAAATAATTTAAAGGATTCATTTTTTATAAATCCAATAAATGATAATTTTTTAAAATTTATTTTAAATCAATTAAGTGCCTTTTTCAATTTAAAAAATTTAAATAATACTTGGAGATCAAAATTAAAAACAATTGAAATTTATAATTCAATTCTTGATAAAATTAAAAATTCAAATGAAATTATTAATGATGATTTAATTGAATTTATGATAAATACTTGGCTTGATTTGAAAAATCATTGTCTTTTAATTGATTCAATTGAAAATGTAAAGATTCAATTTATAAGATTATCAAAAAATTTAAATCAATATTTGAATGAAGTAAATAAATCAACAAAGATTATAAATGATAATTTATTAGAATTTAGTCAATTAGAGAAATCAAATGTTGTACTTACAGAATTATATAAATAATTAGATAGCTATTAATATTTTATTAAATTATATCTAAACTTATTGACCACCTCTTAATCTTAAAACCAAGTGTAAGGTTGATTCTTTTTGGATATTATAATCAGATAATGTTCTACCATCTTCTAATTGTTTACCAGCGAAAATCAATCTTTGTTGATCTGGTGGAATACCTTCTTTATCTTGAATTTTTGATTTAACATTATCAATTGTATCTGAAGATTCAACTTCTAAGGTTATAGTTTTACCAGTTAATGTTTTAACGAAAATTTGCATACCACCTCTCAATCTTAAAACTAAATGTAAGGTTGATTCTTTTTGAATGTTATAATCAGATAATGTTCTACCATCTTCTAATTGTTTACCAGCGAAGATCAATCTTTGTTGATCTGGTGGGATACCTTCTTTATCTTGGATTTTTGATTTTACATTGTCAATTGTATCTGAAGATTCAACTTCTAATGTGATTGTTTTACCAGTTAATGTTTTAACGAAAATTTGCATACCACCTCTTAATCTCAAGACTAAATGTAAGGTTGATTCTTTTTGGATGTTGTAATCTGATAAGGTTCTACCATCTTCTAATTGTTTACCAGCAAAAATCAATCTTTGTTGGTCTGGTGGGATACCTTCTTTATCTTGGATTTTTGATTTTACATTGTCAATTGTATCTGAAGATTCAACTTCTAAGGTTATAGTTTTCCCAGTTAAAGTTTTAACAAAGATTTGCATACCACCTCTTAATCTCAAGACTAAATGTAAAGTGGATTCTTTTTGAATGTTATAATCAGATAATGTTCTACCATCTTCTAATTGTTTACCAGCGAAAATCAATCTTTGTTGATCTGGTGGAATACCTTCTTTATCTTGGATTTTTGATTTTACATTGTCAATTGTGTCTGATGATTCAACTTCTAATGTGATTGTTTTACCAGTTAATGTTTTAACGAAAATTTGCATACCACCTCTTAATCTCAAGACTAAATGTAAGGTTGATTCTTTTTGGATGTTGTAATCTGATAAGGTTCTACCATCTTCTAATTGTTTACCAGCAAAAATCAATCTTTGTTGGTCTGGTGGGATACCTTCTTTATCTTGGATTTTTGATTTTACATTGTCAATTGTATCTGATGATTCAACTTCTAATGTGATTGTTTTACCAGTTAATGTTTTAACAAAGATTTGCATGATTGATTGATTAATATAATATGATGTTGATTAAAAAAGAGAAAAAATGATAATGTTGCCACCCTTATATACTTTTTGTGAATTATGGTACGATAATTGTGTGGTGCACTACTGATTGTCCAGCAACTTATGTAAGCACAGAAACTTTAATAGGGGAAAACCAAAATTTCTTTTTCTTTTTCAATTTTAGTAATATTCCCTCAAATGGCACTATACCAAATTAGAAACCAAGGCTAATTATGGGTCTAAGATTGTGATGAGTTTGAGATAAGATTGTTACGATGCAATTGTTGAAATTTTTGTTGTACAAGGGTGGTGTTTCAAAAAACTAATTACTCTTTTAGATAAGAATTATCGAGAACAATCAAATCATATCAAAATTGACAGCCTCACCTTACGATAAAAAACTGCGACAGTCGTGTTTTTCAATACTGCGACACTGTTCCTGTTTAGGTAATTCTGCATCCGAAATATCTCTATTTCTCTCATCTCGAAGAATTGAGTGATTTTTAAATAACCATTAAACGTTATATTTATTTACTATTTTTACTATTACAGAATTATACAAAACTATCATCATCATTAATCATTAAACTCGTAAATTGAAAAATTTCTCTTTTTTTTTAATTAAACAAAGGTGATAAAGTGTGTTGTTTTGTTAAAATTGGTGGTGAAGTAGATCGATTTTCCATTGAATTAATAGAATTATGTGAATTCAATTTTCTTGCTTTTGACATTGAAGATTTCTGATATATATAATTATTATTAAATTCATTATTTTCATTTACATTTAATAAATCAATATTATCTAAACTTGTTCTTTTCATTCCTGGTATTAATAAATCAGTTTTTAATTTATGTAAATTCAGTCTATAATTTAAAAGATATTCATCATTATTTAATAAATTTGTAATTTTTAATAATTTAAATTTTAAACTTTCATGATATTTAGTTGGAAATATAATTTTTGTTAAAGGTTTAATTAAATTTATAAATTCAACTTGTAACCAATTTATAAATTGTTGACTACCATTTTGTAATAAATATAATATAACAGTTAAAGTTTTTAATAATACTAAACAATGTTTATTTAAATTTGAATCATTATTTTGATAATTTAAAGTATTTGAACGTTTTGGTAATTCTATTTGATCATTTTTAGATGATTTATAAGTAAAAGATCGTTTCATTGATGATGTTGAAGGTTTTTCATTATTAAATGTTTTTTGTATAAATAAAAGTTTTCTAGTTATAATAGATATAATTATTGATAAATGTTTTTTATTGTATGTTAAGGAAGATAATTCTATTAGTTCATGATTATAAGGCCCTAAAGGTTCTGTATTTGTTGCATTTTTGACTTTTGATTCTGTTGATGAAGTTATATTTTTTAAAGATTGCAATAAAGTCATATTGAAATCATTTGAGAATATATTAAGGGGTATTTTATTTTTTTAAACGGTGGTGAAAGAAAAAAAAAAATAATCGTAAAATCCAGTCAATTGATCGATTTATATATAAAAATTTTGATCAACTCCAGAAATTAAATAAAATCAAATGAAACAATAAAATGAATATATAATAAATTCACATTCCAATATAAAATTGAAATTTAAAAAAAAAGGCTCATCTATATAAATTTTTTAATCGGCTGGAAGTTACGGTTATTAAAAATATTATCACCTTTGACAGGAAAAATATTAATATCCATTCATATCATTAATGACCAATAATGTGATCCTTACTACGTAAAAGTTTTTACAACTTACACATGAATATTTATTATTGAATGTGAATTCAAGTTTGTTAATCAAATAGCAATCGGTTATTACATAGACATACATAAGATTGTAAAACAACCATTTAATTGATTTCTCGGATATTATAACATCACAAATTCCGCAAATTCGATCTAAATAAACACCGATTTGGAAATTCAATCTAAACACCTAACTCCTTCAATATACCTACAAAGTATAAGATCTTAATACAATTTACTCATTCAAAATGAGATTCTAAATCAACCAGAATTTGTGTATAAATTTGATATATATAGCTAATACAGTAACCATTATAGTGGACGTGTGATTTGGTTCATTTAGTCTCGTGACTGTTACAAATCGAAAAAAAAGAAATGTTTAGTTGGTTCTCCATTCCAACGGAAAACTGGTTTTAGATAAGTTAGTGTGGTACACAATCCACCACAGAAAAAAAAAAAAAAATTTATTCGCCCCAATCCATTCCATTTGGAATTCAATTATATGCGATCGAAATTTAAATAAAAATTTTAATGTAGTACGATATAAAATATTATTATATAATTTTACATTCAATTTTAACCTATAATTTCATTAAATAATCAACTATCAACAACAACAACCCCCCACTGCAACCATATCCGCAATCACAATTCACATCTCCCAATTCACGCAACCATACAATCCACATTCACTTTTACAATCTTAAAAGGATTTTTTGTAGTCTTTGTAGTTTAGTTTCAAAGTTCTTTATTATATATTATGACTGATATATTAGATCCATCACCGTCTACTCATACTTATAACATAGAGAAACAACAGATTGATAATGATATAAAAACTATTACAAAAGAAGGAACTAATACTACAACTACTACAACACCAACTTCAACAATTTCAAAATCTGATTTTAAACCTTCATTTACTTATGATTTAGAAATTTTTAATTTATGTAAAGAATATTTAAATGCAAAGAATCATCATGGTTTATCATTAATTTCAAGACAAAAAGGTATACCTCCATTTTTAAGATTTAAAGTATGGCCAATTTTATTAAAATATCATCCATTTGTTTTAAATCCTTTTATACAACCAGATAATGATATTATAAATGAAGATAATTTAAATGAAAAATCAAATTCAACAATTAATCAAAAAGAATTTGAAGATGAAATGAAGATTAAAATTAAAAAAGATTTAAATAAATATATTCAAAGATTAAAATATTCAAATCAAAAATATCAATTAAATGAAATTGAAAATGATTTATTATTAATTTTGGAAAATTCTATATTAAAATTTACAATTAAATGGGGGAAAATTATAAAATATGATTCTTCATTAACTTGGATTGCATTAAATTTAGCTGAATGGTTTCCTCCAATACCAAAAACTCCTTGGGTTTTAGTTGGTAGGGATCATATTACAACAACCACCACAACAACCACAACCACAAATGAAAATAATCTGTTAATTATAAATTTATTAGATGATTATTCAAATTATATTGATAATATTCCCGATCTTAAAAATTATCTTGATAATTTAATTTATAAAGATGAAAAAATTTCAAATATGTCATTTCATGATGTTTATGAAAGATTAGTTTTAATTTTATTACATTGTCCTGAACCAGAATCAAGAAAGAATAAAAATGATTCAAATATAAATTCAAATATAAATTCTGAATTTTCACCTTTTCCTGCAAAAGTTAATAAAACTACATTACCAATCACTGGTGGAACAATTGAAGAAAGAGTTTCATATTTTATTTATTGTTTAAGAAAATTATTACCTGAATTATCACAATATTTTAATGAAGAACAAATATTAACTAAATTTGGTTGTTTAGATGATGAATGGTTAATTTGGTGGTTGAAATTTTGTGGTACAAAAGTTTGGTCAAAATATGATCGTGGTAGAATTTGGGATTATTTATTAGGTTGGAGATTGAAAAATCCAAAGAAAAATTTTAGTTATTATTATGAAAAATTAAATTATTTAAATCGAAATACTTTAGATAAATTAGGTCCTGATATTTTTTGGTCTGTTTCATCAGAAGATCAACAACAACAACAACAACAACAACCACCACCTAAAAAAAATAATTCATTTAAAGATTTAATTCATGATTTAAATAATGAAATGAATAATTTTAAACTTGAAGATGATTCAAATTTATTAACTATACCATTTTGTAAAGTTGATCCTCATATTTCATTAATATTTATTTCATTATCATTATTAAAATCAAAAGAAAACATCTTGGTTGAATTAGATCAACATGAAATAAGACAATTTTTATCAAGATTACCTTCAAAATCTTATAAATATAAACAGAAAAAGCATCTGACATCTCAAAGTTCAACAAATTCAAATTCACCAATTTCAATGAGTCCAATAAACAATGAAGAAATTGAACCAATTAATAATATAATTATTTCAAATGATGATCAAAAGGATAATAAACATAAGATTAATTTTATAGATAATATAATTAATGAATCGGGTGAATTATGGAGAAAATGGCTATGGTCTGAATGGGTTGATGATAATTGATAATGCGAGTCAGCAACGTGGGAGTGGTGATAGTAGATCTGTTAAAGGTGATATCAAGACTATTAGAATTTGTCTTAATATATAATCAAATTTCTAAATTTTTTGTGCGTAAATTTTGCAACTTTATTTATCTCATCTCAATACCAAAATGTCAGAAGATTCCAAAGAACTTGAAATAGATCTTGATGCTAATGTACCTTTATCCAAAAAGCAACAAAGATTACTTAAAAAAGGTAAACTTGATGTTGAAAAATTACAATCAAAATCATTAGCAAAAACTGCAACTCAAGAAGATACAAAAAGATCACCATTTGGAGTTTGGATTGGAAATTTATCATTTGATACAACAAAAGAAGATCTTATTAGATTTATAACTCATAAAACAGAATTAAATGAAGAAAATCTAATTAGAATAAATATACCCAAAAAGGATAATAAAATTAAAGGATTTGCTTATATTGATTTACAATCTAATGAACAAGTTGAAATTTTAATAAAATTATCAGAAGAAAATTTAAATGGTAGAAATTTATTAATTAAAAATTCAAATTCATTTGAAGGTAGACCTGAAAAGGATAAAAATGATTCTAAGAATCCTCCTTCAAGAATTTTATTTGTTGGTAATTTAGGTTTTGATACAAGTGAAGATAATTTACAAGAACATTTTAAACATTGTGGTGATATAACAAGAATTAGAATGGCTACTTTTCAAGATACTGGGAAATGTAAAGGATTTGCATTTATAGATTTCAAAAATGAAGAAGGTGCAATTAATGCAATTCAATCAAAATTATGTAAAAATTTATTAAATAGAAAATTAAGAATGGAATTTGGTGAAGATAGATCTAAAAAAAGACCAAAAAGATATGATAATGAACAAAAAGATATACCTCAACAAAGAGAAAGATTTCAAAATGATAATGAACCAAAGGATTCAATACCCATTGAATCTAAAAAACGTTCATTTAAACCTCAACAATATGATAATAATTATAAAAGACAAAAATCATCAGTTGCATTAGCTACTGCACAAAGAGCTAGTGCTGCTATTGTACCTTCATCAGGTAAAAAAATTACATTTGATTAAAAATATATTAAATATTATACAATTATTATTTTATCTTAATTTTTCAATTAATTGAACAGTTTTTTCTAAATTTTTATGCTTTTTATATTCTTCTTCATCAATTTCAAAATAATCAGGATTATTTTTATGTTTTTCATAATCTTCATCAGATATGATTTCATAAACACTTTGAACTTCCCATGATGCATTATCTGGTCTATTGATTCCATTTAAATCATTAGCATTGACTCCACCAATTTTTTTATTATCACCTTTTGGTACAATTGAAGATTTTTCAGCATCTTTTGCTGATATTCCACCAACTTGTTTATTTTCCCCCTTTGGTACAATTGCAGATTTTTCAGCATCTTTTGCTGATAATCCACCAACTTGTTTATTATCACCTTTTGCAACTACTGGTGTATTTTCTTTTGATGAACTTCTAGACAATCTTTTACCCCAACCTTTAAATTTATCAGTTAAAGAATTTGATCTTTCTTTATTTAAATTTGATCCTGTACTAGCTCCAATAGCAGTATTAGGTTCAATATCTTTAGATTGACGTGGAACTGAGATTCTATGAGTGTCATTTGAATCATCATCACCACCAACTTTATTAAAAGCTGTTGAACCTGCATCTTTGGTTTGTTTTCCAGCTCCACCAATAGCACCACCAGTTGCACCAACACCAATAGCACCTCCTGCTAAAGCACCGGCAGCTGCACCACCTGCTGCTGATCCATAATGATGTTTCTTTTTTGGTTCTTCTTCTTCTTCTTCTTTTTCAACTGGTTCTTGTTTATCATTTATATTATCTAAATCTTTTTTATGAGTTACTGGGGTATAAGCATAAGAAGTTTTTTCATGTTGTTTAGCTTCTTTTTCAGCTTGTTTTTCTCTTTCAGCTTCTTCAGCAGCTGCTAATTCTTTTGCTTCTTTTTCTTTTGCTTCCTTTTCTTTTAATTCTTTTTCTTTAGCTTCTTTTTCAAGTCTTTGTTTTTCTTCTTGTTCTAATCTTTCTTTTTCTTCTTGTTCTTGTCTTTCTTTTTCTTCTTTTAATCTTTGTCTTTCTAATTCTTCTTGATGTTTTCTTGTTTCATATTCTTGTTGAGCAACTAATCTTTTTCTTTCGTGTTCTTTTGCAACTTCAGCTGCCATATCTTGTTTTTCTTGTTTCCAAGATTCATTTTTAGATTTAGCTTCATCAAATCTTTTTAAACGATCTTGTTTATCTTGATCTAAATTATTTAATCTTGTATCATAATTTCCAATACTTGCAACTAATAAATTAACTTCACCAGCTAAATTTTCATGTTTTGTTCTTTTATCTTGTAAATCTTTATTAATAGTTGTAATATTTTTATCAAGTTCATCTTTTTTGGTGGTATTTAATTCAATTGCATCATTATGAGTTTTCAATTGAGATTTTAATGATTCTAATTTTTCAGTTTCATCATTCAATTCTTTTTCTAATTTTTCAATTTCATTTGATAATTCAGAATTTTTATCATCTAAATTAGATTTTTTTTCTTTCAATTCTTCAATTTCATTTGTTGTTGATTCTTGATTTGATTTAGAATCTTGTAATTCTTGTTTTTTAGTTTCAGTTAATTCTTTATGATTTTTTTCTAAAGTTTCTAAATCAATTTCATGTTGATCAATTGCTTTTTTCTCTCTTGATTCATAATCAGTTTTTGCAGTTTCGATTTCTTTTTTAGTTTTTTTATCAAATTCTTCAGCAGATTTAATTGAATTTTTAATTTTTGATTCTAATGATGATAATTTATTTTCAATTTCTTTTATAAAAGTTTGCTTTTTTTGATCAACTTTTGAAGAATATTTATCAAATTCAGATTTTAATTTAGTTTCATGTTTTTTAACTTTTTGATCAATTTCTTGTTGTCTTTTAATTTCATCTTCTTGTCTTGTTTTTGAAACTTCATCATTAATTGTAGTGATAACTGGTGCAACTCTTTTTGCAGCAATATCTAATAATTGTTGTTGAGTCATTCTTAAACCAGAACCTAAATTAATAATTTTATTTGGATCATCAATTTCATTTGCAATTGAACCAATAGCAGTAGTATTTAATTCTTGATAATGTTTTAACAAAACTGGTTTATCTTTCAATTTTTCAAGAGTTTCTCTATTTGGTAAATCAACTGGTTGATATTTAGCTTCTGGTTGAGTAACAATTTCAATTGGATTTTCTTTAACTTGTTGTTGAATTGCATCATCACCAGATAAATTTTCAACAGCTTTTAATTCAGAATTAGCATGATGAGGTTCTGCTTCAATTGAGGAATCAGTCAATTTTGTTTCATCTTTGGATTCTTTAGATTCATCTTGTAATAATGGTTCTTTTGATGATTCTTCTAATCTTTCTTCAACTTTTGCAGCTTCATTGATTGGTTTTGAATCTGATTCTGATTCTTTTGCTGATTCTTCTAATTTAGAATCTTCTTTTTCAAAAGTATGTGAATCATCTTTAGTTGTGTCAGCCGCAGATGAATCTTTTCCATCTTCAATCAATGGTTCTTTAGCTTTTTCTTGTAATTCTTCTTTGGTGGTTGTTGATTTTTTTGGTGATGATTTTGATTTCAGTTGTTTTTCTTTAGCTTGTTTCTTTTTTTGAGCTTCTAAAGTTGGATGATGAGCAAATTTAGCAGGAACTTTAATATGTTCCATTTTATTACCATCTTTAAATTGTTGATATAAATTTGGTTTTTGTTTCTTTTTGGTGGTGGTTGTAGTAGTATTCGATTCATTTCCTTCTTCATCATTTTCATCTTGTTCTGATTGTCTAAATGGAGAAACCCATTTTGATCCACTAGCCAATTGTTTTAATTTTGATGGAGATGTTTGAGATTGATTCTTTCGATCAATGAAAAATATATTTGACATTATAATATATAACTTTAATAATACAAAGATATAAATCTAAAGAAGAATTGAAAGTTGTAATATTAAATTAAAAAAAAAAATGATTAAATAAAATTGGAAATTGAATTGAAAATAATAGTAAATAATTTTGATAGCAATAATACTCGAAATTTAACTTATCATGAAATTTGTCTAAAATTAACTTTTAAATTTCGACGACATTTCTCTAAATAAGATCACCACCACATAAAACAAAGGGGTGTTGTTGCATAGGTTATTACTATTATGTATTTACAATTTATACTAATTTAGTAGAATTGGATCAATTGGTCAAACTATAAACCTTATACTAGTCTTTGATACTGTGAACCTTTGGTCTTCGCTTTCATGCTGTTTTTTTTTGGTCATAGCTTCAATGCTATTTGAATCTGTATTAGGTAATAGTTGCTAATTGAATGATTTACAGTTGTTGTTGTTGAAAGTTGAAGATTTCATTTTACTTCTTTGTGTCATAGATTTCACTATTCTCTTTGTTTGTCGTAAAAATGTCGGACCTTTGTAAATTTATTTCTACTTGCAATAAGAAAAGTCCATGTTTTAATTTGAACCAAGCCCTTTAAAAATAACATCGATTCAACTCTTGAGTGTGGATTATTATCAGAATACTATTTCTTTGTTTCTTTGAGTTGTATGTGGTGACATTTGTGTTGTTTGTTTATACTTCAATGCATAATGAGTTAATTAAATAGCTATAAATGAAATTACCTAATTAGGACAGTTTTTGTAATATTTTGGAAATGGTATAATATTACATAATTGCTTAGTCATTGATCAAATGTTGCGCTTTTATCAATTATTCAATTCATATTAATGGTTGCAAAATTGAATCAAATGTACTTAGAATTCACTTTGAATACGTATTCAATACTTTGATATTCAATGGGTTTACTATAACCCATGATTAGAATTACAATCAGACTTTCTTTGATTCTTCCTGCCAACTCACATGCAATGACCTAGGTCCATTGTCACCTTCTTTTTATACACTTCTTTGGTTGTGGTTCGTTTTGGTTGGTAGTTATTCTATCTATTGTTTACCCCTGTTAATCAATATATTTCTCATAGATCAATTTTATTATATTTTTTTATTTATTGGATTTCGCACATTCTACATGATAATACAAGTATGGCATCAACAGCTAGTTCGTGCCATACTTTAACACTACCACCAAGTGATAAAGATGATAGGAATAATCTAAATGTCAGAACTGGTTCTGCTGCAACATTATATAATTCATATGTATTCACATTTGGAGGATTAACCATCCCCCTTGAAATTACAAAATTTCAAATTCATGAAATTTTATCAAAATTTAATCAATATATTACAACAACAACTACAACCAATAAATCAAAGAGTCTATCCAAGTACCTATCTGGTGAATTATTTTATTTAGATATACTTGAGAAAAAATGGATAAGATTTATAACTAATGATTTAAAACCAAAACCAAGATTATTCCATCAAATGTGTTGTATAGATAATTCATTATATTTATTTGGTGGATTAATAATTCAAAATAATACATTAGTTCCAATTAATGATTTATGGGAATTGAATTTAAATACAAATAAATGGACTTTATTACATGATGGTACTAATTATGAAAATGATTCTAGTGTTCCATGTCCAAGATATAATCATAAAATGACTTTAATTTCAAGTTTATCATTTGTAAATAAAAAAAATCATTATGGAATTTTTATAACTGGTGGTGAAGATTCAAATTCAAATTCAATTTATAAAAATTTTATATTTGATTTAGTTGATAAAAAATATGTTGGAATTGAACCAATTTATTTAATTAATAATGATGAAACAATTGATTGTAAATCTGATCTTAATCAAATTAATATAAATCAATATACTGGTATGATTGTAAATTTTAATGATGAATTAAATTCTTCACCATCAGAAAATAATAATAACCTAGAAGAATCTTTAATAGTTTATGGACCAACTAATAAAAATATTCATAATACATTAACAAAATTTAAAATTGGTAAACTGATAAAAATTGGTAAAATTTTACATTTACATCATAATAAAGAAAGTTTATCAATTCCTTATAATTTAAAATTTCCAACTGGTGGTATATTTGGTCAAAATATTATTATTACTGGGTTTTTACCAAATGAATTAAATATTAGTTTATTTATTTATAATAAACCAACTGGTAAATGGTCAAAATTAAATATATTTTGTACTCATAATTATGGTTCACATCGATTTTGGGGTGGATTTGTTTGGCAATCTCATCATAAAGTTTTATTATTAGGTAATACTATAACTTCAAAAACTACAAGTAGTGTAAGATATTTTACAACAATGTTAACTATTAGTTTACCAATTACAAATATTTTAGCAAGTTCTGAATTATCAGGTGGTCATTATCATGCACCAGATGGATCTAGAATATATTTAAAAGATTTATCTAGTTCAAGTTCAAGTTCTGAAATTGATGATGAAGATGAACAACAGCAAAAGCAACAAGAACCAATTCGAAAACAATCAATTACATCAATGTCAAGTTCAAAATCTCCAACAGCAATAAGTTTTACCGAATATGTTCATTATGCAGCTCCAAAGACAAGTTATACAACTATAAGAAGTGTATTTCCTCCAACTGCAGTTACATTAGGTAGAAATGCTTTTGATCGATATGGAGATTTAATATCCGATTTTGAAATAATTTCTTCAAATGGTGATCGAATTCCTGTCTCAATGATTGTATTAATGGAAAGATGGGGTAGATATTTTATTTATTTATTATCAAAAGCTTATTTATCAGCAGTTGAAAGATTTGAATTAAAAGAAAAACATCAAAAAAAACAAGAACCACCACAACAAGAAATTATTAAACCAACATTTAGATTACCATTTCAAGATTCAAGTTCTTTAAGTCTACCCGATGATTTAAAAGAAAAACAAATGTCAGTATCATCAGCAATTGATCCTCATCAACAAATTGATTTACATAATATTCCATCACAACTACCTTTACCAACAGAACCAATACCACAAACTCCAAATACATCAACACAAACTTCTTTTAAATCTAACTCAAGAAAAAATTCTCAAGATTTAATGAATTCTCCAAGAGCTTCATTAATTAATACTTTAACACAATTAAGAAATATTCCAACTAGATCACCAAGAGAATCACCTTTTTCATCACCAAGAACTTCAATTTCAATTAGAAAACCTTCAAATGATGAACGTCCAAGTTTATCAACAATAAATTCAAGTGAATCTGATTTTAGTAATATTTTACCAATTATAAATCCTGATTTTCAAATGGAAGCTTCATTGATACCAAGAAAATTATATATACCTTTTAAAACTGTTAGTATAAAAGCATTTTGTGAATATTTATATACGGGTCAAATTGGTAATAAATGGTTATTAACACCTACATTATTAGATAATATGATTATATCAAGAATGTATAAAGTTCCTTTATTGTATGATTTAATTAGTGAAGTATTATTTGGAATCATTGGTAGAAAAGAAATTGATTTAAATGAACAATTAAATAAATTGAAACATCAATTGGATAAAAAAACTGATTTAATATTAGATATGGAAATGGAAATAGATCAAGATGATGATAATGATGATGATGATGATGATGATGATGATGATGAATGGTTAATGGCTGATGATGAAGATGTTAATTTTACAATTTCAGAATTGACAAATAAACCAATACCAAATAAAATTTTATCATTAATTTATCAATTTTCAATATTTTCATTAGATTTTCATTTAATTCAAAAGACAAAGAAAATTAGAAAAATGATTAAATTAATTAAACAATTGGAAAATGAAAGTAAATTAAAAGATGAACAATTGGAAAATGAAAATAAATTCAAAGATGAAGGATCAGAAGAAAAGGAAGTTGTATCAACACCAAAATTAAATTCAGAAGAAATAATGACACCAACTCCACCTCCACCTCCACCTCCACCTCGTTTACATACTTCATCATCTGCAAGTTCATTAACAACAACAACTACAACAAGTAAAGAAAAAATACCAACAAGAAAAAAAATTCATTCATTATTATCAAAATCAATCTCAAATAAAGCTGAAGAAGTTACAAGTTCTGCATCTTCAATTAAATCAATTGGTAAAAAACATAGCTTTTTCCATAGAAGTAAAAAATAAGCCCTGATCATCAATAAAAAACAATAGTAAGACAATACAAAACTCTTTATTAATCTAAACTCTAAAAGATTCATTTCTCGAGTGAAAGTCTATACAATCTATACTCTAATCATCAAAGTTATTAAATGGTGGATTACAAGTTCTAACAACACCATCTTTATCACTTAATTTATTTAAAGTTTCAAAATCTTCATCTGATAATTTAAAAGTTTTTAAATTTGATATAATTCTTGATTCTGTAACTGATTTTGGTAAAACTACAGTTTGTCTTTGAACAGCCCATGAAACTAAAACTTGAGCAGGTTCAACTTCATTTTTCTTTGCAATCTCAACAATTGTTTCATTTTTAAATAATGGTGAATCAGCTGAACCTAATGGTGAATAAGCTTCTAATAAAATATCTTTTTCTTTAAGGTAGTTATATAATTCTGGTTGAGTTAATAATGGATGTGCTTCAATTTGATTTACAGCAGGTATAACATCAACACCATCAGATTTTAATAATTTATCCAATTTTTTAATTGTAAAATTTGAAACACCAATTGCTTTAACTTTTTTACCTTCTTTATAAATTTTTTGTAATTGTTTCCAAGTATCAACGAAATCAATATTTTCATAAGGTTTACCAGTTTTTGGATCTTTTGATACTGGCCAATGAATTAAATATAAATCAACATAATCAACACCTAATTTCTTTAATGATTCATCTAAAGCAGCTGATGGGTCTGCCCATGCTTCATTCCATAATTTTGTAGTTAAAAAAAAATCATTTCTTGGAATTCCAGATTTTGCAATTGCTTTACCAACAGCTTCTTCATTTCCATAAATTGCTGCAGTATCAATATGTCTATACCCATTGTTTAAAGCTGCTAAAACTGAATCAACAGCTTCAGTTTCATTATCAGCTCTCCAAGTACCTAAACCAACTGCTGGGATTTTATTACCATTGTTTAGAGTAAAAGTATCTTTATTAATTTGTAAATTTGCTGCAACCATTTTGATTTTGAATAATTCAAATTGTGAAAAATTCAATTGTGGAGATATGAGAATATTTATATCAATTTGATTTCAGTGCCACACCATTGCTTGAAATCGTGTTAATTTACAATATAGCAAAAAGCAAAAAAGATTATTAATTAGTAGGTCGATCCGTTCAATGTTCGGAGAAATTTTATGCACTCAAACTGTTTTGTGTAACTATTATATGTCGGTATTGAATCGTGTTATTTTTAGAACCACGTCGACTAAAAAAAGATGGTATCAATTTGGGCGAGAATTTGGCACCATGCATGGCGCATCAAATATTTTAATTTTTGATATTTTTTCTTCAACAATATGAATCAACAACCATCATTTTCACCATTTAATTTCGTTCCAAAAGTAGATTTATCATCTGCTTTTAAGCCATTTCAGAATTCGGTTACTACAAATACCAAAATAAAAGAACGACAATTCAATGGTGGTAATACCCTTGAAGAATCAATTTTTGAAACTTTGAAAAGAGATGTATTACAAATTGGTAAACGATTATATATAATTGTATGGCCAATACAATTAGCTAAATTAGCTAAATCTCAACAAAGTAAACTTTTAAATTTTGCTAATAACAATGGAATTAATATACCTCAACTGATGATATCAATTGATCAAGAAGATTCAATTGGTGGAAATTTAGATGATTTAAGTTCCGAGAATCTACATTGGGATTTATGGGGTCCCTTAATCTTTTCATTGATTTATCTGGTTATATTAGGTACTTCATCAAATCAAACAAATACAGTTTTTACTGGTTCATTTACATTTATTTGGATTTTTTATATCATAATTGGTTTAAATGTCCAATTGTTAGGTGGAACAATATCCTTTTTAAGTGCAATTAGTGCAATTGGATATTCAATGTTTCCTATAGTTTTGGGGGAATTATTATGTTCTTTATTAATTAAATGGAAATTAATTAGATTAGGCTTGATGATTGTTTTAAATATTTGGAGTATTTATGTTGGGGTCATGTCGGTAAAATGTTCTGGTGTGTTTCCTGGTAGAGTTTTATTAGCAATGTATCCTGTAGGATTATTTTATTCTGTTTTAAGTTGGTTAACTGTAATTACATAACAGAATTGATTGCAAAAAAAAAAAAAATTATCCCAACCACAAATGAATGAAGTTATGAATAAAGAACAAGTCATTGTTGATGAACAATATAAACAATTGACAAAAGATTTAATTAAATTATATAATGAATCAGATTTAATTCAAGTTTCAATTTTATTACCAAAATTAATAAAATATGATCAATTTTCACCAATTTTAAGTATGATTATTGGTTGTGCAATGATCAAATTAGGAAGGTTTCGATCTGGTCTTAGAGAAATTGCATTTTCAATATGTATAGCTCATGAAGATTCATTAAAGAAGGAATTTTTAAAAACTTTAGCATTTGTTTGTGTACAATATTTAAATGATCCCATTGGAGCAATGGGTTGTATTGGTGAATATATGGATATATCAAGATCAAATATTACAACAAATGAAGAATATCAAGCAATGAGACTCGAAATTATTCAATTACAACAAAATTTAAATTTACTGAAATTTATTGAAATTAAATGTAAATCCTTTGATGAACAAATTTTATTTTTAAATAATATTGATTTAAAATTTGATGAAACAAGTTTTACAGGGAAATGTAAGATTATAATTAATAAAATTTATTTATCACAATCAATATTAGAAAAATGGAATAAAGAAAAAAAATTAAAAAATGATCCATTAAAATTAATAATTGATTCAATTTTCTTATTTGGTCCTGAAATTTCTTATAATAATTTATTTAAATTTGAACCTTTAATTAATCAATATATGAGTAATTTAACATTTAAAAAACAACGTTCATTTTCAATGTTTCAAACAAAACAATTGGATAATTCTTATGATTATGTACATATAATTAAAGGATTTTTTGCAATGTTGCGTCATCAATTTAAAGAAGCAGTTGAATTTTTTAATTTAATTTCTGATCAATCAAATCAATTGATTTTATTAAAAGGTTATTGTCAAGTTCATGATTCAACTAATTTTAAATTGAAATCAATTATGAAATCAATTGAACCAATCAATACTAACGAATCAATTAAATTGAGAATTTTAGGTAAAACATACTCAAGATTAATGAATTATAATAAATGGCAACAAAAAAATTATTTTTATTTACTGATGAAAAATTATATAAAAGCAATTATGTCCAGCTCAAATGATGATTTATACGTTTGTGAAATTTATGATTCAATTTTAGATTTAATTATTTTAAAAAATCATGATATAAAAGTTTTAGTATTTTTTTTAATGGTTAGAAATTATTTTGCAATAAAGATTGAATTTAATTATTTATATATTGAAAATTTGATTTGTGATTATTCAATTGATGATCAAACTCAAAAAAGAGTACAAAAATGTATAAGAAATATTCAAGATGGTAATGAAATTTATTATCCATCGGATAATTCATGTTTGATTAAATATTGGTGTGATAATTATATTCAATTTAAAGGGAAGTTACCTAGTATTATTCAATATTATTATGATTTAATATATATCTCTAATTGAAAACCGAATATTAAACTAAAGATAGTATAAATAGGAAAAACGTAGAATATGAAATTTCAAATGTGGTTGCTTGATTGAATGTATTATTGAAGGTAGTAGAGCTCATGGACGAACTGGTTGAAGAAGTTGTTGATATTGCATTTCCCATTGAATCAATCACATTTATCAATTCAGTATTCAATTCATTAAATTGAATAATTTGTAAATCTAAATCAAATATCGTGTAATAATTTTTTAAAAAAGCACTACCCAAAATCCAATAATCATAATTTAAACCTTGAATTTTACTTGCACAATATCCAATTAATTGACCATCATATTCATTACCTTTTATAAAATCAGTACTTAATGAGAGTCTCTCGTGTTCATTAATGATAAACTCAATTGAATTTGTTAAATTACATTTAAATGCAAAATTCCCATTTGAATCATATAAAAATTGATTTCCAAATAATGCTTGATGTATATTAATTGATTCATTAAAAGGTACAACAATTCCCGTAGTACCCGAGTCTATAATAATTGATCTATTTTTAAATGTGGTTTCATCAATTGAAATTGTTGAATTTATGATCCAGAAATCATTAAAGTTGGATATTATAGGTACATCAATAGTATTTGAATCTGATAAACTATTACTTGCTTCTTTTCCAAATATAATTAATCCATCATAGATTGATTCCTTGTAGGAAATATTTGAAAGGGTTAAACCAAACTTATGTTGATTTATTAAACCTTGATTATATAATGAACTTATCAAATTTTCATTTGTTTTTTGACTTGAAATACCTAGTATCCCACTTAAGTAATAATCATTAAATATACTAGGATAATCATTTGTGATTCCAATTGAATAATTGAAATTTAGATTATTTATTTGAGTATTCAAATCATATTGAGCAAGATTAATAATTTCACCATCAATTTCTTCATTTGTATATGTTAAACTAAATGGTTTACCATCCCCAGTGGAAAAATTAAACTTTGTAATATTTTCAAATTGACAATTTTTTTCAGTACATGATTGATTATAAATCCATGATATTGAACTACCTGTATCTAATAATAATGGAAATGTTTGTGAAGTAATAGAATTAGAAATTGATAAATTTAAATAATAAATTGAGTTTAAATCATCTGTTGATAGAAACTGTACATTGTTAGATTTGATAACTGTATTATTGAAATATTGTTTGTTTATTGATTTAATTGAATTCTGAATGATTGTTGATTTTCTTATTGGTTTTGGTAATGGTAGAAGATGTTCAGTGTTTAAAACTCTAAAGTCTTTAATTGGTAATAATGCAAATGTCAATTGTATAATACATAGTATCAATACAATCATTTAATAAAATCAATGTTAAATTATTTATGCTTCTCGGTTTAATATGCTCAGATCTAATATTTTTTGTTTTATCCCGATTTGGATTAATCAAATCTAATCACGCGTATGTATTGAATCATCTTGAATACAAATTTCTATATGAATAGGGTAATGGAATCTTAAATGGGTGGTTTGATCTATAGCTCTTTTATTAGTTTCAAATAGACAATTTAAAGATAAAAGTCTGAACACTCCATTCTTTCTTTTTTGCTGTTTTTTAGTTTTGTGGTTGTGGAGTGAATCATCCCCATCAATCATCTAAAAAAAAACAATCAATTAGATATGGGATATTAACAAGATTGTTTGTATTGTTTGTCAATTTCTGGATATCTTTTGTATGACAATCTTCAGTATATTTTGAAAATTTATTGGTTAAAAGTCTTTACATGTAATCATTTCTACAAAATCAAACTTTGAGACTTGAATATAAACTATATAATTCTACAAGCAAAACATTCAGAATCTCGTCCTACTCTTTATATAATTCATTTGAGGAGAGACAGAGTATACAATTGCAAAATAGGTACCTCCCTAAGCAGTAAATGATTCTATAAATAGAAGTTGAGTAGCGCGCTCATAGTTAGCTTAAGGCACCTCACTCATCATTATCATCTTGTTGTATAAAAAAAAATAATCAATTAGATATAGTATCGTAATCATAATAATTCAAATGTTTACTACATTCTGAATATTATTTGTATGAAACACTTTGTCATATTTTGAAAAGTCGAGCTTCGAATACGAAACTGAATAATTATTACGGAATAAATCTTTAAGGTTGAAAATCAACATTATAAAAGTCATTCTAAGCAATCAGAAACACGTATATTTGAGTCTTAGTGAGATATTGAGTTAAAATGAAATTGCAAAATTGTGTTTTTCTTGAATAGGCTGCTGCAAATTCTAAAATAAGTCAGCGCGCTCATTTAGCCCGCAGTTGTATATAGAAAATAATGAGCGCGCTCATTTAGCTAAAAGAGCCCGCTATTTCTATCACCCATCTAAAAAAACTCTTTTGATTGAGTTTACGGTATTGCTGTATGTCATTTAGTAGAGAATCAAAATCTGAGTAATAATTGTATGGGACATGTTTGTTAAACTGAGTCAGAAAAAGAAGTATTGAGAAAATTAACTTAAATTTAACCAAATTCAAACAAATACATGTTATTGAAGACTCGAATGTCAAGAAAACTAACTTGACAGGGTCTAATTAGAATCAATTTAACTGAACTTTGGTTGGCGACAAGTTTTTTCATTAAGTTGGTTTCTTTATTCGAATTGCAACAAATTTACAAAAAATCCAAAAAATCAATAATATTGCTAATTGGACCTTGCAGATTGTAAATTTGAGCCTTTAGAATAATGTTGATGATACTTCTAGGTTAGTGTCATATCTCAAACTGGCGATAAAGAGGATTAAAATTCTGGCACGTGCAAAAAACTATGTTTATGAGTAAAGCCGCAAATTTCTAAAATAATATTTTCAAGATGTTTGGCATACTTGTAGGATAAATTAGATTTCTAATTAATAGTTTTACATTTAATTTATTATACAGGTTCAAACCAACTCACAAATGATGATTTAGTTTTTGTGAACAATCGAAGATGAATTCACTAAAGTGATTTCAAATGCTTTCAATTTATGCTAGCCTTCCTGCTGAGTGAGTTATCAATTTTTTTTATATTCAATTATGATCTTTTGGTTTATTATGTTTTATTAAAATCTTTTATCGATTAAATTTTTCAAGAATTTATTGTTTAATTCTATAATCAAAATGTGTATCAAAATGTAATATATAATTCTATTTAATCCTTTTTCCTATTTTTCCTTCGTTTTTTCCTTTCCATTTTACTAATTTTATTTAAATCATCTTCACTTGGTTCATAAATATGCCATATTACATAATGAGGTAAACCACCAACAGAATAACCCATTTTTTTTGACATTTTCCCATAAGCTTCAGTTTCAGCATGATTTTCAAAAGTAAAAGCAGCAAAATGTGAACCTTGTCTAAAAGTTTTTGCTTTTGCTAAAATTGATACACCACCAATACCATCTAAATCAACCACTTCATTTTCATTACCTTTTTCATCTCTAATATATGCTAAATGAGCTCTCCAAGTTGGATATTCGGCATAACCTTCAACTATAACATCATCTTCATCTAAAGTTTTTGCTAAGTCTAATGCTGGTTGAGATTCAACCCAAGAATTTAAATCATAAGGTTGTTCATTACCTAAAAATTTTGGTAATGGTCTCCAAACATTTGGTACAATCACATCATAATTAAACAGCATTAATTTTTCAATTACATTACCTTCAACTAATTCTAAATCAGCATCTCTCCAATAAACCCATGAATGATAAGGTTTTAATGCTGATGAAGTTAACCAATTTCTTGCTCTACCCATTAATTTTCTTCTTACACCTTGAACTTTAACTGCATGACGATCACTAAAACCTTGACCAATAACTTGACCAAAATCTTTTTTATAAATTGTTATTGATCTAAATGGTTTTTTATAATTTGAATGATGAGATGATGGATTTTCATATGCTTTTTTAACTGAATCCATATATGATTGTGGCATATATTGTTTATATAAATCATTTGAACCTTTAATTTGAGAATTTTTAATTTCTTCTTCTTTTTTTAAATCATCATATAATGTACCATTTTGTAATGCTATTGAATATTGGAAAACAGTTTCTAATGTTGTATCACCTTCTGAACAATCACTAACTAAAAATGCAATATCTATTAATGAATGATCATAAGTTAAATTCATTAAATTATAAAATGCCATGGGTAATACATGTTCAGCATTTCTTAATGGCATAAGAAATAAAATTATATCTCCTTGACCATCTTTATTACCTTGAAAATCATTTAAATCATAAAATTCAATATTATCTAATTTATATAATTCTTCAATTGATGTAATTTCTTCAATACCTGATTCAGTTACTTTATAAACTTGTTCTTGTACATTTTCTTCTATAGGAGTTATTGATTGATTATATGAAAAATTTGAATATATAGTAAATATAATTAATAAACATAGTATTGTATAAAATGTTCTTTTAATTAATGTCCGACTCGAATGTTTCTTTGGAGTGAATTTATTAAATCTGATAATGTTAGTAATTGGTAATATGGGATTGTTTCTTACATACATTGGTAAGTCTGTCTGTTTACCGTAAAGATCCGGAGTTAGTGATCTTAATGGCATTCCAGAAACCTTTCGTATTATAATAGAAATTTCAACAAAAAAAAAAAGAAACGTATATTAAGGTCTAACTTCTTCTAGATCATTAAACCAAAGTTTGTTTAATGTATCCCAACATTTTATAGCTATATCCAAAGCTTTCTCTTCAGTATTTGATTTACCTTCTATATAAACTTTCAATTTTGGTTCCGTACCTGAACCTCTAATTGTAAATCTAACTTCATCATTTTCTTTTAAAATTCCCGTAATCATTTGAGAATTTGAATCTATTGGAAGTATTGGTTTATTATCTTTTGTATTTGATTGATAACCTAAGGTCAAATCAATCCATTCTACCACTTTAAAATCACCTAATTTATCAGGATAATTTCCTGAATAATTTCTCACTTTTGATTTAAAAATTTCATTTACATTTTTAGTTTTATAATATCCATTATAACTTTTAAACCATCCATATTTATTATACCCTTTTGTTAATTTATCTAAAACATCTTGATCTTTAAACCATTGTTGATATAATTGTAAAAATACAACAGCAGCTGATATACCATCTTTATCATGTACTAAATCAAACATGAAACCAATAGCTTCTTCATATGCAAAAGGAACTTTATAACCTTGATTTTCTAATTCAATAGCTTTATTACCAATCCATTTAAACCCAGTTAAAGTATCAATATAATTAAACCCATCTATTTCACTCATTGATTTTAGGACTCTTGAAGAAACAGTTGAATTTATTAAATAATCATTTGGTTTTACAATATACATTGCAAATAAAAACCCAATTTCATTACCATTTAATTGTATCCAACCACGTTTAGTATTTACAGCAACACTAAATCTATCAGCATCTGGATCATTTGCAATAACTAAATTATATCCTAATTTTTTAGCATATTCAATTGATAAATCTAATGCACCTTTCTCTTCAGGATTTGGAAATGAAACTGTTGGGAAATTTGGATCAGGATATGCTTGTTCATTGACTACTTTATAAGATGAATCGAAGTTATTCATAATTTGATCAAAAATTTCTAATCCAACTCCATGCATTGGTGTATAAACAAAATTGAAATCCAATTGTCGATTCTTTATTAATTTTGAATTGACTTGTTTAATATATTCTTTTGTAATTTCATCCTTGACTTTGATTACAAATTTGATATTTTCATTTGTATTCCATACATTATCCCAAGGAATTAAATTTTGATCTATAGAATCACTGATTTCTTTATCAATTGGTGGAATAATTTGACATCCATTTGAATAATATACTTTATATCCATTATCTTTTGCAGGATTATGACTTGCAGTTATCATAACACCACAACTAGCTTTATAATAATCAATTGCAAATGGAACTAATGGAGTATGAACTAAATCTAAATAATAAACTTTTACATTTGAAATTATTGAAACTGATGCTAGAATCTCAGCAAATCTTTGAGAATTAAACCTATGATCGTGACCAATTACAATACTTGGATTATCAAATTTCTTTATATATGAAATTAAACCTTGTGATGCTTGTAAAACTGTTACATCATTCATATGAGCAAATCCAGATTCCATCGAAGATCTTAAACCAGCAGTACCAAATTGGATTCTTGGTATGAACTTTGATTTTAGAATATCATATTTTTTTGAATTGACTAGTTGAATGATTTCGTTTCTTGAATCTTCGTTAGGATCAATTGATAGGTATTGTTTTATGAGAGTATCCAACATTAATTTGTTACCTGAAGCACCTGAACCTGACATAATGTGATTCTATTGAGAAAAAATATTTATTCGATAAAGCATTCTAACCATAAGTGTACCTATCGACATTACTCGATATCAACGATTAAACAATTAGTTTTTCATGTGAGCTTCATTGTACTCTATAAATAAGCCAAATAAGATAAAAGATCAAGTATCAACTAATAACATAAAATGTAAGAAAATTGTCATGTGAGTTGATCTTGATAAAAGAGCCAAATATGTTTTAGCAAGTCTCTATAGATTCAAGCATATTTGTTGATAATAACGTGTATTAATGCATTTTTTATCAACTTTTAGTAATACAGAATGCCCTTGCATGTAAATAGTCACAAGGCTTATGACTAAAGAAACTTTATAACCAATTGTTTCTTACATGATCAAGGTCGCACAACGTTCCAGCTTCAATAGCAACAGAGCGTTAATTGACCTCTTACTACACAATTAAGTGTTTGATTTTTGCTGAAATTTTGCAATGTATTTATTATCATCAATAGTTTTTGGTTTTATTAATTACATGCTGGCTCTTTTGCAAGTCAAGATATTGATGATAATGTGAATTGAGTAAAGTTTCAATGATATTTTTACAAATTATCATTCATAATCTCACGTGGACTTTCCGATTTAAAGCACCTAGACTTTTACTCCACAAAATAATTAATCTTGGGATTTCATAAATGGGGTAAGAAAAAACTATAAAAGGTAGAGAGATCTTCGCACATTAATTTTTTTCGTTTTTTTTCCTCGCTGAGAATACGTGATGAAAACTTAGGTGATAAGGTGGTTTGTCTAGTGAGGATGGTGGATATTATAAACAGTGGGTATCGCGATGGTTACCTCGATGGTGTCGGGCTCTTTCAAAGGTCAAACTCCAATCTTTCATAGATTGTGTCCAATAACTTTAAACATTATAGATGCTTTTACTGGATATCCTATTGGCAGCTTTGATGCACTGGTTTGCTTCGGTTTTTTAGTTAACACTCAGCCAACAAAACAGGTTTACCAACAAATATTTTTAATAAGATATTTGGGCTTTCCCTTTTTTTTCTCAAATATTGAGTTTAGGATGATTTATATAGAGCACAGAGTGTTTATTTGAATTAAATCTATGGTCATGTCCAATTGAAATATTTTTTTGGATTCTCTAATTCGATAATCTCTTTTTTTGATTCTTCATTTGGATCAATTGAGATCTAGGATTCTATGCTTCTAGTTAAATTCTTATCTTCGCAGGAGTAATCCAACATTAGAGAAAAAAATATTTATTCAATTTGATATTTTATAAGTTTATTAGATTTCAAATCTAATGATTGTAACCAAAGTCTATCATCTTCAAGATATTTAGTTGTATTCGTTATGAATTGTAAATTGTCATAATTTAATTTAATTTCATTATTTTTATCCCAAGTTTTTGTTTTTTTTATAAATTTATAAATTTGATAATTTTTTTTAAATCTTGTAATTATTAAATTTGAAGTTGGATCTATTATAAAATCATCTATGACATCACTTGTTATTTTACAAACTTCAATAGATTTTCTTAAATCTATAATTTGAATTACACTTGATTTCTCATGGGATAATATTAATAACCAATATCCATTGGATGCAAATTTTATCCTGGAAACATCTGAATAATTTGGCTCAAATGTAGCTAATATAGAACCAGTTGTGATATTATAAATATTTACTTTTTCATCGAAGGCCGCTAGTATTTCACCATCTTGGTGTAAGGCACCAAGTCTAATTGATTGATTATATGTTGATAATATTTTTTCATGATTCATTATATACCAAGAATCTTGGGTAATTATAATCAGTAAATTAAGTGATGGATGATTTATAATTTGTAAAATATCATTATCAAATTTTATTTCCTTTTCAGCAATGTTTATAATATTTTTCTTCAGGGTGATTATAATTTCATTATTATTTATAGTAAATAAATCACTTGAAACATTTATAATATCAATTTCATCACCATTTAAATTATATTTTATTAATTTATTCTTTTGTTTCCCCAAGATAATATCTAATTCATTATTATAAAAATAATCAATTAATTTATGATTTAATTTAATTTCTTCATTTTTTTCAAATTTAAGGGATTCACTTGATAAATTAAATTTAACTTTTTGTTGTTTATGTTTTGAAAATAAATCATTTTTAGCTTGTTCAATATCTGATAATTTATCTTCTTCAACTAAAGTAGTTGTTAATTGTTCTAAAGCTAATCTTGCCTCATCACGTTCTTTTATAGCTTTTGCAGCAACATTTATAGCTGCATCTTGTTTATATAATGCAATTGATAATTCATTTTTAGCCAATTGTAAATGCTTTTTCAATGTGAAATTTTCCAAGATTATTGCATCATATTCATTTTGTAAATTTGATAATAAATTCGGTATTGAATTTGTTGTTGTTGGTGTTATTATAGTTTTTTCATTAAATGGATTTATCAGTATCAAATCTGATTCTTTTAAAGGTTGATCATTGATTGGATCTTTACCATATGATTTTATATAGTTTTCAATATGTTTCTTTTCAAATATACAATTACTTATCAAAGATAAAACTGGTTGAGTAGTTGATTCACCCAGTATTGAACAAATCATTAGTGAAGAGAAACAACGAAAAAAAAAAAAAATGTAATATATTTAAGCTTTATCATCTTTATGTTCATAAGCGATTTCTTCAGGTTCACTTTTTTGAACAGCTCTATATTTCTTTCTACCAGTTCCAAATAATCCACAACAATGACCTAATAAATTGAAAAATATTATTAAAATATAACAAACAATTGAACTCCATAAAAATGCATATAAATTTATTGATAAAAATGATTTTATACCAAATTGTTCAACATTATCATTGATTTGTTGTTTTACATAATAATAAACTCCTGTTATCAATCCACCTCCAACTATACCAATTATGAAAATAATAAATTCAAATATGAAATTTAAAAAACTTAAACAACATTTATTTGGACTACAAAGAAATCCAAATAATTGAAATATAAATGAAATAAAACTTAGTACTATAGCAGTTAAGATCAATGCAAACCCTGCAACTGTTAATTTATTTAATAATTTCAATTGATTTTTTAAATTACCAGGTAGATTCAAATCATCTTCATTTAAATTATCAATTAATATTTTTAATTCACTTTGTAATTTCACACTTAATAAACTATCAACTTCAGTTAATGTTTGATTCAATTCATCTATCAATATATCCACTGGATTGAAAAAGAAACCAGGAGTAGGTTTAGAACACCAAGTATAATTAACATTTGAATTATCAAAATTATTAACTAAAATACCACTTGAATTATACTTTTTTGTATCTGAAACTGAACCACGACAATAACCCCAGAAACTTATTGAATAAACATCAGCAAGTCCCAAACTTTCTGGGGTGACATTTTCTAATAAATCAGCAATTGCAGCAGAAATTGTTGTATAAAATCCACCATTACTTGAATCTGGTGTACTACTTATTACCGAACTTGGTTGTGAATCTATCCAACTTTGTATAGCATTTGAAGCAGTTGCGGTTGGAATTGCAGTTGCAGTTGCAATATCTGATATAAATGAATTTGCTTGACTGAGATAATAATTACCAGAATTAGTCCAATCTCTTTTATTAATATTTGAAGGATTTATAATTTGTTTTAAATCTAATCCACTTAGATGAAAATTTAGTAAGTAGGTGTCTGTTAAATATGATTTATTAGCATATGAACCAGTCAATGCAAATGATGATAATATTATTGAAGCAACTGTTAAAAAAATCAATATAATCCTGAATACTTTAAACATCTTTAATGGTAAAAAAGTTAGGATTCAATAATCAATTTATAAGATCAAATCAAATCAAGCATATGCATTTAATTTAGATTTGCAATCACAAAATCAAAGTTGGATCAAAATTGATTCAATGAGCTGGCTATGAAAAGTTTAATTTGTCTTAAATTAAGGAGGTTTTGTGATTCTATTTTTGGTCTTTAACCAGCCTTTTTTTTTTTCTTCTTGACAACGAGGGATCCATTTTAACCGAGTAATAATACAAATCATTATTCATTCAATACTATACAATTCATTCGTTTAAATCATCAAACCCATCGAGTAACTCTTTCTCTAGATCTTCCAAATCATCACCATCAACAACTTTAGATTTCTTAATTGGTTCTTCTTCATAAGTTTGTTTTCTCTTTTTGTTATATAAACTTTGTATAAAAGATCCATTTTTAGTTGGTTCCTCTTCTTCATCTTCATCTTCATCTTCATCTTTTTCCAAATCCTCATCTTCATCACTTAATCCCGCCAAAAAATCATCAACTTCTTGATTAGCTTCTTCAAAATCATTATAATTATATTCAAAATCAATTGAAGATATATTTGAATTTTTCTCTTTTTCTTCAAGTAATTTCTTATATTTTTCAATTTCAATATCTTTAATTGTCCATAATTTCAAATTTGATGTATTTATTAAATAATCAGTTTCATCAACTTTTTCCCATTGACTTAAACTTGAAAATAACCAATCTGGATTAACAATTTTAATTGATGGATATAATTTTTTTGCTAATCTTGCTTTAAATGTAGGTCCAACATCATTTGATATATCTCTACATACAACATGAGTTACTTCTGGTATAACTTCGGTGACAACTTTTACACCAAATTGTTTACACCAAATCACTATATCAGCAGAATCTATATTAATACCTAATGGAATTATCCCTGAAAATAATATAACAATACCTTTTAAACATTGACTTTTCATTTTGGGTATAATATCAGTTAAATTAGGTTGTTGACCCATTTGAAATCGTTTATAAAATTCTTGATGAATATTTTCTAAAGTTTTCTTTAATGACATTAATTCATTATCATCATCAAATAATAAATTTTCTTCTTCATCATCTTCACTCAGTAAAACACTTGATTCATTTTTTTCATGCATTTGTTCTAAATCATGTTGTAATTTTGCTAATGGACGATCATGTTGTTGTTGTTCAATTGATTGATTTCTTGTTAAACTTTGTTCTAATAATAAATTTTTATTATCTTCACCACCACCTAATTCCAACATTCTATCAGATATAGTACTAGTTGTTGTTTCCTTTTCTTGTTGTTCTTCTAATTTAGCAATTGATTTTCTTCTTTTAATTGGACCAGTTAATTGACCATTTTTTTTGGGTAAAAAACTTGAATTTATATCACCAATACCAACAAAAAAATCATAAGGTACAACTTTAATTAAATTATTTTCCCATTGCCAAACATCACCTCTATCATCAATTACAACAACCATTGATTGATCAACGGGAAACAATCTTTTTAAGTTCTTATGAGTTAATGAACCACTTTCATCTCTACTTAATATTCGATCACCAAAATATATACCTTGTGGATCAATAATTTTTGCAATTGCTAATGCATAATTTCTTGTAGCCATTGTATAAATATGCATTTCATAAATTTCATTCATTTTTTGTAAAAAATCTTTTAAACCAGGACGTATTTTAACATAATACCAACATTTTGTTGGTTGTAATTTTGGTCCCAGCCAAGCAATTGGTATAATTGGATCTTCTTCAAGAACAAATTTTTCAACATCTTTAACTGCTTTATAATTTGGATTTGATGGATCCAGTTGCCATTCACCAACGGTTGGATCAACAGTTGCATGTATAACAGTTTGATCTAAATCAACAACTAAAATTAATTTTTCTTCTTTACTTAATCTTGTAGTTGTTGAAGATTCAATTTTTGCAGCTTCATCATAACTAATTTTCAAACCTGATTTATCATGACTCATTTCAATCGTGGCTCTTTCTTCATAATCATAACCAGAATAATCTTTATCTTCTTCTAATGATTTCCCACATAATGCACATAACCCACCATATTGAACTGAATGATTACAAGCTTCTTTTATAAGTAATAATTCAGTTTCTTGATTTATTATTTCATCTTGTAAATTGATATTTATTTTTTTAATTTCACCTTCAATTGGTGATTCAAATGTACCTATTCTTTCAACTTTTAATCGTTGTTCATCTGATTCATCTTGATAATCCCAATACCGATATTTGAAAATTGGATTATGTTTATTAATCAAGTCTCCTATTTTACAATCAATTGATGATATGATTATTGGGAAAGGTATAGACTGATGGAATTTTATTGGTGTCAATTCAGACATTGTTTTGTTTAATTTTTTTTTTTTTTTGTTTGTTTTGAAAATGTTAATTGATAGTCATTGTCATTTCCATCCAGAATTAAAACAAGATGAACTTGAAGAGTTTATGGATATTTTGAATAAAGAGAATCCATTTGAATTGTATCTGTTACATTTAATGACAACTCAACATGTAGATTTAGATTATATGGATTTTTTATTATCAAATTTAAATAATTCATCTGTTGTTGTACCTTATTTTGGTGTACATCCATGGTTTAGTCATTTATTTACATTCAAAGAGATTGATAAATTAGAACATTATAGATCTGTATTGAAACCAGAACCATCAATAGAAGTTTTGGAAAAATTACCAAATCCAATTAATATACAAAATCATATCACAAAAATAAAACAAATAATCACAAAACATAAACTTAAAATATTTGGATTTGGTGAAATTGGTTTAGATAAATTATTCAAAATTCCAAATAATGGATATCTTGGTAATTTAAAATATCCAAATGATAAAAAATTATCAATTTGTAAAGTTGATTTAAATCATCAAATTTTGGTATTAAAACAATTTTTATTATTAGCTAATGAATTTAATAAACCAGTTAGTTTACATTGTGTAAAAGCTCATGGTGCATTATATGATACAATTTTAAATGAATTTTCAAATTTAACAATTATATTACATTCATATACTGGATCAATAGATCAAGCAAAATTATGGATTAAAAATAAATCAAATTTATATTTTTCATTATCAAATTGGATTAATGGTGAAAAAAATGTAGACCTATTAAAAACAATACTTGAACCAACTCAAATCCTAATTGAAACGGATACTTATCTAGATAAACTATTCATTTCAAATCAACAACAAGAATATTTTAAACATTTACAAGGTATTTATAATAAATTACAAATAGATTCTAAACAATTATATAATAATATGTTAAAACTGATAAATTTATAATCTTGATTTAATAATATCAATAAATTCTGGTTTTAATGAAGCACCACCAACTAAAAATCCATCAACATTTGATTTATCTTTGAATTCTTTAGCATTTTTACCATTGACTGAACCACCATATAAGATTCTAACTGAATCAGCTTGATCACCAATAGTTGTTTTTAAATGTTGTCTAATACCTTTATGAGTTTCTTCAGCATCATCCGGAGTAGCAGCTAAACCAGTACCAATTGCCCAAACTGGTTCATAAGCAACAACAATTTTTGACCAATCTTTAATTAATTTTGAAACAGCATCTAATTGTCTTGCACAAACTTCTAAAGTAATATTTGATTTTCTTTCTTCTAAAGTTTCACCGATACATAATATAACACTTAAACCTTTATCTAAAGCATATTTAGTTTTTTCAGCAATAAATTCATCACTTTCTTTTATAATTGTTCTTCTTTCTGAATGACCAGTTAAAGTCCAATGAATATTTAAATCTAATAATTGTTCAGCACAAATTTCACCAGTGAATGCACCACAACTTTTATTAAAAACATTTTGAGCACCAATTTCAACAGTTTTTTGTTTATTTTCTTCAACTGATAAATCTAAATATAAAGCTGGTGGACAAATTACAACTTCAACATTTGATGGTAAATCTGCTTTATTTAAATTATCAATGATTGAAGTAACAGATTGTTTAGTACCATTGGCTTTGAAATTACCTCCAACAAAGAATTGACGTGACATTTTGAGTTTCTAATATTTTTTATGGACGAAAGAAAATTGGAAAAATATGTTGATTATATATATTCTAATAGCAAAATAAATAACGTGCGAAATTTTTGAATTTTTAGTGCCAATACATGACAGTCGTCCGTCCGGGGCATCAACTGATATATTTCATATGAAAAACTCATGATTCAAAGCTTTCTATACTATTTACTACACTTTGATTTTCTATTTTGAATCGTGATACCAATTTATCTGTATTTTCATCAACTTTAGGATCACTATGAATTTTATTATACATTTGTTCAATTTTTTTATTTTTATGTTTAAATTCTTCAATTGATTCCTTTTGTGCTTGAATAATCATTTCAATTTCTTTATTATTTAATTCTTCTTCATCACACCCAATTTCTTCATTTACTTCTTTCTTTACTTGATGATCAATTTGTTTATCATTTAAATCATCCCAAGTTTTTAATTTTGTTTTTAATTCATATTTTTGACTTTTATCATTTTTTTTCATTATAATATATTTACAATGTGGTACATTTTGTAATGATTCAAATTCTTCATAAGTCCATTTAAACCATTTCATTAAAAATACTCTCAGCCAAACACCATGACTAACTAATACTAAAATATTTGGGAAATTTTCATCTTTAAATTGACGAAATAAAGTTTCATTAAAACCTGCAATTCTATCATAAACATCACTTGCAGCTTCTCCATTTGAAATTCTATAAAAGAAATGTCCATATCTTGCTCTTTCTTCCCAAATTTTTTCCATTTCTTCTTGTGATGATTGAAAATTACCAAAATCTTGTTCTCTCATTCTTGGTTCTTCTTTTATTTGATATTCAATTCCTGGTACATGTTTGACAACTTCAATTATATTATCTAAAGTTTGTCTTGTTCTTAAATATGGTGAAGTATAAAATAAAATTGATCTTTTATTGGAATTCTTTTTTGGTTGATGTAAATTTTGATGTAATAAGAAATTTGATAATACTTCACCAGCTTTCAAACTTTGTTGATGACCTTGTTTGGTTAAAGGAACTAAATGATTGGGTACATATCTATTCACACTCTTGTCACAATTGCCTTCCGATTCTCCGTGTCTAACTATAAATATATATTTTGGTTTACCCATTGATAAAGAAAAAAGCGCTGCTTAATAATAAATTAATAATTTTCTCTTGCTATAGAATTTGCAACCAAATAGATAATCAAAAATTTTAACAAGAGGAATGATTTCAAGGTTAAATATTTATTAAGTTTGTAATTTTTTTTCTATAATTAATGATTTTTTCAATTCTTGATCACAATTTTTTAAAATATCATCAGCAAATGTATCAATAGAATTACTATATAATAAATTATTCAATCTTGAAGGTTCTGTTGGTAATTTAAAAATTGATTTCCATTCTTCAGAATCTAATTCTTTTTCACCATTCTTTTGTCTTTCTAAATTTTCCAATTTTCTTTGTTGTTTCCATTGTTGTATTTTACTATTTTCTTTTTGATATTGTCTTTGATAATAATTGAAATTATTTTGATCATAATTAAATGAATCAATTTGTGAATTTAATGAATCTAATAATTGAAATGTTGAATTTTGATTTGATAATAAATTTAAATTATTATAAATTTCTTCATCATTTTGAGAATCCAAACTTGATAAATATAATTTTAATAAATTTAAATTATTTATTTCAAGTTTTAATTCTTGAAAAATATTTATATATGAAATTTTATTATTTTCTAAATCTTTTGATTTCCATTTACCTTCATTATATGTATTCATAAATCCTTTTGATAATCTAATTGCTTTTAAATCAATTTCTTGATTTAAATTTGTCATATTATGAATTATAATAAAAATATTTTCATTAATTAATTGTTGTTGAGCTAATGCTTCAATTAATTGTGATGTTATAAATGATCCTGATATAGTTGATTGAAACCAACCTTGAAATTCAATACCATAACCTAATTTCTTATAATTTTCTAATAAATCTTTTTGATATTGTGTACCACTTCTTGATTTAAATGATCCTCCTTCATATTGATCAGGATATGGAAATGGGAATACATTGGTAATATCTATTGATGATTCATCTTCAAACCCTACTAATGCACCAGAGTATAATTGTGGGTAATGTTCAGAAGTATGTTTTAATAATGATAATAATACTGATGATGATATATGTATTGTATCAATAGTCATAATTTGTTGATATAAAAAAAAATTTTCTCATCAAAAAAATTTTCATTTACAATGTCTGAAGTTAATCAAGTTGCTGATCAAGTTGCAAAAACTTATTTAGATGAAGTTACTGGTGAACAAGTATCTAAAACTGAATTGAAAAGAAGACAAAAGCAAAGACAAATAGATGCTAAAAAGGCCGAAAAAGCAGAAAAAGCTTCAAAACAACCACAACAACAAAAATCAAATAAAAAAAAAGATGAAGATTTAAATCCAAATCAATTTTTTGAAATTAGATCAAGACAAATTGAAGAATTAAGAGAGAAAAACAACCAAGACTCAAATGAATTAAATCCATATCCTCATAAATTTAATAGAAATATTAAAATTCCTGAATTTATTTCAAATTATTCTCATTTAAAAAGAGGTGAAACTTTAAAAGATGTCGAAATTAAAATTACTGGTAGAATTATGACTAAAAGAGAAGCTGGTTCAAAATTAAAATTTTATGTATTAAAAGGTGATGGATTTGAAATTCAAATTATGTCACAAGTTCAAGATTCTTTAAGTGCTGAAGAATTTGAAAAACAACATGAAATTTTAAAAAGAGGTGATATAATTGGTGTTGTTGGTTATCCAGGTAAAACTGCACCAGCAAAAGGTGGTGAAGGTGAATTATCAGTTTATTCAAAATCAATTCAATTATTAACACCATGTTTACATATGTTACCAACTGAACATTATGGTTTTAAAGATCAAGAAGCTAGATATAGAAAAAGATATCTTGATTTAATTATGAATGATAAAAGTAGAGATATTTTTAAAGTTAGATCATCAATTATTAGATATATTAGAAAATTTTTAGATGAAAGAGATTTCATTGAAGTTGAAACTCCAATTTTAAATGTAATTGCTGGTGGTGCAACTGCAAAACCTTTTAAAACTCATCATAATGATTTAAATATGGAAATGTTTATGAGAATTGCTCCAGAATTATTTTTAAAAGAATTAGTTGTTGGTGGTATGGATAGAGTTTATGAAATTGGTAGACAATTTAGAAATGAAGGTATTGATATGACTCATAATCCTGAATTTACAACTTGTGAATTTTATTATGCTTATGCTGATGTTTATGATTTAATGGATTTAACAGAAATGATGTTTAGTGAAATGGTTAAAGAAATTACTGGTGATTATAAAATTGATTATCAACCTGATGGTCCAGAAGGTAAGACTTTAACTTTGGATTTTGCAAGACCTTGGAAAAGAATTAATATGATTGAAGAATTGGAAAAAATTTATAATGTTAAATTTCCAAATGGTGATGAATTACATACTGAAGAAACTGGTGAATTTTTGAAAAAAATTTTAAAAGATAATAAATTAGAATGTTCACCACCTTTAACTAATGCAAGAATGTTGGATAAATTAGTTGGTGAATTGGAAGATTCATCAATTAATCCAACATTTATTTTTGGTCATCCACAAATGATGAGTCCATTAGCTAAAAAAGATCGTAAAATTCCTGGTTTATGTGAAAGATTTGAAGTTTTTGTTGCAACTAAAGAAATTTGTAATGCTTATACCGAATTAAATGATCCATTTGATCAAAGACAAAGATTTGAAGAACAAGCTAGACAAAAAGCTCAAGGTGATGATGAAGCTCAATTAGTTGATGAAACTTTTTGTAATGCCTTGGAATATGGTTTACCACCAACTGCTGGTTGGGGTTGTGGTATTGATAGAATAGCTATGTTTTTAACAAATTCAAATACAATTAGAGAAGTTTTATTATTTCCAACTTTAAAACCAGAACCAAAAGAAGAATAGAATATATATTAGAATCCTAGCTATGTTTCTGACTATGTTTAGAATCGAATTGATTGTTCAGATTCTACTCTTTCCTTTCATTGTTTCATATTTTTCTTGTAAATTCACCATTTCTTCTCATTTCTAATGCTTTTTTATATGGAGGTGCAGTTGGTTTTTGAATTGGATCTATAGTTAATTTATCTAGGTTATTATAAGTTGCATCTGAATCAATATCATTTATATCACCACAAGATATAAATTTAACAATTTTTCTTGTTTCTAAATTTTCAATTTCTTCAAAGAAATCTTCAGTTGATTTTTTTAAATCTAATTTTGGTTTCCAATTTGGTAAAGGTTTATAATTCAAACATACAATAAAAGCTTCTAATGAAGTACTTCTTGAAGATTTTGGTTTTGCACATATAACAGATTCAAATAAATTTGATAATTGAGAATATAATAAATCAATATCTTTACCTCTAAAGATTTTTGCAATAAATTTCCCACCAGGTTTTAATAAACATATACTTAATTGTAATGCCGATAGTATTAATTGGGATTGTATATATTCATCTAAATCATGTAAACCAGTTATATCTGGAGCTCCATCACTACAAATAAAATCAGCCAATTCTCCATTAAAATGATTTAAAATTGTTGTTAAAGTTTTTGGATGAGTTATATCAGCTTGAATTGTAATGACATTATCTATTGGAGTCATTGGTTGTAGATCAACAGCAATAATTTTTGATTCTTTAGGTAATTTTTGTGATAATACTTGTGACCATGAACCTGGTGCAGCACAAAGATCAACAACATTGGTTATACCTTGAAACAAATTAAATTCATCATTTAATTGTAATAATTTAAATGCAGATCTTGCTCTCCAACCTTCTTCTTTTGCTCTACGATAATATAAATCTCGTTTATCTTTTGATGTTTTACCCATGAAACCTAAATAAAAAAAAAAAATTTTCAAACTTAATGATTAAAAGACAATTTCATAATATATCAAGAGTTTGTAAATTTACAACTCCAAATGAGTATATAAAACAAGTTAAACAACAGAACCTAGAAGATTCTCAAATTCAACAAAATTTATTAGATTCAGATCTCAAATATGATCCAAAAATTTTATCATCACATAAATTAATTAATCAACAACCAACACCAATAAATATTGAATTATTAAAATATAAACCATTGAGATTACCAAAGACTCATGGGGATAAAGTTGCTGATTTGACATTACAAGGTTATGAAGAAACTGATATCAAAAGAATTGGAGATTTTGCTTTAAGAGTTGGATTTTATCTTGGTATACCTTTATCACCATTAACAAAATTAAAAACTGAAAAAAGATTATATACTGTAATAAAATCACCATTTGCTCAAGCTAAATCAAAACAAAATTTTCATAGAATTACATTTAATTATAAAATTATTGCCTATGATTCAAATTCTGATTTAATTGATTTATGGTTAAGTTATATAAATAAATATAATTTTTCAAATGTTAAATTATCAACAAAAATTTCATCATTTGAAAGTTTAGAATTTATAAATGAATTAGAGAAATCAAAACCAATGTACCCAGAAACTTATAATGAATTGGAAGATCCAATTGCATTAAAAGTTAAACAATTATTAAATAGTGAAGAATTTAAAAAACATATGTAAATAGATTAACCATATATATCCGAATCACTTCTTTCTCACTATCTTGTTCATTAACTTTAGAAAAATCGAAACCAAGTTCATGATGATTTACAGATCCAATTAAATTAAAACTTAAACAATTATCAAATAGTGAAGAATTTCATATGTAAATAGACTCGACCATATATATCCCAATCATCTCTTTCTTCTTCACTGTCTTGTTCATTTGCTTTATCGTTAAAAGAATCAAAACCAATTTATTCAAAAGTTCATGATGATTTACAAGATACAATTTGATTAGAAATTAAACAATTATTAAATAGTGAAAAGCATATGTAAATTCAACCATATATATCCCAATCTTCTTCTTCTTGTTCACTATCTTGTTCATTTGCTTCATCAATTTCTTTTTGAAATTTATCTAATCTCTGTTTTTTTAAATCTAATAAATCAATTCTACACATTGGACAAGTTGAATTCATTTGTAACCATGGTCCAATACAATCCAAATCAAATATATGATTGATTCCATGACCACAAGGTAATCTAACAATTAAAGGATATTGATCATCTTTAAATTTATTTGTACAAATTGGACAAAATTCTTCATCTTTTAATTTCTTAATTGAAATTCGTTCTAAAGTATCTAGAAATTCAGAATTTACACCTATTTTAGGTTTATCTAATGATTCTAACATTTGTAATATTGTTGGATTATTTTCTAATTGATTTAAAGCTGTTGATAATATTTCTTGATTTGATTGTTGATTATTTATAAGAAATGAATCAATTATTTGACTTAAAGTTTCATGTTGTCTTCCTTGATTATCTTCTGATATATCATGTTCATCTAAGTTGTTAGTAGAGTTTAGAATTAGAGTAAATTACAAACCTTCATAAGTTGACATGATAAATATATATATATATTTTTTTTTTTTCTAATCTATTTCATCTTCTTCTTCTTCTTTTATATCATATCTTGTAAAATAATCCTTTTGATTATTTAAATATAATGGTGTCATTGGAGGGTCTTCTTGTGGAGTTTGAACAGGGTGTAGTATTGGTGAATCAGAACCATTTGTTGTTTTTCTAATATATTGATGTATATGTTGTGATTTATTATTGGTTGGTGTTTGTTGATTTAACCAAAATCTAGATGGTGAACCATTTAATGAGGTTGGGTCTAAATTTGGTGAATCGGGTATTGAATCTATTGGTGGTGGTGGTGAAGTTAATTTATAATAAGGTTGTAATCTTTGAATATTTGTATGACTTAAACTATTACTATTTCTTCGTAGAATAAATGATTGTGATTGAATATTTGGCAGTTTATCGGGATTTAATGATAATAATGAAATAGTAGAACTACTAGGTATTAGTCTACCATCCATTTCTTTCCCAACTGAAGATGCTAATAATTGTGGTTCTGGGTGATCACCGGGTATAATTTCATCATAAAATTGTTGTGGTGGTTGTTGTTGTTGATGATGATGTTGTTGTTGTAATTTTTCCGATAACAAACTCCTTCTTGGTATTATATCTGGGTGATTATTTTCATCAGTATCAAAATTCATTTTGAATCGTTTCTTATCGATAAAGAAAAAAAAATAACAATTGATTATATTAGAGATAAAAATTTTCAACTGGTCGTGTGATTGATTAACTATATATATAACCCCAGATTTTTCAATTTAATAATTACTTTTATCATTTGGATCAATTTTAAATACTTTATCAGGATTCATAATTCTATTTGGATCAATTGCTAATTTAATTTTTCTCATTAAACTTATTGTATCATCACCTAATTCTTGTACTAAATAATTTCTCTTTGCATTTCCAACACCATGTTCACCAGTACATGTACCTTCATTATATAAAGCAATTTTTATAAATTTATTAATCATTAATTCAACTTTTTCTCTTTCATGTTCTTTATAAAAAATATCTGCATGAAAATTCCCATCACCTGCATGAGCTAATGTAATTGAAAAAAATCCTGAATCTTTAATTAATTTTGAAACTTGATCTAATGTTGATGATAATTTTGATAATGGTACTGCAATATCAGTTACCCAAATTCTACAATCAGGATCAATTTCATTTCTACCATATTCAATCATTGAGTAAAAAGCATTTTTCCTTGCAGAAAATAATTCTTCACCTTCTTGTTTATTATTTGCATAAATAAAATTTGAACATTTATTATCATTTGTAATTTTTTCAATAATTTTTATACTTTCTTTTACAACTAAATCATTAATTCCACCAATTTTAAAAAAAATTGTTGGACATTCTAACCATTTTCTTGTTGTATAATTACTATAATTTAAACAATGCATCATATTTGAATCTAATAATTCTATTGCTGTTGGTTGAATACCAGATCTAAAAATTGAACTAACTGCTTTTGTTGAATTTGAAATATTTGGAAATTGTACAACTAAAACAGTTTCAGATTTTGGTTTTGGATGAACTTTTAATGTTGCTTCAGTTATTATACCTAATGTACCTTCACTACCAGCAAATAAATTTGTTAAATTATAACCAGCTGATGATTTTCTTGGTCGTTTCTTGGTTTTTATAATTGTTCCATCGGGTAATACAATAGTTAATGATATTACATTAAATGAAGTTGATAAATATTTACTTGCTAATATACCACTTGCATTTGTTGATATCATACCACCAATTCTTCCATTGGGACCACAATCTGTACCAAATAATCCATATGATTCTAATTTTAAATTTAAATCTTGCCAATTAACTCCAACTTCAACTTTTACATCTAAATCATCATCATTAATTTCAAGAATTTTATTCATTTTAGAAGTATCTATAACAACACCTTTTCTTGTAGAATGGAAATGACCTTCTAAACTTGAACCACCAGAAAATGGAACAATGGGGACTTTATATTCATTAAGAATTTTTAATATTTGTGAAACTTCTTGTGTTGATTTTGGATATATTATATATAATGGATATTCTTTTGGTAATGGTTTATGAGTTGTAAATTCATTACCTGTATGATGATCAATTTCAGGTTGACTATTTTCAATAGAAATTGTTGAGATTTCTTGTTTGATTAATTCAATTATTGAAGGTATTTTTGTTTCATCAATATATTCAGGTGGATTTAATTGAGATAATTTTGTTATGGATGAATTGGGGAATAAATTTAATGGTGGGTTTGCTAATATGTTATGTTGTCCATATTTGTATGTTATGAATGATGTTGTTATTAAAGTAGTACCAAATAATCCATATTTGATTGATGTTGGTAATCTTTTGAACATTGATTGAAAAAAAAAAAAAGAAAATATTCGCTAAGCGCGATTCAACACAAACAGAAACAATCTTGATATGTGATTTCAATAAATTGTGGGTATTTTTGTTGATTTGTATTATATATTGGAGTGTTTAATACGAGCTCAAGCTTACATAATTTAAAAGAGACTTAAAACTATTCAAAAGATTAAATTAAGTTATTGTTTTGTTTCTTTAAATTCAACAACTATTTATATGAATATTTAGGGTATAAAGACCTATCATATTGAAAGGTGTCGGGATCTTAGGCTCCAATAGGTAACTCAATACTTTTAAAGCATGAAAATTAGTATTTTAACCAATTAAAAATTGTTTAATTGACCTTCTTCAATACTGGATTGAACTCTTTCATTATTACACGTGGAAAAACTTTGTAGTCTATATTGTTTGTCAAACATTAATTTTACAACAAGAAGCCTGCGTGGCGAAATGGTTATCGCTTTTGACTTCTAATCAAAGGATTCCGGGTTCGAATCCCGGCGTGGGTTTTTTTTTTGTTTTTTTACATTCATTTTTTTCAATCTCATGATTGAAGAAGACTAGTATTGAGAGGTCTATTTTTTTGTTTCTAATTTCAATCGTTATACATTAAATAATCTAAATAAATTTATAATTTTTCATAATTACCTTCATATTGAATTTTATGCATTGGATGAACTTTTTCATATTCAGAATCACTTTTAACATAAATTTTTCTAATTGAAGAATTTTTATAATAATATTTTGACATATAAACACTTAATAAACCATACCCTATACCAGCAATCATAACAGCTTTTGGAACAGTCATTTGAAAAGATCTTGAAGCAATAGCAGACATATTAAATTTGAATAGATATAAAAGATTTGTTTGAATAATGATAAAAAAGAACACTTAACTGCTTTAACTATTTATATAAAAAATGGTTGCAAAAAAAAATCAGGTTACTTTATTTATTTTATTTTTTTTTTTTTTTTCTTTTTAATGCGTAGTTAATTAAAATCAGTTCATTTTTTTTTAATTTCGTAATTTTTCGTTAATCTGTTGATATTTATGGAGTGAGTAGGCGGTAGAAACCGTAAAAATGGTCCCACTATGAATAATTTGAATATGAGAGTAGCCTGATTTGATAAAATTAAGTAAATAACTTAATTCTTTTCTTATTAATTTGAAATTTGGTAATTAAAATTAGATTATACATTGAGAGTGATTGATTGCTAAAAAAGTTTCATTAGAATAGATTTGTGAGTAATGAATTCAAAAATTCTATTTGTTTATTTCAATTGAACAATAAATTTTGATTAAAGTTTGATTGTTTTGAATCTCAGTTAAATTGAAATCAGAGAAACTGTATTAGTGTAGTTTTGGTAGAATCATGATTATTACTCCATTATATCTAATTTTAGACTTTATTAAACTAATTTTTCAATTACTTTTAAAAACAAATCAGGGTATTAAAATTAAACATTTTAAGACAAAGTGCATAAAGAGAAGAAATATAATTATCCGAAATTTAAAATCAAATTACTCATCATTTGAGTTGTATTAGAAGTACAAAGCTGGCTTTGATTTTATTGGATTTAAAGTTGACAGTTAATTATCTGATGCAAAAGTAGAAGCTGATTCTGAGCTCTGTAAATGAGTATTTCTACCCAATCAACTAATTGAATGTTTAATTTTGCACCTCAATAGTTTCACAGATTTGAAATATATATATATTACATGTAGATTTATTTTCATGCACTATGGAATCAGAAATTAAGTGAATATTTAATGTGTTTATTCTTTCAGGGTATCAATAATGTTAAGTTTAAATGATAAATTTATCCGAATTCTCGAATTAATTTAACAAGAAGCAAGAATATATGATTTAGAATATTTAAAATGTCGTGGTTTTGTATACCGTGATGATGACTATGAAAATGGATTTTTAATTAAAGATTTTAAATTGCAATTTATACAAACAAAGAATGTAAATCCAATTTTGGAACTAGATAGATTTCAAAATGGTGAGGAAGAAAGTTTAATAATTTTAAGTTCTAACACAAAAAGGATAAATTTATTCGAATTCTCGAATTATTTTGAATATTATTCTTTATGAACATAATTGCAGAGATTAAAACTTGTTGTTTATTAAATTATGAATTATTGTTCTTATTTAACTATTTCAAAAGCTAACAGGGTTTCTTCAAGGTTGATTAGACTCAAATGGAATTTTGGCTTTGATTATTAAAGTCAAATTGAAAACCGTATGTCATATTATCATAAAACTTGCTAAAGTTAAATAAATTTTTAAAAGAAGAGTTTGATAAATGTATGATGCAATTTATTATATCTTATAAACTCAAATCTCTTAAACATATGAAATTCACATTGAAAAATCTTTAATCAAAGTTATCAAATTAACATATTCATAGACTCCATAATACGATTTGTCTATTCTTATCTGTTTAAAGTTCTTCAACTTTCAAAATGCTTTTTAATTCTCCTTGTGATAAATCTATTTAAGTCATTTTAGGCGCCTAGTTTATAATCCATATAATACTTCTACGTTTCCCATAATTATCTTTTCAATTTGCAGTCAGCCTTTTCCATTCAGTTAGTTAATTCACATATATAATTCATTAATTATATAGTCAAATTGAAATGAACAACTCGAGCATAATACATATATCCCTATTGTTTGTTTATTATATTGCACATTGAATAATATAATGCTTGTATTTTACATTCAGCAAAATAAATCCCACTGGCAACTGGTCCAGATCTTGTTCTATCCTTATCCATGTTAAAAGCTGATCTAACAAATTGACCCAATTTTTTTTTCCAATTTTTAAAATAAATTAAATTTGGATCATCTTTCGTTTCTGATAAAAATGGTGCTTTTATATTTGGTTGTCTTGATTTGATTTTTAAATCTTGTTTTATGAAAAAACTATGATCCATATTTGTTAATCTTGAAATTATTACATTAACCAATTAAAGCTCAGTATTTACATAAAATAAGACAGGATAAAACCACTTGAGATGAAAAATCTGAATTTGATTGACTTATAAAGCAATTAAAGAAACTTGGAAATTGAATTGGATTTAAACGACAAAAAATATAGGTTTTAGTTGATTTATTAACACATGGTCTTATCAAACTTATGTACAAAGTCTGAAATGAAACAAACAATTGAGATTAAGAAGTGTCCCAGTATTTGTAAGTTTTCAAACTTGTATAAATATTTGAAAAATGGTGAATTTTATCAAAAATGGAAAAAATCATCAAAACCTGAGAATTAAGACTAAAAAATAATCAGAGATAAGATGAAACTTATAAAATCTAAGATTATATTCATTTTGATTTCATTACTTTTCTATTTTAATCTTAGAGAGAGTAATTTTGAATTAGTCACGTGGTTTTAAAAACATTACTGAATGATCCCGGAGATTAATTTTCGCAAGCAATTAGCGGCTTTAGCTCACCTGGGAGAGCGTCAGACTGAAGTTTTACAACTGAAATCTGGAGGTACTGTGTTCGAGCCACAGAAGCCGCAATTGATTATTTTTTTTCACTTCATTAGTGAAATGATTATATTTTTATACTTTGTTTCTCTTGGGTGTCAAAAGTATTATTTAACTTTTCTTCGTTAAATCACTTAACTGACACATAAATACAAGAGATTTAATATTTTTTTTTTTTTTTGGGGTATCAAAATATATTTATAATAAATATACACATATCATTATCATTATTAATTGAAAATTCTTATAATTTCAAATATAAATCATCATCATTATTATAATCATCAAATTTCAAAACTTGAATAAAATCTAAATCTTTTTCAAATTCATTATAATTATCATTACCAATAGTTAACCAAAATATATTTTCAACAAATTTGAAATTTATAGGTAGATTATTATTAATATTATTATCTTCATTATTCGATATTTTTTTAATTTCTTCAATTTCAGTCTCTAATGAGATTTGATTTTGACCATTATTAATTTTATTTAATTTAATAAAATCATTTAAATTATGTGAATTAATTGATTTTGGTAATAATGATTTATCAATATTGTTGTTATTATTACTTTGAATTGAACTTAAACTAGAATCAACATCTTCATCATCATCATCGATATATATAATTGAGCTTTGATCAAAGATTGAATCTGATTTTTGTAATGAAGAAGATAATGTATTTGTTGGACTTTGATATTGATCATCGAGATGATTTAATGAAAAATTATTATTAAAAATTGTCAGATGACGATGAGTATAGTTCCGTTTTTGATTTAGGTTTAACATTCTTGAAGTTGCAATTGTTGAATTTGATTGTTGTTTATTTAAATTAGGAGCTGAAGATCTTGTTTTTAATCTAGATATGACATGTGTATTGTGTTGATGATTTTCTTTATCTTCATCATGGTTGATTGATTCTGTTAATGGTTTTGGAGATGATATATTTTTTAAATTGATTGAAGAGATACTTTGACTCAAAGGACGTGATTTCCTTTTTTCAATTAAAGTTGATTTTCTAAATGAATTGAAAAATTTATTAGTTGATGATAATTTCTTAGTTGTTGTTGATGAGGTTATAGATGCATTATCATTCATATTTGATATACTCTGACTACGTAGCATTTTGTTAATTGGAAAAAGAGATAATTATAAAATTGAAATTGAAATTGAAATTGAAATAAATGTGATTGTTTACAAATTAAACCAAATTGGAATGAAAGCAAAAGAAAGGATTATTTTTTTTTTTTTTTTTTTCTAATGCACGCGAAGAAAAAAATTAATATTTTTTCGAGATTTCAAATTTGGATTCGATTCTATTTTTAACACGGAATAAACTTATATCCCATCCCTTTAAGAATGGAATTCTTCTATTATATATTTATGTACACTTGCGCGTTTTGACTATTTACATTGGCTTTTATTTCTATTCTCTCCAGAATAAATATTTATTTGAATCATTTATTTCAATTTTATCATCATAAATTACATTAAATTCTTTATTTAAAATTTGATAATTTGATTTTTTGGTTGTTTCAGATTCAGATTCAGTTTCAAATTCAGATTCAACTTTGATTAATTTACTATAAAATGGATTCTCATTATTAAATTTTTTCAATTTTATTGTACTTTTTTCTAACCATTTATCTTTTCTTAAAGGATTATAATTTTTATCTTTCCCAGTTAAAGATTTTTGTAAATAACTAATTAAAGGTTGTCTAATTATACAATTTAAACCTTTTTGTAAATAAATTTCAATCAATTCATTATTTGATTTTAAACCAGTTGGTTTTATATTTATATAACCAATATTTTCAATAACTAAATCAATTGAACCAAAAAATGGTGGTATTAAAAATTTATTCAATTCATTTAGATTCTGATTTTGTATTATAAATTTTTTTTCCATTGATTTAGGTACTTCCTTTATAATTGATTTCAATTTGATTTTATCTTTAAGTACTGATAAGTTTAGGTTTGTTATATTTCTAATTTGAAATATTGTATTTGAAGGTATAATCATATATCCAATACCTTGTAAATTTAAAACTTGATTATTTTTAATAGTAAAATAAGGACTCTTGTGGATACCCGATTTAAATAATTTCCCACCTTTGAAAATCTGATTAATAATTTTGCCATTGGTTAAAGAATTGAAAAATTTATAAATTTCGTTGGTGGTTTTGGAATTAATAAATCCAGGTACATCATAAATCATTTTTGATTGAATTTCAATTGGAATTATATTTCTTGTATAACCAGGTAAATAAGAAATACCAGGACCAAAATTTGAATTAAATTGTTTAATAAATTTTAATCTTTGCTTTTGTTCATTACCAAATTTATAATTTTTTTTTAAATTTAAATTTGAATGTAATAATAAAGATTTAATTAATGTTGATTTCCCACAATTTGTATGACCAATTAAATATGAATGATTTGGAATGAAATCTAAAACATCTTTTAAATTCCAATTTAATTGACCAGAGGTGATAAATATATTTTCACGAGGTACATTGTATTTAGAATATAAATAGTCTGAAATGAATTGTTTTGTATATGATTCATATGAAGAATGTTTTTGTATTAGGTTGTCTGATTTTGTCATAATGAATAAAACTTCTTTTGGTGATCTATATTTAAAAATATCCAAGTTTATACCCATGGGGAAATCTAATGAATTAAATAAATAAACAATTGGTGAATTTTTAGGAATCAAATTGGTTAAAATATGGTTTAAATCATACAAAGGAAATTCTTTGGACGATAATTGAAATTTCAGTTGATTTTGAAATTGTCTACATCGTATACATTCAATTGAATCATTGGATTTAGAAGGTAATTGATAAATTTCTTTTGATTGTGGTTTCAGTTTCAACTCATTTGAATTAAAGTCTATATCTGATTCAATTAATTTAGATTGATATTTTTCAAATATTAAATCTTCTTTTGATTTAATGGGAAGTTTTGGTTTCAGTTGTATATAATAACCAGGTAAATTTGAATCAAAATTTTGTAATTTTATACCACAAGAACGACATTTGGGATCTGAATTATATAAATAGTTTAAAGCAACTGAGTAATGTCGTACTCTTGTTAGATTTATCCTTTTTGATTTGAATAATATTGATAACATAAAGATTAAGTTTGATTGAAAATGATGAGGACAAAATTGGAACGAAAAGAAAAAAAAAAATAATTAAAATGGTGTAAAGTATGAGATGCATTAACTATTAAATTTCAGAATTTGTGCATTAAAACACAAGACAATGTGCAAACATGTTAATATATGACCTAGCTCAGGTACATTAACTTATTATAAACTATAACATTATATTCATAATTCCGTTCTAGAACAGTTTTGAAATTCTACTTTAAATCACAATGAAATTGAATGGAAACGATGATCTCTTCTATAACTAATATATCAGTATCTATATCTGTGACGGTGTGTGTTTGTGTGTCGGTGGGTATGGCTTATGATATTTTGTTGGTTATATTATCACTTTATGCATTAGTTTTAATCTAAATCAACATTTTTTCCTTTAAATTTTTTTTTCTGGAATTTTAACTGTAATTTTTTGATGGAAATAGGAAGAAATGGATATGGCAAATAATTGCATTATATATTATTGCAAGATACATATAATTCTTATAAATAGGAGATGAAAATTCAACTCAATAATTATATTTGATCTATTTCATGTCATTCATTAATTTAAACAACATTCTCAAAAATATCCGAAATAGCAATATTTATTTATACACTGGTTTTTATTCAAATAAGCGAATTCAAGAAAAGAGTGTAAAAAAATAAGTTTCATTAGCAATAACAGTTAATTTTAACCGTAAATCATAATAAAAACTAATCAATGTACAACAACTTAAATGTTTTGATTGTTTGATTGATCATACATGAATTAAGATGAAACAAGAAAGAAATAGTTAAAGAATAAATAAGAATGTGAAAATACACAATAGAATAAAATCACTGATCTGTACAATACAAAGACACAACTTAAAAAAGTTTGAGTTTGAGTTTGAGTTTGAGTTGTAGTTAAGTAAAGTAAAGTAAAAGAATAATAACAAGTTGTTTGTTTTGGTATTGTGATTAGAAATTAAATTATAAGTTAAGGTTTCAATTGGAGTTTGTAGCACTAAATTTAAGATGTAAAGCATAAGGAGGTGTAAAACATACATATGTAACTATTATAAAAACAAAAGGAAATGTAACACGTCATTAGAATTAAATTAAATATCATCGATCAAGTGTTAATTACAGTTTGATTTTTAAACTTTGTTTGTCTTTCTTAAAAATTTTTTTAAATTTGAATCAAAAGAATAAAATATTAAGGAGTGCATTAATTTTATAATTTTTTTTTGAGGCACAAAATGATTAAAGTGTTGAATTAACATTTGACTAAAACTAAAACTAAAAAGCTAAAAAATCATCATCATCATCATCATCATCATCATCATCATCATCATCATCACAGCCTTAGTTGGTATTTGAAATAAAAAAATAGTAATTGTATATATTTTATTATTGCTTCAATCTACACTATCAGCTTACAGTAGACTCATAGTAAGGTTATAGTCTCAAGTTTAATTTAAATTAATTTTCAAATGATAAAAAATATTATAAAAAAATATGTTTCTTCTTAAGAGATGAAGAAATTTTCTTATTTTTATTTTTAATTTTTTAAATCTGAGTATAAATTATTTTTTTTATATTTACGAATGCAATATTTCTTAAAAAAGATTAAACAATTCTTTTTTTTTTTTTTTTTTTTTTTTTTTTTAAAGATTTTAATTATGCAGTTTGTTTTAATAAAACCCGTGTTTTTAAAAATTTTTTTTTTTTTTTTATTAACCAAAAAAGTATTCAAATATACAAACCAACAACTGATTTGGAAAAAAATTAGTTAATTATATAGATAAACCAAAATGATGCAACTTTGATTTTAATTTTAATTTGATAATATTTCATATATATCGTTAAATAATTTGATGATTAACTAATAATATTATAATCACCAGTTTGCTAAAAGACACTCTATTTTCAAGTTAAATGAAATTTTTAAAAATAAGATAATATAATTAACAATAATTAAGCTTTTCATTATATTTAAGCTTTATAAAATTAAACTATTTTATAGAAGATTATTAGTATTTTGATTGATATTGTGTGCTGCAGTAAATTAATTCTATCACAGCTTTATACTGAAATCATCTTTAAAATCTAATACTGTGTATTATGTTGATAATTAAAAGCTTTTATTTTTTAACCTTACATAAACATACACATAAAATAGACCATGTTTGAATTCATAATTTGCTCAAAATCTTATTGCTAAATAAATAATCTATTGTGATTTATATCAAACTTTAATAATCAAATAGGTTATTGAATATGGGATGAATTAATGATGGAATTTATAATAATAGAACAGAAGAAGAAGAAGAAGAAGAAGAAGAAAAAAAAATTTAAATTTTAATATAAAGATTAAGTTGTGTTACAGTTGACTAAAATATCTAACTAGTTAATTATTCATTCAAATCTTAAATTAAATTAAACAAAACTAAATTTAGAAATAAGAGTTATCTGATTGAAATTAAGAATATGATGATGATGATATTGAATAAAGAAATTAGTGAGATTGATGGATGGTATTTAAGTCAATGATAAATCTGGTTAATGCATTTTGTGGATAATTATTTATAGATAAGACATCATTGATTAATGTTGATGTTGAATATTATAATAAACCATATTGATTTTAAAATATAATTGATAATAAATAATAATAATAATAATAAATTATACATATATATATTTAAAATTATATTATACTTTGTACATATAAAAATATATACATATAACAATTTATACATTACATATAAAATATTTATATTCATCCATCATCATCATTTCTCTAATTTTATACCACCAATTCTCCAATTCCATTTACACCATTTTCAATCCCATCTTCTGATTCAATCTCAATTAGTATCATCAAACATACTTCATTCCATTTGGCATTAGATTAAATTTCCTTTTGTCTTTATTTTATTATTGATAAATTGCTATTATACATAAATTATATTAATAGTAAATTATAACCCATAATACAGTATACATATATATTTATACATTCATACATTCATACATACTTATATTCATACATACTTATATTCATATTCATATATATTTTTATATCATTCAAAATTTCAGATTCAACAACAATCGTTACACATAATTTCAAATTTTTTTTAACCAACAACAACAATTACCACAACCACATATTTCATATATATAATCTAATTCATGGTTAAACGATCTAATACATCTTCTCATTCATCACCATCTTTCCCAAAAAAACCAACAACAAGTATTCAATCACAATATAATCAAACTGCAACGGAAACTTGGGTTAAATGTGGTGAATGTGCAACTACATTAGGTTTAATAATACCAGCAATCAAATCATTTGAAAATGCATTAAATCATGATCCATCAAATCCAATTGCTTTAATTGGTTTAAGTTCTTCATTAAGATTGAATGATATCAATCTAAATGAAACAATTGGTTCACAATCTTCAATTGAAAAATTAAATAAATCATTACAATTATATCCAAAATTTTTATCAAAAAATCATTTAATTTATAAAGAATTAAGTGAATGTTATTTATTAATTGGTTTAAATGATCAAGCTCATCAATCTATTCAAATTAGTATACAATTAAATCCACAAGATCCAAGTTTATGGTTATTAAATGCCCAAACTTTAATTAGATTAGGTTCAAAAAATCATGCAACAAATTCTTTAACTCATTGTTTAAATTTATTACCTGAATTTCAAAAAGATTATAGTTTAATTGATATTGAAACTTCAAGAGCTTGTCATGCTGAATTAGCTGCAATTGCTGCTTCTGATGGTAATATTGATATATCAATAAAAGAATTAAGTTTAACTTTAAGTTTACCACCACCTCCATTATCAAGAATTGATGAACATATTGCTTTATGGTGTGCATTATCAACAGCAAAGGAAAGAGCAAATGATATTGAAGGAGCAATAATTACATGTCAAGATGCAAATTTAGCAATTGGGAAAAATGATCGAATTATAATGACTCATTGTTATTTATTATTATTAATTAATCCAGTGGGAAATTCAGAACAAGTTATATCCTTATTAAATAAAATTATTAATTTGGTGGTTGAAGAAGAAAAACAGGTTGCAAAAGATTTTTTACCTTGGTATTTATTAGGTAGAGCTTATTCTTTCATTGATGAACCAAGATTAGCTTATAATTCATATCAAATTGCTTTAAGATGTGCACCAAATAGTTCAATAAATTGGTTAGCTGTTGGGAAATTATATTTAGAATTAAAACAATTACCTGATGCTTTAGCTGCTTATTCACAAGCTTTAAGATTACAAATTGATGAAGGAAATATAGGTACGGCAACTGCTTGGGATGGTTTAAGTTGTGTTTATGAACGTTGTGAAGATCATTTATTAGATGCTTCTGATGCTTGTTCAAGAGCAAGTTTAGTATTTAAAACAATTGGTGATTTAAAAAATTCATTATATTTTGAACAAAGAAGTGAAATTTTATTAAAATGTTCAAAGGATTCAAATTTAAAACCTCCTTCTTTAAGAGAACCACCTGATGTACCAAATATTTTATTAAGAGATTTAGTTGCTTTAGCTCCAAATGAAAGAATTAATTATACTCAAAGTCAACAAAAGCAAACTCAAAGTCAAACTCCATTACAACGACCTACAAGAGAAAGTCCAATGATTACTCAAACACCTCAACAAGGACAACCAATTACACAATTTCAACCAATGAATAATTTACCTCAACCACCATTGCCACCACCACCACCACCACCACCACAACAACAACAACCAAATCAATATTTATATCCAGCATTTAATAAAATAGATCAAAAAGCATCACCTCGTCAACAATTACCTCAATTACCAACACCACAACAATATCAACCACAACCAATAAATAATAATTGGTCTCCTCAAGTAAATCAACAACAACAACATATACAAATCCCACCACCACCACCACAGCAGCAGCAACAACAACAACAACAACAACAACAACCACCACCACCACCACCACCACCACAACAGTTTTATATTCATCCAGTTTCTATTCCACCTCAACAATTACCACCTCATCGTTCACCACCACATATAGTGAATAACAATAATAATCCTTCATATATAAGTGGACCTAATGGTCTTCCACATCCAAATGGATATCCTTATGGTCAATACATTCCAATTCCTGGTGGAGCTCAATATACATCAACTTCATCATCACCAAATTGGAGAAGATAAAAGTTTATAGAAAATATATACAATTGAAACTGTATCGAAATTGTAATACCTCTTTAAAATTGATTTGATCAAAATTTATGATTTCTTCTAGTTATCCTCAATCAAAGAATTAACTGAATTTTGCAATTGAATTAGAATTATATTAGAATCAATCTCATCATTGCAAAAGGAATGAAATATCTAAAATTTGATGGGTTTATTTTTTGGGTTTTGTAATCTGACCATATTAGAGAAGGTAAAGAATTTTAGAATCGAATTCCATAAATCACATATATTTCGAACTTTTAAAGTCCTTTTTATCACTGATTTCAAAAAGATTGACCAAATCAAATTCATTTAATTACTTATTTTATATAATCTTTAAAATCATTCCAAGTTCCTTTTATAAAATTTAAATTATATTTATCATTAATTAATTCAATTTTTGTTCCCTTTATAATACAAGGATATTTACAATTTAATAAAGGTAATAAATCAGTTAAACTATCACCAATATACATAACATTATTAAATTGATTTATATAATTTAATTTATCTACGGAATCACGAATTTGACCCCCCTTTACCCATTTACCAGTTGTTGAATTTGTTTCAAAATCAAATTCAAATTCAAATTCATTTGTAATTATTTGTGATATTTTCAATTCAATTCCATATTTTTTCAATAAAGATTTAATTATAATTGAAGTCCAATTTAAACTAATTATAATAAATGGAATATCTGTATCTAATTCCTTAATAAATTCTAAAAATCCAGGTCTAATTTCAATTAAATTAATAATTGAATCTGATTGAAATTGTTCTTTTCTCAACCCCTTAAATATTTCCAATCTTTCAATTTCATTAATTGAACTCATTTCAATTTGTTTCATTCCTTTTTGAAATTTAATTTCATCTTGAATAGTTAATCTATTTCCAAATGATTTTGAATACTCATGGTACTTATCCATATAAATATTTGTAAAATGTTGGAAATTAGGTTTTAAATTAGGATTATTTCTATATGGGACTTGTGATACATATTGAATCGTATCTGATTTAGTTATAGTTTCATCAAAATCACTAATTATAACTTTTGGTTTAAATTTAAGATTTCGCATTAAAAAGAGCAATTTAATCAAATTTTCCCAAATGTCAGATAAGAAAGAATTTGGTCAATTAGGTGATATTTTGGGTTCAAAAGATTCAGAATTATTAGGTAAAGTTACAAATCAAGATTCAAAAGAATTAGATTTAAAATCAAAAGTTGAACAAGGTTTTGGTAAATTTGAAAAAATGTCAAATGAGGAAAAACAACAATACTTGAAAAAAGCAAAAGATTTAGGTAAATTAGAATCAAAATGAATTGATTCTTAATGGAAATTGAATCTAATTTTATTTTATATCTTGTTTTACCTTTTCCACCTTAAATCTTTTGATTCCGTATTTAGAAGATGCTAGTGAGTAATAAATAGTTTTAATATATGAAAGTGAAATTGATTAATCAATTCGAATACAATTAAATCTACAGTTACAAGCTATAAACAGTTATTCAGAATTGAATGGAATCAATTCCTTTCTCTATTTCCATTATTACTTGATTTGGTTATAAGATTTTTTAGTGTGTGTATTAATATATAAAGTTAAGAATTTCCAATCCTATAATCATTATTTCAATGTCTGAATCTGAATCAAATAATACCAGTGTAACCTCCACCACCAATGACTCTCAATCTCAATCCGAATCAAAATTGAATCAACAAGATTTGAATAAAATTCAAGATGTAGCTACAAAGATTTTAAATCCAGATAATAAACATCCACAAATTAATGAATATATTCAATCTACATTTTCATATATTGGTAATGCAATGAATAAAATGCAAACTACAAATGATAGAGATAAAACAGCAAAGGAAATAGCCGATGATTTAACTAATAAATTTGAAAATTGGGTCAAATCAAGAGAAGAATCCAAAACTGAAGAAGATTCCAAAACTGAAGAAACCAAAAAAGAATAGATTAGTTTAATGTATACAATCCTTATATCCATTATGAGTAAGATATTAAATCTCATAACAGACTCAAACCATGTATGTATTTTTATAGCAAGATTTTCTAATCTATACACCTATTGAAACAAATGTATAAAAATAATTGTTGTAATCCATCTTGCAATAATCTACAGAAACTTTTCTAATCAAATTCGTTGTATATTAAAACTATTCTATGAAATGTATTAATTATTGTTGGTTGTAATTTTTTTTTTCTTTCTTTCTATCCATCGCATATTTTTATACTCCAAAAAATGAGTTCAATACCAGCTTGGAAAAAATTAGGTTTATCTGTTAATTCAAATGATCCAAATATTGATACTGAAACTGATACTTTCCAAAGAATTGAAAATGGTGATTTAACAACAAAACAAATCAAGAAATTATCAAATAAAAAAAGAACCTTGAATCAAAAAGATACTACTCAAAAAAAACCACCAAAAAGATTGAAAAAACCTAAAAATGAAAGAAATCCACCTCCAATACCTGATCAATTAACTTATTTAATTCAATTTCAAAATGATAAATCAAATTGGAAATTTAATAAACTGAAACAAAATTGGATATTAAAAAATTTAAAAAATATACCAAAAAGTTATGAATCTGCTTTAATAAGTTATATTGAAAGTTTACAAGGTGGATCTAGGGATAGAATAATAAAAGAATTAAAAGAAATTATAAATAAATGGAATGAAAAATATATATTAGCTGAAGAAAAAATTGAAAAAGAATTGGAATTGGAAAATGAAGTAAATAAAGAGTCAAAGGAAAATGTGGATAAAGAGTCGAAGGATAAAGAGTCAAAGGATAAAAAACAAGAAGATGATGGTATTAATTTAGAATATGCAATAAGGTGTGGTTTGATACTAGAAACATTAATAGATGATCCAATTGAAGTTAAGGGGAAAAGTTAATCAGTCAACTAGATACAATAAACACAAAAGTCGGAAGGTTGGTAATACAAAAACTGTTTAATCATAAAGTTCGTATAAAACTTTCTAAAAAATTCAATTTTCTTTAGTTGCAAATTCCAAATTGTTGATAAATCTATGAAAATTGATGAGTTGAAGATTTACTTGAGTCCAATTAGATTTGTATCATCTTAATTAATCATAAACATTTCGATAATTCATATTCAATATTCTCTGGTCATATGAAATTTGTAAATATTTGATATTTTTTTGTATTTAAAAATTATTAATATACTCCTTGATTGAATATACTAATCAATTCTTAAAAAAATGATAAATAACACACCGATTCATCTTCATTTTAATCATTAACGAATCAATGACAAAATAATCGAAGTAATGTGTTTTTATTTGAAATTCCATTTAGTTCAAGACTCAAATGGTTAAAATTTTTTGAATTTGATGAACAATCAACCCATTCATGTTTCCACTTATATCAAAAAATAGTTAAAACAAAGATAGTCCGTTGATTTCAGATCAATAGATAATAACAAATTCATTGCTGGTAAAGGATATGAAAAATGATAAGGGAGAAAAAATAAGGGGAGAGAATTTGCATTGATTTATGCTAATAAAATAATTATTATGTGTTTCTTTAGTGTTCTGATAATTACCTTATTGGGATGTGACAATGTTTTCCTTTGTAAGACTAATCGGGTAATTTCCAATTCAAAACTGATCAATTAAACTTTCAGAGAATTAAACAAATTGAAAGGTTAGTGATACAAAAATTGATTCAATTTTAAAGATAAATTTTACATGTATCATACACATGGTAGCACACATATATTAATTTTTTACCGCCAAATTAATTTTGCCTTTGCGATTTTACCACCACCAAGATCAACTTTCAATATGAATTTTAATACTTTCAAAGATCGAGCAATGGATGTTGATCCAGATATTAGGTTTATGGCATTGGAAGACCTCAAGAAATTCTTAATCAATGATTCAGATTCCAAAAATTCATTAAATTCATTATTAGAATCAATGTTTCCAATTTTAATAAATATGTTAAATGATCCAAATCCCGAAGTTCAAATGCAAGCAATAAAATCATTTGAACCAATGGTTAGATTCCTTAAAAATGAAACATTACTAAAATTAATTAAAAAATTATTTTCATTAGTTTTAAAACAACAAAAAGATTCAAATTTTACAATATCAATTCCAAATATGGCATTAAGATCATTATTTATTCAATCAAATTCAAAAACTAAATCGGATTTTTCAAGTGATAAATTAACAAATTATTCAAATTATAAATTTGATAAAAAATTATCAAGAATGATTTTAGATTATTTATTACCATTATTTTTTGAAAATGATATAAATATAGATATAATTGAATTATTAATTGATATCATAACTGAAATTGGATATGTTTTGAAAAAGGAGGAATTAATTGAATTATCTTTTTATTTAATTGATATTTCATTTAAAAAATCAGGTATAATTGGTAAAAAATCAATAATTGCATTTGAAAAAATTGTATCACTAACTAAGGATCAACAATTAGTTGATGAAATTTTAATTGTAATTGATGAAAAATTTGGAATCTCAAATTTAAAAAATAAACAATTTATTCAATTTCAATTATATTCAGTTTTATTAAAAAATGATATAATACCAAGAGATTTAAATTCAATACTAAACAAAATTATGGAAATTTTAAACAATAACCTTGACCAAATTGAAGAAGATTTAGATTTTGATTTATTATTAAAAGAAAATTCATTAAAAGATGAAGCTTTCAATTGTTTAATAGATTTAACAAAAGCAATTGATCAATTTAATTTGAATATTTTGAAAATTGGTGAATTATACTTGAACTATAATCCATTTGGAAATGATGATGATGAGGAAATCCAAGAAGAATCAGATATTGAATTTAGTGATAATGAAGAAATTGATAATGTACAAGATGATGATGAAAATGATGATGGATCATGGAAATTAAGATCTAAATCTGTAAAATTATTTAGAATCTTGGTTGAAAAATTTCCTGAATCATTGGAAATTATATCAAAATTATTAAATAAATTTCAATATTCAGATATAAATTTACAAGTGGTTATAGAACTGATTAAAACTTCAATTTCAATTATAAATTCAACTTCACCAAGAGATGCAAATGAAATTGAATCAATTTTTCCAATTATTCAAAATAGAATTTCAAAAATTGATGAAGATCAATTATCAATATATCTTAAATTAATTGAAAGTTTAAATAGATTTAATAATTTATCATTGATACTGAAAATTTTTGAAATAATTGAGATCAAAAATTTTCAAACTTTTAGTAGATTAGAATTTTTACAATTTTATTCAAGTATTTTAAAATATCATTCAAATTTATCAAAAAAAATAATTACTAAAATGTCTAATGATTTTGAAATAAATTTAAAAGATAAATCATTTAATATCATTATTGAAACTATAAAATGTTTAACATTATTATTTAATCATGGTGAATCAATTCCAAATTTGAATATATTAATTGAATCATTAATTTCAATTGTAAATGATACTAAAAAATATCCAAGTGATTTAGTTAAATTGGCAATTTTATCATTAAGTGAAGCAAATAAATTACAACCAAATAAAGATATTTTAAATGCTTTTAAAACTTCAATCAATTATGAAGGTACAAATAAAACAACAATTGATGTTTTATTAAATATGAGTTTTTCAGAAGAGTATTCAATTTATTTATTAGATAATTTGAAATTCTTAATACTTTCATCAAATGAAACAACATCAAAATCTGCATTATTATTGACTAAAAAAATTATAAATTCATTACCATCATCAAATTATGATATAATTGAAAATTTATTAAAATTATTATCAGTAACTAATAAAACAAACTACCAATATATTTTTGAAATTTTTATTAAATTAGCAGATTTTATTAATCAAGAGACATTCTTTAGAATTATAATGAAATTATTAGATAAAATTGATGAAAATGATGATAAGTTCTTCAATTTGTTAATCATATTTTGTAAAAGAAATCCAAATTTATACTATGACTTAAAATCTTTACTTAATTTCAAATTATCAATTAGTGCAAAAATTTTAGCAATTTGTTGTATTGAATTGAATTTACAACAAGAAATATCCAAATCAAAAGATGAATTTCAAAATTATTATCAAAATGATATTAATAATGAAAAATTTGCATTTAACATTTTATTTTTAGGTTATATTGGAAGTTTTATTGAAATTAAAGAAATTGATATAAATTTATTAATTGGTTTATTGAAAAATAAAAATTTTATAAATGATTTAAATATTCAAGCAACTTCAACTTCATTAGGTTTAATTTTGAAACAACCAAATATAATTCTTGATGAAATTCAAAAAAATGATTCAACAATTATAAGAAGTGCATTGATTAATTCATTAATAATATCTAGTGATTCTTTTAATTTGGAACAAAAGAAACATATTTGGGAAATTGTTTTTAATTTACCTTTAAATTTTGATTCCACAATTATATCAGAATTGAGAAAATCAGGTGAATTATTAGGAAAAATTATAACTTCATTTAATGATTTAAAGGATACAACAGATCTCAAAAAAATTTATTTAATTTTAATTATAACCAAATCTTTACTAAACAATTTAAAAAGTTCCAAAGTAAATGATGAGATTTTGGTAAAGTTGATCAAATTATCAATAAATTGGTTAGATATAATTAATATTGATATTAAACAAATTATAATTGGAAATTTATTAACGGCTTTACATCAAAAACAATCAATTATATTAAATTTAAATGAGCCAATCTTATCCAAAATTTATAAAAATTTAATTGCAGAAGACTCATTTAAAAAAATTATTACAATGGGTCCTTATAAATATGTTTTAGATCAAGGGTTAGAAGTTAGGAAATTATGTTATGAATTTATTTATTCAATAATTTCATTAGATAATCAAACCTTAACTAAGGCAAATATAAATATTTATTCCATTGTTGAAAAGATTATTGAAATTGGTTTAATTGATAATGAAATTGATATAATTGTTTTATCATGTATAAATTTAATTAATTTTATTGATTTACATAAAGAAATTGCAGGATACTTATTTAATGATGAAACAAATCTAGGTACTTTGATTGATCGATTAAAAATTCAATTAAGTAAAAAATTATCAGTGAAAGCTTCAACTCAAGATACTGATTCTTATCAAGAAAGAATTAAATCAATTATAAAATTAAGTAAAAAAATTAATGGTTTAATTGAAGATAAACGAAATTGGTTTGATTATTATAATTGGTTAAAAGAGGAATATGTAGTTTATTTCAATTCTATTGAGATATGAGAATAACATACTAATTCAGATCGATTAAAAAATTGAGTAAACAAATTTAAAAGATGAACGAGACTGGATTGATTGCTAAAATTGTTTAAAAGATGAATATATAGTTTATTTGAGATATGAGAAAAATTGAAATATATATTTGAATTCTCTGATTTAATTCTATTTACCTTGATTATTATATTTGATTGAAAGAATTTATAATATATTCCAATTCCATTGAAATATGATTTGACATGAATATTTACAGTTAAATTTTATTTGATATTGATTCAAATAAGTAACAATTTATAGCTGCTAATGTAAATATTCATCGATGATTTTGTAGCTAAATGTTTAAACAAATCTTTTGTTATCTTTTGTAGAACATCTAACTCTACAGCTAAGTTTGATTTGGTTCAAATAAATTATAGCTTGAAATGTAGATCTACTTGGAATCACTTTACATATCAATGGTATTTTAGCTAAATAATTAAACAAATCTTTTGTTATCTCATGTGAAACTTCAATTGGCCGTACAGCTAAGTTTAATTTGATATTGAATCAAATAAGTAACTATTTATGACTTGTAATGTAGGTCTACTTGGATTCATCGATGATATTTAAGCTAAATATCAATTTAATTTGATTTTGATTCAAATAAGTAACTGTCTATAGCTTGTAATGTAGATCTACTTCATCGATGATAAATATAAGCTAAATGTTTGATTAAATTTTTTGTTATCTTTCGTGGAACAACTAACTCTACAGCTAAGTTTATTTTGATTCAAATAAATAACTATTTATCGCTTGTAATGTAGATCTACTTGGATTCACTTTACATATCAATGATATTTTAGCTAAATGTTGTTTAATTAAATCTTTTGTAACTTTTGAAGGAGTATCAATTTGTTCCCAATTTAAATCATAATTCAAACATAATAATATTAACAAAATACCACAACTTAAATCTTTACCGGAATCACATAAAATCATACATGGGAAAGTTATCTTATTGATCAATTCAGGTAAGATCGTTCTTAGTTTATTTGAACCTTTTTTATTACTAGAAATTGAATATTGTAAAATATTTGCATTTTCTGGTTGATTTAAAATTTTAAAATCACTAAAGACAATCATACAACAATTTTGATAATTTAAATCATTTTCAATTTTCCCAATTGAAATTTTATCTGTTATTGTATAATATTTAAATGGATTTTTTTCAATTGAAACTTGATTTATTGATTCAATTAATTCATCTTCGTTCATTTCAATATATTTATCATGTAAGATCTCTGGTATCAATTGCCAAAAAATATTATAATCAAATTTCAAATCTTGTGGGATCCATAATTCATGATCATCAGCAGCTCCTTGTATATAATCAAATGATTTATTATGAATTGTTGAAGCTGAAATTAAACATAAATTATAAACATCTTCATCCAAGCAATCAAAATCTGATCCTGGATAGTACCATTTAGGTATAATTGGTTTATCTAATTTATAACCATCTAATAAATTTAATTGTTTAACTTGAGAAATAAAATTTGGTAATAATTTTTTTATACTATTTTGTTCATTTAAGGGTATAAATGAAGGTAATTTTAACCAATCTTTTTGAGTTAATATTGAATTTATAACGGCACACCAAATTGGTATTGTTTTCAGTAAAGAATCAGGCATTAATTTTCCTTTCCTTGTTGAATCTATAATTATTAACCCATTATTCTGTTTAATTAAGGGAATTAGATTCAAATTTAATCTTCTTAATGAAAATGACCATACATTAGTATGCCCATCAGTAGATTTGAAATAACAGGTATCTAATATTAAATTTGATGGAATATACCATAATCCACATCGTTCATTGGATATAATTGGTAGACCCAAGATCTGAGTTATTGATAGGATATAATAATAATCGTATAGTATGGAATTTAATCTATTCTTTAATGAATATTGTGTCCTTCTTAGTGTCTTTGTAATTTCATTTATATTATTAAATTCATTGAATACCAATTGCAGCATTAACCAATCAGATTTGCACCGAGGAACCGGAAAAAAAATAGAAAACCCCAGAGAAAAATAATTTTTCAACTTATTGACCATGTTAAGATTTACTACAAGAGCCAGTGTTAGACAATTTTCAACCAATTCAATCCTTTTACAAGGTACAAGAATTGAAACAGATGCATTTGGTGAAATTGAAGTACCAAATGATAAATATTATGGTGCTCAAACTGCAAGATCAAAATCAAATTTCAAAATTGGTGGTGAAGCTTTTAAAATGCCAATTCCAATTGTTAGAGCATTTGGGATTTTAAAAAAATCAGCAGCTATAGTAAATGAATCTTATGGTACATTAGATTCAAAAGTTTCAAATGCAATTCAACAAGCTGCTACTGAAGTTAGTCAAGGTAAATTAGATGATCATTTCCCTTTGGTTGTTTTCCAAACTGGTTCAGGTACTCAATCAAATATGAATGCAAATGAAGTTATTTCAAATAGAGCAATTGAAATTTTAGGTGGTAAATTAGGTTCAAAATCTCCTGTTCATCCAAATGATCATTGTAATATGTCACAATCATCAAATGATACATTTCCAACAGTTATGCATATTGCTGCTGTTACTGAAATTAATCAATCATTAATACCAGAATTAACAAAATTAAGAGATGCATTACAATCCAAATCTGAAGAATTTAAAGATATTATAAAAATTGGTAGAACTCATTTACAAGATGCAACACCATTAACTTTAGGTCAAGAATTTTCTGGGTATGTTCAACAATTAACTAATGGAATTGAAAGAATTGAAAAAGTTTTACCAAATTTATTAAATTTAGCTCAAGGTGGTACAGCTGTTGGAACTGGATTAAATACAAAAAAAGGTTGGGATTCAAAAATTGCTCAAGAAGTTTCTAAATTAACTGGATATCAATTTAAAACAGCACCAAATAAATTTGAAGCTTTAGCAGCTCATGATGCTATCATTGAAGCTTCAGGTGCATTAAATACTATTGCTGCTTCATTATTTAAAATTGCAAATGATATAAGATATTTAGGTTCTGGTCCAAGATGTGGTTATGGTGAATTAGATTTACCTTCAAATGAACCAGGCTCATCAATTATGCCAGGAAAAGTTAATCCAACACAATGTGAAGCTTTAACTATGGTTGCATGTCAAGTATTTGGTAATAATTCAGCTATAACATTTGCTGGTGCATCAGGACAATTTGAATTAAATGTTTTTAAACCAGTTATGATTTCAAATTTATTATCATCAATTAGATTATTAGCTGATGGGTCCAATTCTTTCAGAATTCATTGTGTTGAGGGTATTAAAGCAAATACTGATAAAATTAATAAATTATTATATGAATCTTTAATGTTGGTAACTGCTTTAAATCCAAAAATTGGTTATGATATGGCTTCAAAAGTTGCTAAAAATGCTCATGCAAAAGGTTTAACTTTGAAAGAATCTTGTTTAGAATTGGGTGCTTTAACTGAAGAAGAATTCGATGAATATGTTAGACCTGAATTAATGATTGGTCCAAAATAGACTCTTTAATATATATATTTATTTATTTATTCGCAACCAAAAAATCTATTATATCATGAAAAAAATTGATCCACCACCATATTTAAATTATTCATTAAATAAACCTATTGATCCAAAAGTTGCAAGATTGAAACAATTACGTAAAGATGAAAAATTAAAAAAATTAAATGATTCAAGAATTAAAAAGGGGTTGAAACCGGTTAATTCTTTAGATGAATCATCAAAGAATTTAAAACCAAAGAAACAAAAGGAAATTAAATCAACTATACCAATTTCACAATTTCAACCACAACAACCAAAGAAGAAAATGAGTTTTAATGAATTAATGAAAAAGGCATCGACAATTGATAATTCAAAATTAAAAGTTAGTATTCCTCATAAATCATCAGAACCTAGATTGAAAAAGAAATCGTCAACTCCAACACCTCCACCAGTTAAACAAACAGTTGCCAAAACACCCCCAGAACCAGTCACATTACCAACTAGACAACCAAGTGCTAAAGTACAAGAATACCTAAAGAAAAAACAACCACCAAAGAAACAACAACCAAATGAAGATGAATATGATTCATTTGTTGAATCAGATGAAGAAGAAGTTTATAATAAAGATGAAATTTGGGCAATGTTTAATAAAGGTAAGAAAAGATCCAATTTCCAAAATGATTATGACTCAGATGATATGGAAGCAACTGGTGGTGAAATTTTTGATGAAGAATTTCAATCAAGAAGAATAGCTCAATTAGAAGATATAAAAGAATTAGAAAATGAAAAAAGATTAGCTAAATTAAAACAACAAAGAAAAAAGCAAAAGAATATATAATGATTAATGATTTAAGAATGTAGGCCAATTCCAATCTTGTTTCAGATTGATTTGTTTATGATGTTTAATATGTCTTTCAGCAATTTCTCTTGGAAACCCTTTTAATAATGTGATTAATAATTTTTCACTTGGTTTATAATTCAAATCTATCCACCATTTTAGAATCTTGGATAATTCTGATATATAATTATATTTTATTAATAATTGAATATATTGTGACCATAAAAATTCCAGTGGTATTATCCCCATTGAATCTTTATTAATTTTAACATTTTGATTGAATTCATAAATTGCAATTTGTGAAGTGAAATGTTTATCTATTGATATTAAACCATTTTTATTTGCAATTTTGATTAGTATCAGTAATATAAATGAATTTGGTGATAAATTTTTTTGTATAAATTCTTCTTTATAAATTTGAAATACTTTTTTTGGATCTTTTTCAATATTCATTAATAAACCTAATTGATAAATTGATTTGAATGGATAATTATTATACAAATGTTGAATATATTGAGTATAATTCAATTTTGATTTGTCTATATCTTTATCCCATGGGAAATTGAGCATTGGAATTGTATAATCTTTAGCTAGGAAATGTAAGAATTTATTCATAATTAATTTAACAAATTTTGAATCAATTAATTGAGATATTTCATATAATGATTCATAATTATTTACAGGTTGTATTAATTCATTAACTAAATCACTTGTTAAATTACATTCACTTTTATTTATGTTCTCTAGAATTGATTTTGATTTTTCAAAGTCTAATAAATTGAAATATGATAATTTTCTAATGAAAAATAACCAAATTTTTGAACTTTTTTCACAATTTTTTAAAGCTAGATTGCAAATGTTTATTAAATCTTCTGGTGATTGACATAGATTTAGTTTTACAATATAATAACAAACTAAATCTTTCATTGATTCGGGTTTACTTTTCTTTTCAATTGTTTGGAGTAATTTTTCACCTTTCTTTTGATCAATTTTGGATACCATTAATGTTATTCCCATATAGGCTTTGAAATTTATCTTAGTTCCCGATTGAATTAGTTTCTCTTGAACTTTGATTTGAGAACTCTCAAATTTACATGAATATAATGCAATATTCCAAATTAATCCATTTATATAATCATCACCAAGATTAATTTTAAATCCTGATTTATCAGATTGAAGGAACTTAATTGAATTGATTATTCTATTCAAACATTCAGGTTCAAACATTAAACTATAATAAATTAAATTATCTAAACATGATTTAATAATTGAAATTTCATTATTCTTTTGTGATAATAAGTATCTTAAATTATGTAACCAAATCTCTTGTTGTAAAAAAAATTCTTCTTTAAAATTAGGATTTCTTAATAAAATATCAAATAAAACAAATGAAGGTGTATTTTCATTTAAATAATTTGAACTTTCAATTATTGAATTTGATGTAATTGATTGAATCCAATTGATTAAATCTTTGACTGTATAATCTTCATTTAGGTCATTCACAATCGATTTAAAACATTTGATTCCCATTTGTAAAGTATGGTCCTTAGGGATATTGAAAAAGTTTATAACTTCTAAATCATCATCTATTTGATTTACAATCTTTTTGAAAAATTGAACATGTGAAATTGATAATTGTTTATTTTGTCGTAGATTATCTATTATTATAATTATATGAAATACAATTGGTTCTAACAATTTCATCAACTTTTCTTTGGAGCTTTTCTTATCGAAGTTTGTATTTATAATAGTTTGATAATCATTAAATCTCGAATATAATGATAAATATTCAATTCTTGGTTGAATTTTTATTCTTGATTGATTAAACTGTGTCAACTTATGAAATAGTTTATTTGGAATTCGTTCTTTAGATCTATGTGATAGAAATGAATTATACCGTAGACTTTGTTTCCATATCTTTCTTATATTATTCATATCATTTTGGTAAAATTTTCATAAAATTTGATAATGCGAGAACTGCATAATGTAAACGCAACCATGAATAATTATAATGAACTACTAAAAGAAGTCAAATTGGAAGGTCCAAGTCCACGAAAGAAAAGGAAAGTTATTCCTAAAGATTCAGAGATTATAACTATTGATTCAGAGTCAGATTCAAAAGAGAAAGATGTAGATTCAGATTCAGATTCATTTGAAGATGTAAGTTTAGATAAGAATGATTCAGATTCAGATGCATTTGAAGATGTAAGTTTGGATTTCCATGATGATTCAGATTCATTTGAAGATATAAATCTAGACTTAAAACCTCAAGATTCAATTACAATTGAAATTAAAAAACCCGAACCACCAAAGAAGAAAATGAATATAATTACACCAGAAGAAAGAAATCGACGGGTTTTAATTCATAAAATGTATTTAATAATGTTATTAATTCATGGTACAATCCGAAATAAATGGTGTAATGATAAACAATTATCTAAATCATTAATTCAATCATGTATAACTCAACAAATTTCAAATTTATTTAAAGGTAATGATAAAAGTGATGTTATAAATTCACGTCATTTACTTGATGGATTAAAAAAATTAATGATTATATATTCAGCAAAATTTAGAATAACTTTTCAAGGTTTAATTCGAAAAAATTGGAATGAATTAAGTAAACCACAAAAAGATGATTCAATTGTAAATCATAAAACTTTTAAAAAATTGGTTACAAATTTTAGAGGTAGTAGAGATATTGGTGCTCAAGGTTTTGTTACATTATTAAGAGGTTTAGGATTCAATTCAAGATTAATTTTATCAATGCAACCACCAGATTATACAATAATATCTGCTAAAAAACAAGAAATTAAAGATTTTATTGATTCAAATTATCCAATATTTTGGGTTGAAGTTTGGGATAAATTTTTGAAAAGATGGATAAGTATTGATCCAATTGTAATGAAAATTATTGAAATTTGTCCAAAACGTAGAAAATGTTCATTTGAACCTTCAACTTCAGATGAAAGGAATCAATTGACTTATGTTATTGGTTATGATAAATATGGTAGAATAAGAGATATTACAAGAAGATATAGTTTAAGTTTTAATGCAAAAACTATTAGAAAAAGAATAGAATTTAAATCAAATGATGAAAAAAATTGGTATGAATTAGTACTAAAAAGTTTAAATTTCAAAAAATCAAATAGTTTAAGTGATATTTATGAATTAAAAGAATTTAATGAACGTGATTTAAATGAAGGTATGCCAAATAATATTCAAAGTTTTAAAAATCATCCATTATATGTATTAGAAAATCAATTAAATTCAAATGAAATAATTTATCCATTTAATGATGAATCAAAATGTGGAACTTTTAAATCAAGAAATAAAGTGTTGAATGTTTATAAAAGATCAAATGTTTTTAAAGTTCGATCAGCAAAAGCTTGGTATTTAAGAGGTAGAATTTTGAAAGTTGGTCAACAATCAATGAAAATGATTATAAAAAATGATGAAGAAATTAGATTATATGCTGAATTTCAAACTCAATTATATATACCACCATCTATTGAAAATGGAATTATACCAAAGAATTCATATGGAAATATAGATTTATATACAAAAACAATGATACCTGAAGGTGGGGTATTTATAGAATTGAAACCTGATATATCAATGAAATTATTAATTCAAGCAGCAAATATTTTAGATATAGATTATGCAAAGGCAATAGTTGCATTTGATTTTGGTAGAAAAAAATCAGTAAATGTAAGAGAAGGTGGAATTGTAATATTTCATGAATATAAAGAAGCAATTGAATTGGTAATTGATCAATTATTAAATGAAATTAGAGAAGCTAATAGGATTTTGATGGAAAATAGTGCATTGAATAATTGGAAATATTTCTTGTTGAAATTGAGATTGGAATATAGATTGAATAAATCTCATGGTAAATTGGGTGAATCCGAGAAAGATCAACAAGATCAACAAGAAGATCAACAAGAGGGTGGCTTTGAAGAACCTGAAGAAAAAGGCGGTTTTGTTGTATCAGGTCATGAAGATCAAGAAGAAGGTGGTTTTGTTGTATCCGATAACGATTTTGAAGAAAAAGATGGGTTTCAAGAAGGTGGTTTCGAGGAAACTGAACAAGAAGGTGGTTTTGTTGTATCCGATAACGAAATAGAGAAAGAACAAGAAAATGAAGAAGGTGGCTTTCTTATATCGAATGATTTACCAGATAGGAAAAACAAGGCTATAACTGATTATTACGAAAGTGATGAAAATAATGATTCATCAGAAGATGCAACATTTAGTCAAGATGAAGATGATGAGATATTTGAATATGAAAGTGACTAATAAATCGTTTAATTTCCCAATCAAGAAAGAATAGACGCACTGTTACTTTCGCATAAACTCTTTCGCGCATCTAAACGATTCTGGCCGTACTGCAACCACTTGCTAAATTAAAATTTATTCAAGCAGCGCAAGCGCAATTGAAAAAAAGATCTGAGATTAAAAAAAAAAATTAATAAAGCTGCTTTAAACTGTGTAACATCACATTTCTATATAAATGTATAAATTCCCCTGTAAAATCTAATTTTTGACATATCTAAAAATGGCAAACGAAGTTGCAGTAAATGTCTTGGCTACAATTGGTACAGTATTATGGTGTATACAATTAATACCACAAGTAATTAGAAATTTCAGAGCAAAAGATTGTACAGGTTTACCACCTTTAATGATGTTTTTATGGGCTTTAAGTGGTGTTCCATGGTCAATATATTTTATAGGAATTGATGGTTCTATACCTTTAATGATTCAACCACAAATATTTACATTTTTTTGTTTATTAAGTTGGAGTCAAACTTTATATTATCCACCACATAAAGTATCAAGAAAAAGATTAGTGATTTTAGTTGCATCATTTGTTATTATAAGTGTTGGAGCAGAAGTTGGGTTAATATTGGGTCTTCGTCCATTACATAGAAGAGGTATTACTTGGCCATTATTAATTATTGGTATACTTGCAAGTATATTTTTAGTACTTGGATTAATACCGCCATATTTTGAATTAGCCAAAAGACAAGGTAGAGTTGTTGGTATTAATTTTATATTTTTATTTATGGATTCTGCAGGTGCTATATTTTCAATGATTAGTGTTGTTATTGGTAATATGGATATCATGAGTATTGTATTGTATATATTGGTCATAATCTTGGAAGTTGGTATAGTTTTGAGTCATTTCATATGGTGGTTAAGAATTGGTAGAAAATTATCAAAAGAAGAATTGGAAGCTGAAGATGCTTCAATATCATCTGGTGTTGTAATTGAGAAATCTCATGAAGTTGAGAAAGAAGAACCATGAAGTTGAGAAAGATGAATGTTGATACCTTTGTAATTTATAGATTAATGATTAATACGCTTTTATGAAAATCCTACCCCGTTTGTAAATAAAAATTCATTTGTCTGTTTTAATCTCGAATCGTGGATTATTCGAAGAAGACTCAGCTAAGAATATCTCTTATTATCTAATCTCAAATCTTATATCAATTGGTCACGATAATCATTCATCAACGTTTTGAGTCATGTATTTTGTCAACATATAACATTCTTTCAAATTCTTGTTTTGATCAACTATAACATTTTATCGCGTTAAAAAAATTACAACCAAATGGTATGTAAAAAATATCAATTTTAAGGATTTACTAACCAATCAGTCTTCTTTTAAACCATTGAACTTCCTAGATGACTCAAAGAAAGATTTTGAAGAAGAGCATACTAGAGAAATTCAAGTTGAACAAGCTTATACTTTATTTCAACAAGCTTTAAAATTTCAAAGAAATAATCAATTACAAGAAGCCTTTCATGTATATGAAAATTTATTTAAACTTGATATTATATCGAATCATTATTATGAAGAAGTTGATTATATACGAGGATTACAAAATGGAAGTGAAAATCCAATTGATGAATTAAGTTTATTATCACCAAATGTTAAATCACTAAGATATTTAATTTTTAGAAATCGTGGTATGTTATATTTAGAAATGTTAAAAATTGGAGTTTCAGATTTTAAACAAATGTTTTATACTTGTATTGATGATTTATGTATTGCATTTTTATATAATGAAGCTGATGAAAATTTACTTGGAATTATATTTGATATTTATTTATATCTTGGAACAAAAAAATTATCAAAATATACTTTAGAATATCAATTAAGTTCAAAATTTGAAAGTGATGATTTACCTGGTTTAATTCCAATTGATGAATCTATAAGGACCAAGTATAATAATCTAGGGAATTTAAAACCAAATGAAGAATTGAATTTCTTAAAACCAATAAAAGATGATTTTATACAACAAAAGAAAAAGAATCAAATTACAATCACTTGTAAGAATTCATGGGTTAGTTTAATAGATTGTATAAATTTGAAACTTAAAGAATCTCAAGATGAAAATAAATTTGATGAACATAGACCAAGATTAAAGTATGTTGATCCATATGTTTTGACTGAAGAACCAATGGAATTGATAAAGATTGAAATTGAAAATGTTGAAACTGAACCAGAACCAGTACCAGAACCAATACCAGAACCAGTACCAGAAATTGTAGAAGAAGTCGAAGAACCAAAAGAAGAACAGAAGAAAGAAGAAGCAGAAGTCAAAATTCAAAGATCATCAAAAAGATTAGCAAAAGTTGAAACTTCTAACCTACCAGAAATAAAATTACAAGATTCTCATTTTTATGGAATAAATTTATTTCTTCAAGAATTTAAACAATTATTAAATATTGATATATTAGATATAAGAGGAGTTTATCTACATCAAAATGAAGCTCCTTTATATATTCAAGATTTCATTGAAATGATTGAAGATTGGAAATATGAACTGGGTTTACAAAGTTTCCAAAAACAAGGCGATAATTTAAAATTATTAGATTTACTTAGCGGGTTTGCTCATGATCAAGAAACCAATAATGAAAGTTTCCCATCTCTAGGTCCAATTAATGAATCAATTTTAGAAGAAACTAGTTACATACATTTAAAAGAAAATATTATAAATTATCTACTCACAACTATATTAAAATATAAATGGGATGATAATTTATATGTCAAATTTAAAGATTGGATCATTCAATTTGAACATTTTATAACTCCAACTATTGAAAATTCAATTAGTTTATTTGAAATTTTAATAGATATTTCAATAACTTTAGAATCACAAATCAAAGAACAAATTAATAAGAAATTAAATAGAGGTATTGTGAATCCACTTTGTCAAGAATTATTAAAAATCAATGATAAAATTCAAAAATGGTCATCTTTTATTGAATCAAATATAACTCATGATCAAATTGCTAGATTCAAATGGGCACAATTTATAAAAGAAAAATCATCAACTACATCTTGGAATGATAATTCATCTTTGAAACTTATTCTCAAAGAATTATTAAATTATGATATATCAATATCATATCCAAATTATAAAAATTTTATAAATTTAAATAATGAAGGAATTAAAAATCAATTAACTATTATATCCGTACTTTCAATCTTTTGGAGAATTTTATATAGTTCACCCGTTGAAGAAAATGATGAAGCAATTCAATTATTAGAAGATATTTTAATGGAACTGGAAAATAAAGATAAAGCAATTTTATCAATTAAAAAATTTTTAACTGGTTCATCAATTGAAATGAGATTAAATTTATGGAATATCTTATTACTGTTTTATAAAACAGATGATAAATTAATTGGATTTGAAAAAAGTTTAATCTTTATAAATACCTATTTAAATGAAGAGTATAAGAACCTAGATAAATCAATTAGATTTGGAGTTTTACTGAAAATTTTAGGTTTTTACAGTAACAATGTAAATATTAAAAAACCTATACCATTAAATTTATTAATACCATTATTTGAATTTTGTTTAATTTATGAAATTCATGAAGAAGCTAGTAGTATAACATCATTAAAAACATCAATTAAAATTGGGTCTTTAAATTCATATAATCAACTTAAAGATTTATTTATTAAAACATGTGTTTTGATACTTTATAGTATTGAAGATCCACATTCTACAATTAAATTGATCCATAGACAATTGGGTAGTGTAGGTATATGTGATGCAGCAAATGGTTTATTCTTAAATACTTGTCAGGAACTACTAAAGACATTACCAAATACGGAAACTGACATATGTCAAATAATCAAATGTAAATTTCATTATAGTATAACAACAAACTTGGAAGATCATGGAACTGAAAGAATTGAAGTTGATGAAATAGATTGTGAAAATTTAGCAAAATTTATATTACCAATTTGTTTTAAATCCAATCCAATTAAAAATATTCCAAAACATGATGTAAAACAATTAATTGATGAAATTTATGATTCAATTGGTGATCCTGATTTTGAATCAAATGAAGTATTGAATCGAAATAAAGCATCAATTGATTATTTTCTTGATATGACAAAATTAACACCAAGATTTATTCGAGATTCATTTTATGGATTAAATAAATTAGAGTTTGATTTAATTAATCATTCAATTATTCAAGATGGATTATATTTTATGCAAGGTTTATTAATATTTTCATCATATAAATTTAGAAAAAAAAATATGCAAAGTAGAGCAGTTGAAATTGAATCAGCAATTTCATTATTAGAAAATGATTTAATTTATGGAAGTAATAGATTAGAAAGTTGGTATTTATTAGGTCAAGCTTATGGTTTTTTAGTTGAAGATGATTTAATTTGGACATCTGATAAATTAACAATAATTGAAAGAAAAATTCAAACAGCAAATTTACAAAGAAAATCATTAATTTGTTATTTAATGGCAATAAATTGTTCTAATAAATCAAATGTAAAACCAATAATTGGTGAATTAATGTCATCATTTGCAAAAGAAATGTTTAGTGCTGTAATGAATCCAATGGATATGCAAGCATTTAAAGTTCAATCACATCCAAAATTTATAAATAAATCTTCTGGTGCATCATTCTTGAATGCAAGTGAATCACCAGTGGTATCAAAAAGACTTTGTTTAAAGGTTATGAAACAATCATTACAATTGGCAATAAAATCAAATCATAATGATTGGAGTGATTATTATTATTTATCAAAAATTCAAAAAAAATTAAATGAAGAACCTATTCTAGTTTTAGATACGTTGAGTCAAAGTTGTAAATTGGCTATCCAAAAGCAAACTGAAAATATTATAGAACCAAATTATACTATGATTAGTTTATGTTTCAAATTTGTTAAATCAAATCAATTAAGTATTGATAATGCATTGGAATTTTTATCAAAAGATCCAATAATAAAATTGGATAAAACGGTTGATAATTTAGATGATTTTTATCAGATTATAATTGATTGTTTAAAAAAAGTAGATTTGGCTGATAAAAAAAATTGGCAACATAGATCAAAATATAGATTAGCAAAAATATTATCAGAAGATGATCTACAACAAGCTATTGAAGTTATGTCCAATTTTATATCACCAAAAACTGCAAATAAATCATTAATATCAATTTGGAAACCAGAATCTGAAAGACCAGGAAAACATTTTCTTTACACATTTAAATATATTTATTTTTATATTGAGCTACTCAAAAAAAATCATGATTTATCAAGTTTATTAACAATGTTACCAAAATTAAGAAGATCAAATTCAGTAATGATTCAATTACCATTAGCATGGGAATTTTTATCATCATCAATTTGTAAAATTATAAGAGATATTTTTAATCTTGGTGAAGGATTTGAATTTACTGATAAATTTATAAATAATACAAGTTTTCAAAAATTTACATTAAATTCAAAAAGTTTTATTGATTTATTTAATCAAAAAGGTATACCAGAAGAATTAAAACCTCATTTATGTTTTTTAAACGCAATTAATGATTTAAAAAAATTAAATAATGGTTATGGACCAACTTCATTAATTGATGATACAATTGTTGGAATTTTTTTTAGAATTTATGCATTTTATTTTATAAAAGATTTAACTGAATTAACAATTGAAAGTCCAGGAAAACTGAAGAAAGTTGCAAAAAAAGATATATTTCCATTAATTAATGATTTAATAAAAAACTTTAAAAAGGATATTGAAGAGAAAATGAAACAAGAACCTAATTTATTTAATGATTTAGCGAAAAAATCAGCAAATAGAAACCATAAAGAACAAAGATTCATTTTGATTAGAGATGAACCACCAAATAAGATTCAAAAATTGGAATAAGATGAAAAGAGGCTGTAAATGATCATGTCCAAGATTGTATTCACTTGAAGCTGATTTAAACCCAATGGAGTTGGTTTAACATTCGATGAACATGGATTTGAGATGAACTGCCAAATTAGAAATCTGATCGGAAGATATAGGAATATAAAAAGAGGACCTGATTCAGCAATATTGTACTTTGAAAGAACGATACAGACCCACAAGACTCTTATATTAATTCAATTTTAGTTGTTATTAAATTTCTTAATGTTAAATCATAAACAATTTTATTTAATCTTTGAGAATTATATTTTAAACTATCATATTTTTTTCTTAAAATATCATTTTTTAAATCTAATAATTGAAATCCTTGTTGTAATTTTGAAACAATTTGTGAATTAATTAAACTTATTGAATAATTTGATGAATTTGTATCGTTAATAGATTGATTTATAACTGATGATAAAGTATATTCAACAATTGTTTCAATTAATTTTAATAAAGAAATTAAATATATTTGATAATCAATTTTATCTAATTTTAATAAATGTTGAATTTTTTTTGGTATTAATATGATTCCATCTTCATTAACGAAATTAATTTTAATAATTTCATTTGAATATGAATTTGATAAAATTTGAAAATAATTATCAATTAATAAGAAGTAAATTGAATCTTCAAGAATTTTATTTTGAAATCTTTCCTTTTGACCAAATTTTGAATTTAAATCTTTTAATGAATTTGAATATTGATTAAAGTTCTTATAAACATCAGATTTAAATGTATTTGTTTCTGGTTTTAATTTATTTGGTAAAATTGTAATTTTTTCATTAAAAATTGATTTAAATGGAATTATTGATATATCATATTGATGTTCAAGATCTTGTAAAGCTGATTTCTTTTCAAAACTGATATGTTAGTAAAATTCAATCTCTTTGGGTCCTACATACTCTGTTTCAATTTGATTTTTAATATCTTTAAAAAATTGATCCATGATGATAATTTTTTTCAATGAAAATTTTATGTTTACCAGGGTATCTACAAAATGGTAGTACATTAGCAATCAAATCATCAGGATTAAGAAAGATTTTAACTAAAAAATTAGGATATCAATTAGATTTCATTGATCCATGTCATAAAATCAAATCAAGAAAAGAATTTTCATTTCCTTTAGCTTCAACTGAAGAAGAATCAGATAAAGTTTGGGATTCTATAGTTGAAAAAGGTAATAATCTTAGATGGTATGATCATGAAGCACCAGGAATCAATCATGGATTAGATGAAAGTATAGAATATTTAATTGATCATATTGCAAAAAATGGTCCATATGATGGTATAATTGGTTTTAGTCAAGGTTCAGCAATGGCTATAATGATTACAAATTCAATTAGAAGATTATTACCAACTCATCCAGATTTTAAAATTAGTTTATTCATTTCTGGATTTTGTTTAACTGAATCAAATTCTGATCTTGATGATGAAACCAATGTTGAACAATATAGGAAACATGTCAAGATCACAGATAATGTTTTAAAATATACTTTACCACCAAATGATTTAAAAACTGAAATTATTTTAATTTATGGTGAAGAAGATAATATTGTTACACCAATTAGATCGAAATTCGTAGCTACTTTATATAAAGATGCAAAATTGTTTCCACATCAAGGAGCTCATCTTATTCCTAATAAAAAGGATTTTCTTTCACCAATTGTAAAATTATTTGAAGAATCAAATTTATAGAAATATATACATTTTTTCTCATCAATGGATGATTCTAATAAACGACAAAAAATTGATTCTGATCGATTTTCAAGAAAAGGTGAAGTATTGAATTCCAATCAAAGTTCATCAATCTATGCTAATAAACCTGAGAAATTACCTTCATGGTTAGAACAAGATTTACAACAAAATAGAAAATATGATAAATATGGTATTCGAAAACAAACTTCAAATGAAGGACAAGATCCAAGATTGATCAGGCGAATCAAGGAACCTACACCAGAACCAGAAGAAGAACCAGAGGAGGAAGAAATATCCCCTTATATACACCTTGACGTTGCAAATCCATCAATCAATCATTTCCATAAAAAACAACAACCAAATTATCATACATTTCAATCCAAAATTCATAACAAAGAAAATCGAGATATTGATAGTATAGTACGAGCTCATTATAATCAACGTACTCAACAATCCAAACATCAAGGTTCAAGAACAAATTCACCTATTTATAAATTAAGAAATTTTAATAATACAATAAAATATATTTTATTAGGTAATTGGGGTAAACAATTAGGATCCAATTTTACATTATTAGATTTATGTTGTGGTAAAGGTGGTGATTTAAATAAATGTGAATTTATTAAAATAAATCAATATATTGGTATTGATATATCAGATTTATCAGTAAAAGAAGCATTTGAAAGATATTCAAAACAAAAGGCAAGATTTAAACAATTTAATCAAAGAAATTCAAATAAATATAATTTTGAAGCATTTTTTGCAACTGGTGATTGTTTTGATGAATTTATACCAAATTTATTAGAACCAAATTTCCCAGGTATAATAGATCGTTTTTTCCCAGTTGATATTGTAAGTACACAATTTTCATTACATTATGCATTTGAAACTGAAGATAAAGTACGAAATTTATTAATTAATGTATCAAAATCTTTAAAATCTGGTGGTAGATTTATTGGTACAATTCCATCATCTGATTTTATAAAGAATAAAATTTTAAATCAAGAACTAATCCAAAATGATAAAGGAAAATGGAAATTTGGTAATGATTTATATTCAGTTACATTTGATAAACAACCAAGTAATGATGGGATTTTTAGACCACCTTTTGGAAATAAGTATAATTATTGGTTAAGAGATGCTGTTGATGATGTACCTGAATATGTTGTACCTTTTGAAACATTACGAGCATTATGTGAAGAATATGATTTAATTTTAAAATATAAAAAAAATTTTCAAGAGATTTTTACTCAAGAAATTCCAAAATATTTTAAATTATTAAATAGAAATTTAATTGAAGGTTTGAAAAGGAGTGATGGGAAATATGGTGTTGAAGGTGATGAAAAAGAAGCAGTAGCTTTTTATGTAGGATTTGTGTTTGAAAAACTTTGAATATAAATGATATGTCTCTGATTATAGAAGTTCAAAACGGTTAACCATTGTGCATAAATTGGGGGATCAAAAGAAGTTGCAAAATAATTCACATGAATAGTGATTCTCAACAAACCAAAACTGAGCGGAATTATAACATTTGATACATATAACAAATTATACTTAATATTGTACACATTGCTTATTCATCTAGGTTACATAAAGGGTTTTATTCTTTTTTACTACCGATCAATGGATAAACTCATAATTAGATTAAAATGGGGTTCAATTTTGAATAAGGCTTTAATATTTTAATTGACTCGGATTTTCAATATAGCCTCTTTCAACGTTCTCTTAATTTTAAATTTAAACTAATGGAAAGGGAAAGAAATCAATTATGTTTCACAGTCAAAGCATTTGCTGAATTGAAGTTATTCTCTCTTGACCCTTGATAGTAATTAGTTTAATCTGACTAACTAAATTTTGATCATTAAACCAATCCTCTACTAAATCATCTAAAGTATTCTAAAATTGGTTTTTTGAAGATCAAAATGAAAGGAATAATTTGAATTTATAATTTTAGTAATGGTGATTGGATGGAGTTTAATTTAGTTGAATTAAATTTTTAGTTGATTTAAAAAGTCAAATAGAAGCCTGTATATTCTTAATGCATCAAGCACAGCAATTATTATGCAAATGATGAAATGCGTTTCAATTTATAATGCATTACGATTCATTGGTTAAAACGGTGAGTTCAAATTTTATGAATCTGATTGCAACCTAGTCAAATTGATTAATCGATCGAATCGAAGTCATGATTCAATAGTTCAAATTGAAAAGTGGGAAACATTTATTCATATGCACAAACATTAATAAATTAGATTCTTAAAATGCAACTCATCACCTTTATTGAAACAACGGTTTCATAAAAAAAAATAAAAAAAAATATAATCAAAAAAATAATTGATTCTTAGATTTCACAGGATAGATTAAGCCAAGTCAATTGGTTTTGAATACCTAAAGGAACGATCTAGAGGATTGACTATATAGAATTAGAACTGATTAGTTTTGGTTAAAATTTTAGATTAGATATGAAACTCCTGAATCTATTTGACATATTTAAACTTTACAATTGAAATGGATTGATTTCGAATACCTTGTTGTCTGACATGGAATACACCACTATTACCCTATTTTGAATACATTGGCTAATATCATAACCATAATAAATCAAGAAAAAAAAACGGACAACTTTCCAAAGACCAATAAATTATCTAGATTTCATTAGGCCCAAACGGATAAGTTGATCTCGTTTAAGTTTGGTTTCATTTACAATCAAGGTTTTTCGCTTAATAGAAAATTGAACAGAAAATATGGAATAACTGGGTACATTACCATTTCTAGCTTTTTTGTGTTTCTTCTATTACATTTATTGGTTTCTATTGAAAGTTTAAAGTTTAATTGAATAATTAAGTAAACACAAAACAACTATTGATACTTGATATGCTAAGAAAATTCTTTTCAAAGGGCCAATTTGTTGACACATTCTAATGAAGATTGTAATAGATTTTTAAAAATTGAATGTTCAATCTGCAAGATGTATTATAATCCTTAGCTAATATGCATCGGGTAGAAAAATGTAGATTAATAGTAACGTTTACGTAACAAATATTATTGCATAAAATTAATTGTTTTTTTCAAAAGATCTCTTTTGTTTTGACTTTGTTGGTCATTACTTAATTATACTTCTCAACATAAATTCATTTACATTTACGCTATTTTTTGAAATATTACATCATTAATTGTTTTGTACATGTGGTACAGAATGAAATTTAAGAAAACAACACCTTACTTGGATCCTTGACAAATTCAAGATACGACTCAATTATTGATACCATGGATTGTTTATTTCATTTGAAATTTTCATCGAAATAAGCTTTTTCTTGAATTCTTAAAGATTTCCATTTCATTTTGTGGTTTCTCTTTTATTTTTTTTTCTTAGTAGTTAACTGTAAAGCGTCTAAAATTATTTTTAGTAAATTTAGAACTTTTAATGCATTTAAAAGAAAGGAAAAGAGAAGGAAAGTATCAATTGATTGTTAAATAATTGGCTAAATGTACATGTAAAAAAGATTAGATTCAATAGGAAAATAATTTAGACTAAGAGGTGTTTCTATACTTTAACAATTATGATCTACGATTTTTCTTAGATTTATGGTTGTGAAATAAATTAACAATAAACTGAATTCATTTTTAGTCTAAATTTTAAAATTTTATTAGCTAATATTTAGTTAGCAAATAATTCATTTCCCAATTTTTACTTTTATAATATAAACAAATATTGAACTAAAATGACTAAAAGTTTTTTTAGTTTGTTTCCACTTTATAATTGAAAATTTATAACTTGATTCTCGAAAATTTCAAATTTGTATAGCCAAAGCTTTAAACTTTATTATGATTCTTTACTATTTTGATAATTTTACTTTGGAATGTTGATACTAAATCGTATTCCTAATCATTCTAAACCATTTTTTTTTAAATTTTTTTTATTTTTATTTTATTTTTTTAATTTATTTTATTTTTTTTTTTATTTTGTAGGTGTAAATTGTAAATTGTGTAGAATGACTATTATATATATAATACAAAATGTATCATTTTCTATTTTTAAATATATTTTCCATATAATTTCTTGATTTAATAATTACTCAGATTCAACCTTCATTTCCAACTTTCTTGTGCAATTGATCATAATTTGAATTTTCAAATTTAGTCATTCCTTGTAATATTCAATTGTTTATCATCATTCAACGTTTAATCGTGGAACCTTTAACAAGTTGCAAATTTATACAACCTAGGGTCCAACCTAATCAACAAGAAAAGTTATAGATCTTAGATATAAAATACAACCTAATTATTTTTTAACATTTAATTTTAAAGTTTCAACGGTTTCAAATTTAACTTTATAATATAATTCCTAATTTCATTTTGAAATTATATTTAAATTCATTATCATTCATATCTAAATTTTCAAAATACTTGAATTCAATCAAATATGGTTTTCCAAGATGAAAAGCTTCAAGTGGTGCTGACATCAACAAATTCAGATGATTCAAAAAATGTACCAAATATCAATACAATTTTAAGTAAGAATGAAAATAATAGTAATATTTTATTACCACCATTAGTTAAGGATCAACAATCACAACTGCAACAATTACAAGCGCCAACTCAACAACAATTTGATCAACAACAAACTCAATCTTATGAATATCCTATAAATTATAATTATCAACCACAACCTTATGGAGCTCAACAATCAAATCTTTTACAACAAAATTATTTACAACAATATATTCCACAAAATTCATATACAATACCAACTTCATCAACAAACCAAACTAATCTTCCTTATTCATCATCAACTTCATTACCATTATCTGATGATTCATCCCATCATTCACAAGATAATAAACGTGGTAGAAGATTTAGAAGAAGGTATAATCAAATACTACGAAGATATTCATGTACATTTCCTGGTTGTTCCAAAAGTTATGGATCATTAAATCATTTAAATACTCATATTGTAACTAAGAAACATGGTAAAAGAAAATCAAAAGCTGATTATCAAAATTCATCAAATAATTCAAATTCAAGAGAAAAAGATATTGATTTATATGATCAACAACAACAACAATTGAATCAATCATCACAACCTCAAGTTCCACAACAACAGCCACAACCAATTCCAGGTTATGCTCCAGATTATAATTATTGGTATGGATATACTCAACATCCACTACAGCGTCCTGAAACAAATTCAAATTTTATAATATCTCCATCAAATAGTAATACTTCTCAACAACAACAATTATCACAACAAAATCCAATGTATTATTATCAAACTTATCAACAAACAAATCATCCTAATCAAAGAATCCCATCAACGTTTTATCCACCACCACCACAACAGCAACAACAAACATACTTATATTCTCAACAATCACAACTACAACCACAATTACATCTGCATCAACAGAGTAATAGTATAGACGATGAGCATCATACAAAATCTCCTCATGATGAACATAAGAACAACCAATAAAAAAGTTTTGTAATTTTATATAATAATAATGTACCGTAATGATAAATCGTAAAATTTGTAAAATTTGCAACCAAAATTATCTTTTTTTTTTTTTTTTTTGTTGATCTTTGAAAATCATGGTTCAAAAGAAGAATCAAAAAGCTTCAAAGAAGAAAAGTAAGGATCTGAGGAAATCTGACAATAAATCAGTTGACGAGTTAAACTCAAAGCTGAAGACTGAAGCAGGTCTGGATCAGATACCAATAAAGGAACAAGAAGTAGAGCAGAATTCAAATAAAAAAGACAACAATTCAATTGATGAACAAGATACACAACCAAATGTCGAAACAGATTCAATTAAGACATCGAAAGAAAAAGAGCAGAACCTAGAAAGTGAACCACTCCAGGATATAATTAATGAGAATCAAGAAAAAGAGCAGAATCTACAAGGTGAACCACTTCAGGATATAATTAATGAGAATCAAGAAAAAGGCTCAAATACAGAATCAAATGAACATGATGGCTCGGAATTGGTAAGTTATAGTATGAAAGGAGATACAACCACAGCTAATCAGAACTCATCCCTTGAAGAAAGTCAAAATGAAAGAATAGAAGACCAATTTATAGAATCAAATTCAAAAGCTACAGAAGAACTAGATCCAACAAAGAAAGATGAATCAAGTCTACCTATACTAGAACAAATTAAATCTCACGTTGAAGAACCTAAGACTATAGACAATGAAACACAACAAAAACCAAATCAATCTCAATCAACTTCTACAAATACCGAAACAACTACTAATGACAATATCCCCACCAAACCAGTAAAGAAACGATTAACCTTACAAGAAAGATTAGCACAAGCAGCAAAAGCAAAATCTAAAACTAATATCAATAAAACAAAATCAAATTCCCCAATTCCAGAATCAATTCCAGAAACAAAACAAGAATCAATTCCAGAAACAAAACAAGAAAAATCACAATCACAAATTATTGAAAATTATCAAAAACAAATTGAAGAATTAAATTCGAGAATAAAAAACTCATCATTTGAAAAAGAACGTAATGATTTCATTGTAAAATTAAAATCAAAAGATGAAACTATTGATCAATTAAGAAAAGAAGGTCATGAATTATCAATGAAAGAATTAAAATTAAATGAAACAATCAAAAAATTAAAAACAAATCAAGAACAAACTATGATCTCTGATCAAATTGATGAATTTCTAACGATTCACAATTTAAAATCATTTGATCAATTAATTGAATCATATTCAGAATTGAATGAAAAATCAAAAACGATATCAGAAATTAATGAATTAAAAACAAATCTTGAAATTAAAAATCATCAATATAATCAAGAATTGAACTCAAAAAATGATTTAATATCTGAATTGAATGAAAATAAATCAAATTATATAAAAGAAATTTCAAGATTAGAAGATAAAATTGAATCATTAAGGAATATAAATGAATCTAATTCAAATCTGATATTTGATTTTGATGAATATACAAAATTAAATGAATCTCATCACAATTTACAAAATCAATATTTAACTTTACAAGAAAATTGGAAATTAAATGAATCTAATTTATTAAATAAAATTGATAATTTATCAAATTCAATTGAATCTTTTAAAAAAGGGAAAATAAAACAAAATAATGAAATTAATAAATTAACAAAAACATTGGAAATTGAAACAAATAAAAATGAAACAACACTAAAAGAAATTGAAAAATTAATCAATGAAATAAGAATCTTAAATTCAACAATATCTAATAAATCTAATGAATTTCAAGATTTACTCGAGAAATTCGAAAAATTCAAAACCATCAATAATCAAGAACGTATAAATTCAAATTTAAAAGTTGAAAAATTATCAAAGGAAATTGAAAGATTACAATCACAATGGGAAGAACCAATTATAGAATCTCCAAATCCATCAACTTTCAACCTTTCAAGACAACATTCACTGATATCAGAAGATATACCAACTTCAACAAATTTACAATTGATCAACAAGATGAGTTCAAATATTAGAAGATTAGAAATTGAATTAAATACCTTAAAAGATGAATATACCAGAATCAGTCTAGAAAAAGAAAATTTTGAACAAGATTATTTAAAAATGAAAGATGAAAATAAACAAATGAAAATTGATAATGATAATTTAATTAATCAAGTTGAGAATCTAAAACAAAAAGAATTAACAATGTTGGAATTATTAGGTGAAAAATCAGAATTGGTTGAAGAATTAAAAGCTGATGTTTCTGATTTAAAAGATTTATGTAGATTACAAGTTCAACAATTAGTTGGTGAATAAATTTTTTTCTCATCTCATGTTTCAAATATATAAAAATCAAATAGCATATTTAATAAACAATGAAATTAAATTCTATAAACTAGATAATGAACAGATAAACCCAATAGGACAATTCAAATTTGATCAAGTTATTGATTTTATATGGACAACTTATACAACAACAAAAAAATCATCAAAAGGTGAAAAACAATCTTTACAAGATGTATTATTAGTTTATACAGGATTAGAATTTATATTATTATCATCAATAGGAGAAATTAAAAAGTTTAAAGGAGTTTCTATTAATAAATTAATTTCATTTGAAAATAATTCAATTTGGGCAATTCAAGATGAATTAATTGAAATAAAAAATAACAAAATTAAAAAAATTAAACAATCAAATTTTAAACAAATTTATCTCGGTAACCAAGTCATTGGTATAACTAATGATGATATTCAGTTTGGAAAGATCTCAAAGGATAAATTTGTAACTGAAAAGGAATATCAAATATCAAATGTTAAACAAGTTGTTGAAACAAATGATTATTTTGCAATTTTAAATGATGATGTATATGTGATGAAAGAGGATATAGAAAAATTGAATTGTGAAAATGTTAAGTCAATTCAATCTATTATTCATAATGAAGAAGAATTTTTGGTTGTAATTGAAACTGGATTTATTAAATTTTATAAATTTAATAAATTAATATACAAAATTGAATCAGATGTTGATGGGATAATATCGGATCGTTCAATTTATTTAATCAATAAAGGGAATAACCTAAAGTTTAAGAAACTCGATGCAATTGAACCACCACTAGTATCGGAACAGATTACACTAGATTATCCAATGGAAACAGTCCACAATTTAGATTCAGAAACAATACTTTCACAATTATTCACAAATACAATTAAAATTTGTTCTACACAAAATAATGAAGAAACTATAAAAAATGTAATCACTAATATATCATTACAAAAAGCACAAGAATTATATTCAATATTAATACCTGAAATAAAGACCAGTATTAACATAAATTATTGGATTAAATGGATTTATTTAATTCATAATTCAATAGATGTATCCAAAAATTTATCAACTTCATTAGATGAATCAATTAAATTAATTCCTCATTTATTATCAATCAAAGGTAAATTAGAATTATTAAAAATCCAATCAAAATTAAGAAATGAATTATCATTTGATATAACCCATTCAAATGATGATATAGTTTATATTAATGGTGAAATTCAATAAAATCCATGGTTAATTTAGATACAATCTCTGGTTGTTCTCTTTGTAAAAAATGTCCACAATTTGGTAAAACTTTGATATCAACATCCTTTAATCTATCTTGTTCTAATTTAAAAATTCGATTTGAAAAACATCCATCTTCTTCACCTAATAAGATTAATGTTGGTACTTTTTTAAAATCAACATTCCATCTTGATTTAATTAAGGAAAAGGGATTTATTATATGTCTATAATAAGCAGTTACACCATCAACAACTTTTGGAATTGAAAAACTTTGTCTAATTTCTTCAATTTCATCAGTACTAAAAGAATAACTTGGTGACCAAAATTTCCAAAGCTTTTTAAGGTACTCATTATCCTTAGTCAACTTGTCCTTATATATACTTGAAAATTGCATTGTTAAAAAATATGATGATAAATATAATTGTTCAGGTGCATACCATAATAAATCCCAAATATGTAAATTTGCTAAATATGGTATAGCTAAAGTAACCATTGAAGTTATCAAATCAGGAAATAAATTAGCTGATTTAAATGCAACTAATGCACCCCAATCATGACCTAATAAATGAATTGGTTTTGAGTTGTCAGGATTAATTGATTGAATCCAATATTTAACATCATTTGCAATATTTGGTAAAATATACTCTGATTCTTTACTAATTGATGATGATTCATAACCTCTAAGTTTTGGAGCTAATAATAATAATTTCTCATTTGGATATTTTAAATATGGCCAACATTTATTAAAAGTTGTATTAATATCGGGGAAACCATGAAGAATGATAATTGCTCTATCCCACCCTTGATTAAATACTTCTTCTTGAGAGAGATTGGATAATGTAGTAAAAGATTTATGATCTTGGGATCCTAATTGAATTGTAAAAGACATGGTGATTTAATAAAATTATCGATATTTATAGAGGAAATGCATGTGATTAAAATATATCATTTTCATAAGGACAATTTATACTACTATGACCATCACGTTCACATAAACCACACCAATCATTTTTACCAAGACTAGGATCAAATACAGGTGGTTTATAAATTGGCAAGGAATCTAACTTGATATTTTCTAATCCTTTATTGATTTCGGATTCTTTTAGCTTCTCATCTTTTTCTTTCACTAGGTGGCTCAACTTTTCAATTTTATCATCTTTTTCTTTGATTATGTTGTTTAATCTATCAATTTCATTTTCTAATTCATTAATTTTTTCTTCAAAAATTGTCATTGCATCAGTTTGTACCTGAACTAAATCATCCATTGCAGCTCTCCATTGAATTCTTTGAGATTCAAAACTTTCTAATTTCTTATCTTTATCCTTTATAATTCGTTTCAATTCATTTATTTCATTATCTTCAGATTTTGATACATTATCATTTAACATATTTAATCTTGCACTTGAATATGAAGTCAATGGTTGTCGATCCAGATTCACAGATGATGGATTCAATTGAGGATTCACAGATGGATTCAATTGTGGATTCACAGATTTTAATCGATCAAATGGTAAAAATAATCCACTATTTGGTATTTCAACTTGAAAATATTGTATACCATCAACTTTTCCTGAATTTTTACCTCTTGTTAAAGCTAATTGACCTAATAATTCAAGTCCAATGAAATTCCCATTCTTATTTCGTATTGATCCATGATATCGTATTATTCCAAAACCTGATGTACCAGGTATTGAAACTTTTAAACCTAGATAATCCATTTGTGAGAGAAAAAAAATCGTAGAATCTTATATTTAACTATTATAAACCAATTTTTGTCTCAATTTTAATTTTGATGAAAATGATTTAGATAAAGAATGATTTGAATCCAATGTCAATTTTTCAATTTCATTTTCTAAATTTGATATTATAACTTTATGTTCATTAATTTGTTCATTTATCGGAAATACCAATTTTTCAATATTTGAAATTGTTTTATCATTTATTGAATTTTTAAATTTAATAGGCATTAATTTTGTTATTAATTCTTTTTCCAATTGTTTAACATTATTTAATTTATTTCTTAATTTAATTTGAATCATTTCATATTTAAATTCCAATGGTCTATTTTTGAAAATTTCTTTAAATTTTGTTTGATTTTTTGAATAAATAAATAATTGACTATATAATTTATCTAATTTTATTCTTTCTTGTTGTGAATTGGATATTTTTTCAATTAATTCATTTAATAATTCTTGTTGTGATTTTAAATTTTGAATTGTTGATGAAAAGTTTAGATCAAAAGTTGGTGGAGTTAAATCTTGATTATTGATATAATTTGTAAGTTGTTGAACATTTTGATTGAGGATTTGTAGATTACCTTCAGTGGTTTGTATTATATTAGTTATAGTTTCAGGGATAGTATTTGATTTTGATTCTTGTGTGAAACCATCGAAAATGAGAAAATCATTTGGTTTGGATTGTAATTTGTTTATTGATTCTTTGATAGTTGAAGTTGAGTCTGTGGGTTTTGATTGGTCTGGGGAAGAAGAATTTTTGTGGTCAGTTCCAATTGGTTTGGTCAATGCAACATCTTTGTTTTTTATATCTTGTTTTGAACCTGTAAATGGTGAAGATTTTTTTTGAGTTGAATCTTGCTTTAAAGCAGCAAATGGTGAAGATTCTTTTTGAGTTGAATCTTTTTTCAAAGCAGCAAATGGTGAAGATTCTTTTTGAGTTGAATCTTTTTTTTCAAGACTGGCAATTGATGAAGCTTCTTTCTCTTGAGTCTGAAGTGGTGTGGATTCTTTTAAATCTTTACTGAAACTAGCAAATGGTGAGCTATCCTTTTGAAATGGTTTAGATTCTTTACCAAAACTAGCAAATGGTGAAGATTCCTTCTTTTGAGTTTCAGATGGTGTAGACTCTTTTAAATCTTTACTAAAACTAGCAAATGGTGAACTATCCTTTTGGAATGGTTTAGATTCTTTTCCAAGACTAGCAAATGGTGAGGCTTCTTTCTTTTGAGTTTCAGAAGGTATAGATTCTTTTAAATCTTTACCAAAACTAGCAAATGGCGAGTTTTCTTTTTGAAATGGTTTAGATTCTTTTCCGAGACTGGCAAATGGTGAAGAATCCTTTTGATATGGTTTAGATTCTTTACCGAAACTAGCAAATGGTGAAGAATCCTTCTTTTGCGTTTCAGGACTTGTTGAGTCATCTTTATTTGAACTAATTGGTGAGGATTCTTTCTTTTCACCTTGAAATGGTGTGGATTCTTTTAAATCTTTACCAAAGCTAGCAAATGGTGAAGTCTCATCCTCTTTCTTCTTTAAATTTGTAAATGGTGATGATGTGTTCGTTGATTGTCCAAACTGTGTTGATTTTGATTCTCCAAATATGGATTTTCCATTATTACCTCCAAAGGGCGTTGATTTCATTTCACTTTTTGTATCTCCAAATATAGATTTTCCATTATCACCACCAAATGGTGATTTTGTTTCACCTTTTGAATCTCCAAATATAGATTTCCCATTATTTAAACCAAATGAACCAAGATTTGCATTTGTATTTGATTTTGCAAAACTTCCAAATCCAGATGTTAATGATGGATTTGATTTTTGTTCTTCTTTTTTCGATCCAAATCCAGTAGATCCAAAACTTGTTTGACCAAATCCACTAGAATTATTTGTTGATGAAGAGTTTGAATTAAATCCAGAAGATCCAAACCCTCCTTTAAAAGCGGAAGATTGAATAGTTCCAAATGGATTTAACTCATTTTCAAGTTTATTTGAAGGTGGAGTTGTTTCAGTTGTTTCAATATTATTTGACAATTCCAATTCATTATTAATTAATCCAGACTTATGAAAAAACCACCAACTTATCAAATTACCAGTGTGTAATAAACAATAAACTTTTGGTAATTTACCAATTGATTCATCAACACCAGAACAAGGTTCTAGAACTTTTGCATTTGTATCCAAACTCAATGATAATCCAATTGGAGAACAATCATCCATAGTTTCATCATCTAATGGTAAATTAGCCCTTGAAGTATCTTCTTCTAATGTAATTGTATTTTCCTTACTTTCTTTGGATTCAATTATACCCAATTCTGTTGAACCTGAAGAAGTTAAAATTGAATATTGATTTGATTTATACCAATTGGAAATATTTACATTATAATAAATAGATTTTCTTTCAATTGAACCAAATTGTGGAATTATATCAATTTCATTAGCGATATATTTATCTTTATCATGACCTAATATAAATGTTCTTGTAACTTCTTCTTCGAAATCTTTATATACAACAAAATAAGATGTGTTTGATACTTTTAATATATCAATCAAGGTATATGCTTGTATGTCTTCTATTTCAATAGGTAAATCACCAAGTTTTAATGGATTGTTTAAATGACCATAGATTGATTTATTGAAAAAGGTTGAAACTTCAGTAGCTATTAAAGTTGAATCTAGATATAATTTTGACTCTGTAGTTAATTTTAAGATTCCTTCATCTGTTGGAAGAATTTTTAAATATGATCCTTGATCAATTGTTTGAAATTCAAATTGTTTTTGTTTAATTTGTTCAATTGAAATTGATTGAATTTTATCATTATTTAAAATATATAATTTGTTTTGATGGAAGTATAATTGAGTGATTTCAAACTCTTGATCAACATTTGTTACATTTAAATCTGTTGTTGATATAAATTTTAATGAATGATAATTTGATGCTGCAATTAATTGATTTTCATTATTAATTGATAAAAGATTTAAAATCTTATCACCAACTTCTTCAAAATCTATAGGTTGATCAAAGATTGAGATTCCATTCTCAGAAGTATCTAATTTGAATCCAAGATCTTCTGATATGATTTCATCAATCATTACGGATAGTTTGATGAGTGAACAGAACAAAAAATCAATTTGAACATTTACACGATAATTTTGCAACTATACAGAAACTAATATACAACTGCTCAGTAAGGTAATTGAATTTGAAAAATTGACAAGAATTTTATAAAATGATGATGCCCTGGGCAAATTGCACCAAAAAGGAACCCTTTAATGAAACTATAATCAAGAACTTAGCAAAAGATGCTGAATTTCTCACAATTGATTGAGAAACCTTATTGAAAGCTCTCATAACTTGTTTTTGATACGATCAACATGATCAACTGGACTCGACTATTTTGGTAATTCTTGTGAAATTTTGACAAAACTTGACAAATTTATAGGTAAAAGTAAAATTCAACTAATTCACAGCTAAAGTAAGCGTAGTTCTGTCATTCTCAGATCCTAAACAAAAGTAAAATCAAGATTCTTTATCAATTTGTTACTATCAATAAACTCATAGTTATGACTTGTACACAAAAGCTTCTAAATTGAAAAAATTGGAGAAGAATTATGCAGAAATTGTTAAAGTAAAATTATTCCGGGCGGATTATCCTCCAATTTACCCCAAAGTATGATTATGTAATCATTCAAAGTTGTCTAATGAAGAATCAATTAAGAACCAATGAAGAGCAACCATGAAGCTTGAACAGTGGCATGTACGACTAAACCACCGTAATAAATTCTTAGCCAGAGATTGAAATGTTTTCATGGATTAAAGATGGTGGAGAGATTCCAAATTTCTTTTTCCTAAAGGAAGTCGTGCATTTCAGAATTTAATTATCATCAATTTTTCAAATTATCTCCTATTCTATCATCATGTTTAGTTCACCATTTACCAATTCATCTAGTCAGAAATCAAATACTCCTAATCATTTCAAAGAGAATGCTCGTAATGCGATCTATAAACAACTACCGATAATCCAACAACAACAAGTTCATTCATCTGGATTATCAATACATTCAGCACCACTGCAATTTCAAAAATTTAATTCATTTTCATCTAATTCATCATCAAGTTCTTCGATATTTTCATCTGGTAAACGATCTGTTCGATCAGCACCTTCAATCTATTCATCATCAAATGCAACAATACCTGAAGATCTGGAACCTATAAGTATAACAATTGAACAATTAGTCAATGATATTGTATCTCATGAACAAACAACAAATGAAAAAATATCAGTTGGATCTGATTTACAATATCAGAATCAAGAAAATTTAATAGATTATAATTTAAATATAACAAGATGTAAATTGATTCTAATAAAATTACCAAATTTAAGTTCTGGTGAATTTAATTATCAACAAAATTGTTTACCACAAATTATTGGTGATTTAGGTAAAATTTGTAATATAATTATTATACAACCTTATATACTGGATAAAGAATTTATTTATATATTATATCAATCAAATATTTATATGGAACATAAATTAGATTCAAATTTCAAAAAATCAGTTGCTGAAATTTCAGTTAAACAATCAAGATTATTACAAATTAATAATAATAAAAATATAATACCAGATATTTATTTACAATTGAAATATAAAGAAATTGCTTTAAGAAATTATTTAATAAATTTAGCTGCTGCAGCAACTACAGCTTATGAATATAAAATTAAAATGGATGAAGTTAAAAAGGTGAAAAAGTTGACAAAGGATGAAAAGAAAATGTTATGGGAAGAAGTTAGACTGAATGTTTTTAAAAGAGCAGGATTAGAATGAAACGTTAATGTTACTTACCATATGAGCAACTACATCTTATGAATTGAAATGGATGAAGTAAAAAGTGAAAAAGTTGACAAAGTTAGACTGAATTTTTTTAAAAGAGCAGGATTAGAATAATAAAAGAAACCTTTTTTATTTTATATATTGTTCTCCACTTAAAACAGTATAACCTTTCAAAATTTGTTATTGATGATAACTTCTTTGATGTATTAAAATCTTTTTCTATTTTGTTTAACTTTCTTATAATGAAGTTTTCTACCACTCGTTTTTGAAGTTTGAATTTCACCATACTTTCTTTTGAAATATTTCTTTGTATTATCATCTAATAATATTTCATTTATTATTGATGGTGATTTTTTTGTTGATGAGCCATCTATAATTGTACCCATTTGAAAAGATTTTGGAATTTGCCACTTTTCCTTTTTATAATGTCTTTTTGGATCTAGAGCAGCTCTTTGTTTAATGATTTGTAAATCTCGTTTTAATTCAGGTGTCATTTCAGGTGTATTCATTTGAAACCAAGATTTTGTATCTGGAACATCTATTGACACTTTCGAAACTTTTGAAACTTTCGGTTCTAGATCAGGTAACTTTGGTAAGTTCCTTATAGATTGTTCAAGAGATTGTTTTTCTGGTTTTGTTTTGTCTTGTAATTGTTTTAAAAGTTCATCTAAACTTGGTTCATTCATGAGATGCGATATATATTTTTTCTAAACACCATCGGTAAAACCACTAACTATACTTTTATTAAAACCACCTTCTTTAATAGCTAATTCATAATAACCATATATAGTAGTTACAGCTAATAATATAGAAGTACCTGAACCCAAAGTACCAGTTAAATCACAAATAACTGATAATGCACCAATTGTAGCACCACCAAAAGCAGCAGCAATTGGAATAATTTTTTTCAATTCTTTATAAGCTGATATATCTCTATGACCAGCAATAACTAAACCTTGTTCTTTGAATTGTTTTGCAACATCTTTTGGTGAAGTACCAGAAATTTCAATCCAAGTTGTTGAAAAAATTGCACAAGATCCTAAAACAAAAATTATATAAATTGTTGTTTTAATTGGATCTAATAAAGCTTCAGTGAAATTAAATGGTGGTTGAATATAATAAGCTAATCCACCATTTGCAAATAATTGTGATGAACCAGGTCTTGCATCCCAACTACCTAAAATTTTAACAAATAAATTATTTGGCCATCTCATAAATAATAATTGTGAAATTATAAAAATATTTGAACTTAATGCACTTTGTAACATAATTGGAATATTTGATGTATAAAATAATCTAATTGGATATAATCCATATGGACCTCTTTGTCTTGTTGATTTTAATGGTAATTCAATTCTGAATCCTTGTAAATAAACAACAATGAAAAATACTAATAATGTAGCTAATAATTGAAACATGTTAGGTAAGTTATGTCTATAAAATGATTCAATCAATGCTCTTTTTTTATCTCTTCTGGAACCTAATAAATGAAACATTGCAACAACTGCACCATCAAATTCAGTACCTTTTGCTGATGATGAAGTTGTTGGAGCAAATGCTTTCCAAAATACTTGTTCACATGTATTTGTAGCAGTAAATAATGAGACACCACTACCTAAACCATAACCTTTTTGTAATAATTCATCTAATAAGATAACAATTATTGATGCAAATACCAATTGTAAAATTAATAATAAACAAACACCAACTCCTAAACTTTTTGGTGGTCCATACATACCAGTTAAAACATAAACAGTTGCTTGACCAATTGCTAATAATATAGCTAATAATTTTTGAGCAATTTGAAATTGTTCTCTATCATGTTTATTTGTCATATCAACAAAAATTAATTTAGTACCTTGTAATAATTGAAATAACATTCCTGAGGAGACAATTGGTGATATACCTAATTCCATTAATGTACCTCTATTAGATGCTAACATCATTCTAAGCCAAAATAATGGATCTGATGAATCAGAACTTGCAATACCGTATAAAGGAATTTCACTCATGACTAAAAAGATTAACAAGGTGATTATAGTCCACATGACTCTTTGTTGGAATTGAACCTTACGTTCAGGAGCAATGACTTCTGGTAAGAATGGACCAAATGGTTTAACTAAATCTAATACTCTAAAACCCATGAAACTTGTTGAAAAAAAAAATTTAAAAAACACGTAAACAAATTTTTATGAGTGATTGGGCATCCAAATTAAAAACACCATCTCCAATACAGAATGAAGTACAAGATGTTGTAGATTATTTGGAAAATGATTTCAAATGGTTCCTACAACAACAAGGTAAAGATTATGAAGTTTTGAAATTGGATAATTTATGGAAATCAACGAAATCACCAAAAGATGTGATTCGTAAGGATAGTTCAATTGATTTGTTATTTGAAATCAATCGTTCCATCTATCAACAAAATCAGAAATCAGGACATTAAATGGATTTGGACACTTGATGATTATCTGGAGGATATCTGACACTGAGACTTAAAAGGTAAGTCCTACGGACATTAAACTCCTATTGTATAGTTGCTTAAATAAACACATGAAACCCGGCGATTTTCTGTTCCTATAAAATCCGCAGTATTTAAATATCTGGGGAAATCAACATTTTTCTTTAATCAACATGACTGACACCGTATCTAAACAAATGAATATCGAAACAGATATCATTACATTAACAAGATTCATCTTACAAGAACAACAAAAATTAGCTCCAAATGCAACTGGTGAATTAAGTTTATTATTAAATTCATTACAATTTGCTTTTAAATTTATTGCTCATAATATTAGAAGAGCTGAATTAGTTAATTTAATTGGTGTTTCAGGTACTGCCAATTCAACTGGTGATGTTCAAAAGAAATTGGATGTTATTGGTGATGAAATTTTCATAAATGCAATGAGATCAAGTAATAATGTAAAAGTTTTAGTTTCTGAAGAACAAGAAGATTTAATTATATTTGAAGGTGGTGGTAGATATGCTGTTTGTACTGATCCAATTGATGGTTCATCAAATATTGATGCTGGTGTTTCCGTTGGTACTATATTTGGTATTTATAGATTAAAAGATGATAGTAAAGGTTCAATAAATGATGTATTAAGACCAGGTACTGAAATGGTTGCTGCTGGTTATACAATGTATGGTGCATCAGCTCATTTAATGTTAACTACAGGTACTGGTGTTAATGGGTTTACTTTAGATACTCAATTGGGTGAATTTATTTTAACACAACCAAATTTAAGAATTCCAGAATTAAGATCAATTTATTCAATGAATGAAGGTAATTCATTATATTGGCCAAATTATGTAAAGAAGTACTTGGAGGATGTAAAAAAACCTCAAAAAGATGGTAAACCTTATAGTGCAAGATATATTGGTTCAATGGTTGCTGATATTCATAGAACTTTATTATATGGTGGTATTTTTGCTTATCCTGCTGATACAAAATCAAAAAATGGTAAATTAAGAATTTTATATGAATGTTTCCCAATGGCTATGTTAATGGAACAAGCAGGTGGTTCAGCTATAAATGATAAAGGTGAAAGAATTTTAGAAATCTTACCAAAAGGTATTCATGATAAAAGTGGTATTTGGTTAGGTAGTAGTGGTGAAATTGAAAAATTTAAATCATACATAGAATAGGAACCTTGAATGGAACTTAAAAATTGTTATCACTCTTGATCTCTTTATTCAAAAATTATTCTCTCGCTTTCAAATGTATGTTGCACATAAAATTAGAGATTTATTATCATTACATCTTAGTATACCTACCCTTAAACGAATATCCTTTTCAATATCATTAATATCATGTCTTGTATCAGGTAGTATTCTATTATTCACATTATATACTCCAAGTTTTCATAAAATTGGTTTATCATATTTACAAATCAATTTAATTGCAAGTTTATCGGCAGGTGGAATGTATTTTATATTACCATTATTAGGATACCTAGCTGATTGTTATGGACCTTCTTTATTATCGTTGCTACTGATTATATTTTTTGTTCCAAGTTATCTATTAAATTCTTTTTTAGTGGTTCATCATTATAATCATTGGCAATTATATTCAATACTGTTTGGATTTATTGGAATTGCAACTAGTTCATTATATTTTGCAAGTTTATTAACATGTGCAAGAATTTATCCAGATAGAAAAGGATTAGCCATAAGTTTACCAATTACATGTTATGGATTATCAGCATTAATTGGTTCACAATTTGTGAGTCATATGGAATTGAATGAAATTTTTATATTCTTTGCAATTTTATATCTAATTGTTGGGATATTTAATTTTATTGCAGCTTCAACTGAACAAGAAGTTTTATTAGAAACTGAGTCATTAATTGAACCAAGAAATCATAAAGAAAGATATGTGAAATTTTTAAAAGATAAATCAGCATATATTTTTTTAATTTCATTTATTTTGAACATAGGTCCTTTGGAAAGTTATCAAAATAATTTATCAACTATAAATCCTGAAAAGAATTTATCAAATCAAGTTGGAATTTTTGCAACTTCATCAACTATTTCAAGATTAATTATGGGTGGGATAACAGATTACTTTTCTTATAATACAAGAAAATATATTTTAATATTGATTGTGATATTTGGATTCCTTGGTCAATGGTTTAATAATTTAATTTGTAATGGAATTGCATATGGTGGATTATTTACAATTTATCCAACTATTATTGCTTCAAAATGGGGGATAGATATTATTGGATCAACTTGGGGTTCATTTATGGTTGCACCAGCAATTGGATCAATAATTTTTTCATTATTGTATGGAAAATTGGCTGATTTATTTTTACAATCACAATATTTTATAATAACTTCAAGTTCAATATTGGTATCTTGTTTATTGATAATCTTTGATACATAATCTATAGAATATACAATCGTTCAAAATGCAAGATTATTCACTATGAGTCTAACCATTTCATCCTTTTCATTTAAAATATCATTTCTAATAAATAAATCAGTTAAAAATTTCAAATTTGATGGTGGTTTTACCCAATCATTTTGTAATAAATCTTGAAAAAATTCTAAAGCATCTGGTAATAAATCTTGAGATTTATTCAGGAAATGTAAATGTTTTGATATGATAATTTCAATATAATCTAATAATTCCAGTTCAATTTCATTAGTTTCATCAGTTTTATCTCGAGGTTCAAATTCAAATTTAAATTCTTTAATCAAAGATTCCTTCTCTTGTTGATCTTGTTTAAGAATACCAATTATATCATCAAACGTTTCTATTTCCTTCCTAGGTGTCTCTGTTAGTTCTTGTTTCATATTTTGTAGTATTATATTTGTTGCAGCTGTCATTATTGTATCTGATTTTTCAGGATTATAAGGAACTTTTGTATAACAACCATATAATGCAACAATTCTTCTATCTAAAGGAGCATCAACTTGTAATGAGTCTATAGCATTATCAGCTTGTTCAATAAATTTTTCAACCTTTTCAATATCTTTTTGTAAATTATTTATATAAATTTCATCCATAGAAAAAACAATGTCGATTTCAACAACAGCTTTACAAAGTTTAGATGATGATTCAAGAAAAGAAATAATGAAATTTGTTGAATCTGAACAATCAAAATCAAAAGTTCAATCCTCAATACATAATTTTACTGATATGTGTTTTAAGAAATGTGTGACTAGTATTAACTCAAATTTATTAGATTCAAACGAAGAAAAATGTTTAACAAATTGTTTAAATAGATTTTTAGATACAAATATTAAAGTTGTTGAATCATTGAGATAAATTTTGGATCTAAATTTGAATAATCAATTTGATGACCTTGTTTTTCAAGAATTTTCCAACATCCAATTAAATCATAAGAATATGTTGAAATTAATGGATTTTTTAGTTTGAGTATTTGTTGTTGAATTTGAAATGGCTTTGTGATGATTCCTTGTAACATTAAATTGTTTAATGTATATAGTATATTAGATAGGTTAATTAAACAATTTATATTAATATATGTTGATAATTGATCTAATAGGAAATCTAGGATTTTGGGATACTTTGGATTTAGGGAGGTAAGGATTATAGTGACAACTTCAATATGATTACAATACTCTCTAGCTAATGGATAAGCTTTCTCTAGGTACCTTGAATCTTCTGTAATTGGTGGTATAAAGTTTAAATATTTCAATATAGTTTCAGGTTTTAAGTACTCAACAAAATCTAATGCTTCAATTCCAGATTCATTATTCACGAATCGTTTTACAACTTCTGGTTCATATTCTTTTAATTTCCATGCAATAGCAAAATTTATATCATTAACTAATCTTGGAACATATCTTCGAATGTTTTTCAATTTTTCATCAACAATTGATGCATTTTCGATATTACAATACGGTAAATTTGGATTTGAATGTAAACATAATTGCCTCACTGATTCATAATCTATTGGTTCAGTTTTTAAAAGTTCTTCTTTATATTGTTGTGGTTTTAAATATAATTCTGTTAACATGTTTACACGTAGAAAAATAGTAACAATTTTAATTATGCTTGAAAACAAGAAGTTTATTGAATCATAATCAAACAATTTCAATATTAATTGCCAAAAATTTCAAAAAATATCAGAATGAAAATTGTTTTATCAAAAGAAGTTCAACATGCTTTAAAAAGGAATCTACCTATAGTTTCATTAGAAAGTACAATTATTTCTCATGGACTACCATATCCTAAGAATATTGAAATGGCAACATCTGTTGAATCTATTTTAAGAGATTTAAATGTAGTTCCTGCAACTTGTGGATTTATCAATGGTATTGCAAAAGTTGGATTAGATGAAAATGATTTTAATAGCCTAAATAAAGCATTGAAAGTTTCAAGAAGAGATATTGGTTATGTAATGGCTAATAAATTAAATGGTGGTACAACAATTGCATCAACAATGATTTTATCAAATTTGGCAGGTATAAAAATATTTGCAACTGGTGGATTAGGTGGTGTACATAGAAATGCAGAGAGAACTATGGATATATCTGCTGATTTAACCGAATTGGGTAAAACTCCAGTTAGTGTTGTTTGTGCTGGTCCAAAGGCAATATTAGATATTGGTTTAACAATGGAATATCTTGAAACTCAAGGTGTCTTTGTTGGAACTTATAAAAATAAAATGATTCCTGGGTTTTATAATGATAATTCTGGAATTAAATCACCATACACATTTGAAACGTTTAAAGAAGCTGCAGAAATTATGAAATATTCAGTATCTGGGAACGTTTTTTGTATTCCACCACCAATGAACTTGAATGTTGATATAATTGATGAATTGATAAAAGACGCTCCTTCAGGGAAGGAATTGACACCATATCTACTTGGTGAAATTGCAAAATATACAAATGGAAAAAGTGTCGATGTTAATATTGAATTGGTAAAGAACAATGTTAGAGCAGCTGCAGAAATTGCAAAGGAATACTATGGGGTAGCTCCCTCACATCTAGAACCAAGTAAAAAACAGGAATCATCAGCAAAGGAGATCAAAGTTGGATCAAAAAAACATGTAACAACTGAATCAAAATCAGATGTAACAGTTGTTGGATCAGTTGCTATAGATACCTATGCAAAATTAGAAACCACCAAATTTCAAGATTCCAACATTGGTATAATCAAACAATCAATTGGAGGTGTTGGTTATAACATTGCAAAAGCTGCTAGTTATATATCAAAATCAAAATTAATTTCACGAATTTCCAAACATGATATGAATAAAGTTGATATTGATTCAATCTTAGTCGATGGTAAAACTGCTCAATATATCTCAACTCATGATTCAAAAGGTGATTTAATAATTGCATGTGCTGATATGTCATCAATTGAAGAAGATCTTGATATTACTACAGATTCAGAAATTGTTGTATTTGATTGTAATTTATCATCAACAACTTTAAATAAAATGGAATCGAAAACAAATATAATTGAACCAACATCTCATATAAAAGCAAAGAGAATTGGTGAAATAGAAACCAAACTTTATCCAAATAATAAAATAAAATTGATTACACCAACAATTTCTGAATTGAACTCAATTTATGAATCAATGAAACATAAGTTTGATGATGATTGGTTTCAAATAATTGATAATTTTAAACCAGGAAACCTAGATGAGAAATTATCCAAATTAGGAGTCTTCCAACAATGTTTTAGTTTATTACCATTTTTTCAAAATATTATTGTTAAATTAGACAAAGATGGTATATTATTGGTAAGTTTATGTCAACAGGAACTGACTCAATCGAGATTTTCACCAAAATATTCTAAAAGATTTGGTAATTCAATTGTTGAATATTTCCCAATTCCAAAAGAAAATGAGAATCTAAAAATTGTAAATGTTACTGGTGCTGGTGATACTTTCGTTGGATATTTAGCAGGTAAATTATCAAAAAAGAATTGGTTGAAAACAAATCTAGATAAAGATCTTGTTGAATTTAAATATGAAACGATCTATAAATCTCAGTTAGCTAGTGGATTAAGTTTAATGAGCGAAAAATCAGTTAATAAAGAAATCAGTAATGTTTAAATGCCTTTTACGTCTCTAGTTGAAATCAAATGTAGGAAAAGATCCTAAATACGAAACGATTTAGTTTAATGAGCGAAAAATCAGTTGATAAAAAAATCAATGTTTAAACGTCTTTTATGTCTCATACCATTTCATAGTATCAATGAATCAATTGAAGTTGATAAATCAATTGATAAGTTTCCTGTTGAAATTGAAACTCCACAAAGAAAGTATCAATTATTAGGTCATGGAGTTAGATCAGTTACATTTATTGGTTTCAAAGTTTATGGAATTGCAATTTATATTGATGAAAATGATAAAAAGAAATTAAAACAGCCAACAGATGATGCAATAAGAAGTATGGTAAAAGAATGTAATTTTCTAGTTAGATTATCCCCAGTTAGAAATACAGATTTTAATCATTTGAAAGATGGGTTGATTAAAAGTATACTTGCACATGAATCAAGTAAAAAATTAGATTTAAATCAAGGATTGACCCAATTAAGAGATGTATTTAAGGTAAGAGGTTCAGTTCCAAAGAATGATTTATTATTTATGGAGTTTAATAAGGGAATAATTAATTTTTCATATGTTGGTAAAGATTACAAAAATTTGGGAACAATTTCGGATCCATTGATTGGTCAACAATTGTTCCTACAATATTTAGGTGGTAAACCACTTTCAACTTCCTTAAAGGAAAGTTGTCTAAAAAATCTTCCATAGTTCTTGTTAATATAAAATTTATTAAGTAGTTTTACTCTTTGGTAGTTTTTAGGATCATCAAAACTTTCCTACAAAAATCTAGAGAGATTTTCAAATTCCATAAAAAAACGTTTATTCCATGTAGTAATGTATTCATGTTCAACATTTCTTGAATTTGATTTATGAGGTAACCACTTTCGATAAGGAAAGACTTCCATAATATACAATCTCTTGAGAAAGTAGAAAATTTCAAGATCCATTAAAAAACGTTTATTCTACATAATAATAGATTCTTGTTCAACATTTCTTGAATTTGATTTATGAGGTAACCACTTTCGATAAGGAAAGTTCTTCCATATACAATCTCTTAAGAATCATTTTCAAAGTCCATTAAAAAACGTTTATTCTACATAATAATAGATTCTTGTTCAACATTTGCTGAAATTGATTTATGAGGTAAAACTTTTGCACCATTAACATAAATTTCATTTTTAACTTCAACATCATCACCTAAAACAGTAACACCTTCAGTTCTTGCCCATTTACCAATTCTTGAATTCCAACCAACAATTGTAGATTTAACCCAAGCATGATCTTTAACTTCTGAATTTGCTAATAAAACAGATCTTTGAATTCTTGCACCTTCACCAACAACAACATTTGGACCAATTGTAACATTTGGACCTATTAAAGCAGATGGATGAATTTTTGCAGTTGGATCAATCAAGACATTACCACCATGAACAAATTTTTCATTTGATAATTTTTCTGGATGTTTTTTACTTAATGAAGTTAAATATAAACAAGTACCTGATAAGAAATCTTTTGGTTGACCAACATCCATCCAATAACCTTCTAAATCAAATGAATATAATTTCTTTTGTTCAACTAAGATTGGGAAAGTTTCTTTTTCAATTGAAGTTGGTTTCATTTCAATTAAATCAATAACTTCTGGATTTAAAATATATAAACCAGCATTAATTCTATTACCAACAAATTCAACAGGTTTTTCAACAAATCTATCAATCAAATTTGGAGTATCTCTATCATGAACAATAACACCATATTTACTTGGTTCATCAACTTTTGTTGCAACTATAGTACCTGCTGCACCATGATTTTTATGAAATTCAGCCAATTCTTTAAATGGATAATCACAAATAACATCTGAATTTAATACAAAGAATGGTGAATCATCTTTTTTCAAAACTTTTTCAGCTAATTTTAATGGACCAGCTGTACCTAATGGTTCTTCTTCAACACTAAATGTAATTGTAACACCATATTCTTGTTCATATTTCTTAAGGGTTGAAACCATAACTTCAGGTCTATAATTAACAGCTAATACAATATCAGTAACACCAGCAGCAGCTAAAGCTTCAATTTGATGTAAAATCATTGGTCTATTACCAAATTCAACTAATGGTTTTGGTAATGTTAATGTTAATGGACGCAATCTGGTACCATAACCACCTACTAAAATTAAACCTTTCATATTCTATGTATATCTAAAGTCAAAGAAGAAAAATAATAGAAAAACTTTGTTGATTTTATAAATAAATTTTTACGTGTTTTTAAAATTCACCGAACAAATAAAAATTTTTTAAGTAATTTTACAGATTCATTTAGTGTTAACACCACAAGGATTGAAACTCAACATATGATGAGGCTTGAGTTTAGTGTGAAGACAAATGTTTTTGTTTTTAAACTATTTTTAGTAAATTTACGTGTCGACAACGTGTTATTGATTCTAAAATTAACATTATTCAACAAACATGGCTACTGTATATATTCTGTACCTGAAAGAAAATTTTTAATCCGTAATTTATCTATTAATGCTGGTTAATATTTTGTGTCCATTTTGATGTTGCATTATAATTAGATCTTGCAACAATTAACTGAGTCTGTTTAATCTATGCCATGGCCAGTTAACTTTTTCACCGACAGTTCTATTTTACTGTCTCTCAGGCTATTTAGCAAATCTGAACTGTCAAAAGTAACAATCTTAAATGGAAAATTTTTCAATGTTTTGTGTTTTTTTCTAGGAAATAAAATCTTATAAAATTATAATTTTGAACTGATTCACCGCAAATTATTCATTATAGTATACAAATATTCAACCTAGAATCTCGGAGGCATTTCCCATAAACAGTTCATGAAACAACAACTATGACTGTCTTTAAATTGATATCTGAATCACTTTGATTGATATTGTGACATTTCAGTTGGATTTTTTAATAAATTTATATCTGAACCTGCTCTTGATAAATGAGTTGGAGGGGTTGCTAAAAACTATAATACATCTAAAATACAAGTATTTAATCACATTTATTATTTTTGCAAGTTTAGAGAATGAAAATTGACAGTAAAAAATCATTTTCATATAAGTCTAAGAAGTTAGATATTTATTTGCCTATTTAAGCTGTTTTTGTAGCTGCAGCTTTTAATTTAGCATCAGCAGTAACTGGAACAATCCAATATGGAGTCCAAACACCAGCTTGTGAACATTCAGAAGTAGCTAAAGATCTCATTTTATTAACATCTTGACCTTTACATCTTTGAGCAACACATTCAGCAACTGGTGAAACAAATGTTGGAATAACACATAAACAACCGGTATCCCAATAAGGACATGGTGTTTTACTTGTATCAGCAAACATACATGGTTTAGCACAATCTGGTAATTGATCATAGATTTTATCAGCAAATCCATTGATTGATGCAGTTTTAGCAACACTTGGATAAGTAGCCCAATTTGAAGCAGCAGTAGCAGTTGTAGCTGGAGCACTTGTGATTGGTGATGAATCAGCAGCAGCTAATGATAATAATAAAGTTGAGACAGCAGCAATTGAAAATTTCATTTTGACTTGGATTCTATTAGAGATCAATCGATGTATTTATACATTTTCAAATGAAAATATGGTCTTTTTTGCAACCAACCAAATCTTTAATTTGATCTAAGCCGAAATTTTGAAATATTTGGTTATGAACCCCGTAAAAAAAGTTGCAATTTTTTTGCACAATACAATTGGAATACAACACAAATAATCTAGCCAATCCTCTTGTTGAATCTTAACAATAAGATCAAGTTGTTTCGAAATAACCGTTTTTTTTTTGGTATCTGCCGTTAAAATATACGGATATATCGTTGAATCATTCGTAATTTGATTCAATTAATTATAACATACGAATCAAATTGTAATTGGAAGATACAGTCAACAATTGTTTATTCGATCCTTCACTTATGTATTGTTGTCACCATAGTATACTATCATTAATTTGATTTGCAAAATCGAAATTTTCATGGATTTTTAAAGTCAATCAAGTATTCAAATCAATTTTAGATGATATTAATTGTAAAAAGTGTAATTTATGGATACTTTCTGCACTTGATTTCTAAAATGAATTTTAGAATTTTTTGTTCGGGTTTTATTATAACATTTTTTTTTGCGTGAAATTGTTTGCAAGCAAATTTGCAGATTTTGAGCATTTTACTAGTAAACATATGAAAAACAAGCAAAAAACGAAATATGGTAATAATCTTTGACTAAAGCATAATATCACTATGAGATTTGCATTATTACCTGATAAACATCAATTTAGAAACTTCTTTATCCATAATTGCTACTTTGACAACATGAATTTAAAATTGAAAATATAATCATAATTTTAGCTCAAATTCTGATGCTATTCGAATGATTTACTGATAATTTCGTTGCCCTGGTGCTTTTACTTCATTAATGTTGATGTTTTAAGTCATATTCAGCAAAATTGAATGATTCAAAGTTTATAATAAGTAGATGAATATGCATCGAATATGATTGACCAAAATCAACCAAATTAATTAATAACGCGTTAATATCAGTTTTGATCAACATGAAATATTTCAACAGTTGATTCATGTCTTAATTTATGATATTTGACGTGTTTCTTTACTTTAATGGATATTGGTGAAAATGGTAGCACTTTGATAATTATTTTTTATCGACATCTGATTCAAACTCAAATCATTTGATTAATATTTCCAATCATAGAAATCATAAAATATGAAGCAACAATTGGATTTGAATTTTCATACCATGATAAAAACATTTATTGAATCTTACCGAATTGATAATAATTGAATATCGAAGTTAATCTTGAAGGATTAGGTAATATTGATTCAAATGAATCAAATATAAAATATGATTGAAGATTTTAAGATATTATATCAATTGAACAAGAAAGTACTACATCAATTTATGATTGCTCAAAATTTGATAATCGAATTATCTCAGTTTCGGTTTTGAGTAAAGAAAATAAATATTCAGTTGATGGCAATAAAACGAAAGTTCATCAATTGATATTAGCAATTGCTTCTGGTAGATCAGCAAAAATAAAAGAGTGATACTAAAGCTAGTAAGATGTTTCTCATTGATATTTATAAATATTTGAAATATAAATAATCAAACGGTAATAAGGAATTTGCGACAGAGCTTGAAATTGATGAGATTTGATCAAAAAAATGTCTTTGATGCATTTTCACGGAGATTTCAGTGATTTTGGATATTGTTATACATTGTGGAATGCATTCATATTTACTACAAAATGGTACAAATAGAGATAAATTCAAATGAAGGTTTTGCAATAATGTTTGAAAAGCTGGTGTTGATAGTATTAAGATAAAGAGGAAGGATTAGTGAACTATCTTTATGTTAGGTCAATGTAGCTTTGAATTTGTTAGATACGAAGATAAAATTGAATTTAAGAAAAGAATCGCGTTTATGACGATATTATTTAGTGTAGGTGAAGATGATTCAAATCAAAATCTCAAAACATTTCAGCATGAAAGATTGTGAACAGAATTTAACAAAGGATTAAATTAGAAATTCAAAGAGTAATTTCAAGTTTGAAAAAAAGACAGAGAGTTCAAAGAAAAAAAGAACTGGAATTGCGTGTAGTAAGAATTTAAAATCCCCAGAAAGAACAATAGTGAAAAATGAAATTGTTCCAAATGGATGTAGGTCTGAAGTTTCTGAGATTTGAAGAATTCATTGATCAAGTTTTTCCACAAAGAAATAAACTCATTTCAGAGAAGGATAATTGGACAAGATTCTACTTTAATTGATTTTGGATTACATTAAAAACTATGGAAAACATTAATCAAGAAGTGTAAATGATAAAACTATTATTTATCTGATCAAAGATGGTTATCATATCGTTATAAAACGGATTACGAAAGTGTTTAATAAATATTTGAGAATTATCAATATTGATTTAAAGATCATGGTAAAAGAGTGATTGAAAGTATATAGAAGATTCCATCAAGCTTGGAGCTATTTCATTTCAATGGACCTCAAGAATAATGTTTATTTGTGTATCTTATTGAATTTAACCCTAAAGTTCCAAAACATCAAGTATAATTATTAAAATGATTCTGATTCAAATAATAGTGAACAAGAACTAATAACTAAAGACAACCAAATCGTCAATCAAAAAATATTGGTACATTATTTGAAGGTAATAACATTAAAGAAGATGGAGAAGAATTAACAATGGAAGATGTAGAACATTTAAAAAGAAGATTTGTCAGTCAACCAATACCAAAAAAAAGTTCAACTCCGATATTGACTAGAAGACCAGATTCAAGATTAGATCCGCATGGAAATGAACAAATTGAAATAGTTAAAAATACTTTAAAACAAAATGGAGAGATGATCAAAAATCAGTAGAGATTCACCAATTCGTGAAAAGATTTATCGAGAATGATTTTTCTTCTAGATGAAATCAAAGAAAATGATGATTCAAATAGAAGAAACAAAAGAGAGTAATTATGATAGAGCAAAAGAGATTATGAATTAATGTAACCAACTGTTGATAAATCAAATTTAATTGATTATAAAATTTATTAAATACTCAATTATTTAAAAAGGTAATAATTCAAAAAAGATAACAAATTAAAAGAAGAACCAAAAATACTAATGGTAATGTGGAAACAGACAAAATATTATCTATATTATCAATAAATTCAACTAAAAAATCATATCAATGATAAATACTCATGGTCCAAATGAAGATGATGAAGAAAATAATTTACAAGAACAAGTTTTGCTGATAGATTACATAAAATTGGATTACCTGATCATGATGAAGACTTTGAAAAAGGTTCAACTAAGGATTTTGATGACCATTTAGCATTTATAGTATGATTCAAAAAATGAAGCTTCAAGACAATCAACAACTAAAGGATATAGTTAACATCAACAACAAGACCAAGATTATCCGAGTTACCTGATGCTAATTTTAATAATACATTTATAAGTAATGATCATAATAAAATAATAATAATTATGATTTCGGATCAAAGTAGTAATGATAATGGTGATGAACTAGTGAAATTAAATTACCAGAAGGAAAATTATCTACAATTGATGTATTAGCAAATGGATAAATGTTAATACCTAATATTGATAATAACAAAGAATTTAACCAATGCCGAAAGTACGTAATAATAAAGATGAAAATATACCACCAACACCACCTCAACATGATAGACAAAGATCCCACAAGATTAAAAAACAAATTTCAACAAAGGAGACACAATCATTTTTTAAAAAATTATCATGGGGGAATTAAAGACAATCAATCATCAAAACAAGATAAAAAACAAAGACAACTTAATGCTCAGAATAAAAGTGTTCGATTCTGTACCTTTAGAAATTAAAAGATCTTAAACTATATTACCAAAACATAAAATGTCAACTGTTTTATTTGCATTATAAAAGAGTTGGTCTAATTTTGGTTTAAAAGATTTAAGAAATGATATGGTAACTATGTAAAGGGTTCAATATCAGATCAAATTCTTTTTGTTTAAATATTTGTACATTTAGAGTGAAGGTGTTTTGGATCAATAATAAGCTGTATAAATATAAACTACGATGGAATCATTACATTCGACAACTAACTAAACAGCAATGAACTGTAAATATTACTTAAATATATAGCTTTTTGATATTTGAAAATTCTTTATATTACTTTTGAAATGTTACATAATTAGTTTAGATAATATTACATAATCGTTTTTACATCGCTACTGAGTTTAACTTTAAATTTTCATCAGTTTATATTTCCTAATTAGGAAAGTTGTTTCCCTTCACTTTAACTTAATGTCCTTCTATTTTGAACTAACTCGAAATTGAAAGTTCTTTTAGTCACATCCTCCTTTATCTTCAACACTTTTGTTTCTTTATTGTTGAATGATTTTTAAATTTTTGGTACTTTTTTGAACTTTTTCTTGCTTTTTAAGTATTTGTTAAATTAATTTGAATAATCTTGAAACTTGGCTCTTTATACGTTGGGAGTAGTTGTTGCTGAATCTCTATCTTTAAATTTTACATTTGACTTGTTTTAGATCTTTCGGATGTTGTCAATTTTACGATATCCTCGGTTAAATTTGGCTGCAAATTAAGCGTTGCTACCACTTGTGGCTGCAAATTTATATGCAGTTTAGGTTCCAAATCGGGACATTTCTCAGATCGTACCTTACATATTTTGTATTGGCGGATTTCCTATTTTGGATTATCCGCATATTTTAGATACTGAGGTAAGGATGCAAACAAGATACTGAGGTAAGGATGCAAACAAGATACTGAGGTAAGGATGCAAACAAAGATACTGAGGTAAGGATGCAAACAAGATACTGAGGTAAGGATGCAAACAAGATACTGAGGTAAGGATGCAAACAAGATACTGAGGTAAGGATGCAAACAAGATACTGAGG